>JAWNME010000147.1:600000-912290 GCA_035044385.1 Drosophila neutralis
GGAAACCTCAGTGTATTAGGGCCATATACCAATTTTGGTGGTTAATATATGTACCTACCATCGGAAAAATATTAAATAATCAACTTATGGCAGGCAATTACTTTGACTCTGATCCACTTGAACTGTGAGCCACTGTATATATATATATTCTCAATCAATTGGAAAGCTACTGTTTACTATCAGAAATCGTTTCGTATTAAGAGTATACATTTTTTCCATTTTCATCTGGTTTAAGTTATAATATTGAAAACATTATTCAAATACTTCATCCAACTTATACGAAAGTCAACAAACTGTTTTATATACATATGTTGGTGTTCGAGTACGAACATGTGACGAAGTGAGATGCTGATAGCTGACCCATGCAAGCCAGCATTGTTTAAATAGAAGCATGAGTTATGCTGATAGCTAGCTCATGCAGAGCCCGCAAGATTAGGCACTTGAGGCTGGCTTGCATGGGGTTAGGCTATTTTTAGAGAGGTCGATGGAGTGAGACGCCTTACAAGCGGCTGCACTCGATAGAGTGAAGTAGCGGTCGCCTTACAAACGGCCGCACTCGATAAGGGACCAATGCAGTTGCCTTAAGCGGCTGCATAGTGTATTTTAATGTATTTCTATGTATTTTAGGTTTAAGAGTTTTATATAAATAAAGGGCCTGCTCGTCAGAGCGGGCAGTCTGAATTTACAACTCAACTCGAAAAGTGTGTAATAATTATACATTTTTGAACCCCATGCAAGCCAGCCTCAAGTGCCTAATCTTGCGGGCTCTGCATGAGCTAGCTATCAGCATAACTCATGCTTCTATTTAAACAATGCTGGCTTGCATGGGTCAGCTATCAGCATCTCACTTCGTCACATGTTCGTACTCGAACAGTTGGCTTATTTGACTTGACTAATAAATCAGCAAATAACAACGAGTTCAAATATTTCATCTCCATAATTTATATTCTTTTAACTTCAAGGGCACTTCGATCTCCATCTCCTCAAATATTTGTCGGTCAAGGCAATGCGTTAACCTGCGATTATGTTTGGAGTCGCAAAACGACTTATTGAAAATATTATCTCTGGGTTGTTCAACATTTGTTTACGTTTTATAGCCGGTGTATGGCCGAGACGACTTTTGAGCATGTGTGTGAAAGTGAACATTGAAATGTGTAAGTTAATTATATTGCCACACATCTGCATGTGGATATGGTAGCTATATAAACAATGCGTTCGAGATTGCGTACGTTGACAAGCTTAGCCTACCCCCCTGACTACCAGACTACGTACATATATGGCTAAAAGGGTTACCACACTTTATAAGCCCGAAATTACTTATATGGCATGCGCTATACTAGTCCGAGGCATGTAGGCCTTGGAGGCGTGGCAGATTTCAACCGCAAGCTTCACCTTCGGCTCTGCAATCGCTACACAAAAAGAAACCCAAAGAAAACGCAGCCGCATGAGGCCAACTGAGTGACCATAATTGAAGTTGCCGTTGGTTGCTGTTGACCACGTTAAGGTCTGCGTGCATTTAATTATGCAATTTGTGCAAATAAGCGAATTCAACAACTGCAACTGCAACTCCAAAAACAACAACAACAACAACAATAACTACAATCACAACAGTCAATAAAACAATGCAACGCAACACAGTCTGAGTTGAGCTTAAGAAACATTTAAGTTCTTGGCGGATTTCTCGTCGATTTTGTTGGCCTAAATACCGCTTTACAGAAATACAACAAATTGTCAGTTTTAGAATAAGTCGAAAGCTGTAAAACCGGTAAGCCAGTTTCCTCAAAATAGGTGTGATATTTTTATTTTTCTTCTTTTCTGTTAATGGGCCTCTACAAAGGTTTTTATTGTGCGAGCTTGACTGTGACGACTGCGACATCTTCCAGAGGGGAAGATCTATGTATCTAAGTGTGGATGGTAGGTATGTGAGCAGAAGAATTGATATTCTGTGACTATTTAGCTGAAGAGCATATGGAAATATTATGCAGACGAGCCATTGCCAAAACAACACTAAACACTCTCAATGAGAAATGAGAAAGCTGCAAAATTTGGCTGACATCGTTGAATAATTGTGCTGATATCGAGATAAGTTCTGTAAATGCCTCAGAAAACATAAAATACTTTTGATGAAAGCGAAATCTTTAGTCATTATAAGATTCATTTACTGAAGCAAATAAAGGCGGATACAAAATAATAGCTACTAAAAGCAAGTTCAAATGCTTTAGTCGAGACATCTCGACGAGGAGATGCCCTGGGAATAGTCTTCAAATTGTAGTTTATTTAAGTTGATATGCGTATGGTAAATGAGACAAATACATATATACAAAATCATTCCAAAGTCTCACGCTCTGATAGTCTACATAGGCGGACAGATGGCTAAATCGGCTCTGCTGATCAAGAATAGATATACATTACGGATTTGTATGTTTTTTCTACCTTCCACATATTTTGGGGCAACTTTATCATACCTTTTTCGCATTATTAATGGGTTCACTGTTTTGTCGTATCATCTCACTTAAAAATCAGGGGAATAACAAAACATTTTTTTTTGGGCTGTGGTTAAAAAAGCCATTTTATATTAATCACGTATTTTTCAAGATGGTTGCATTACGTCAGTTTTCAAAGAATCGTGTGAAACAAAATTTCATTTATCCTCGTTATACGCATCTCAGCAATTTGCCAGAATTACTATATATGTTTATAGTTACAATAATAATCTATGTACGTGAGAACTTAGGTCAAACAAATGGGAAATTATTTTTGTACATTGTTTGCACACTAAAGTGATATTTGTAATTTAATAAATTGTGTATATAACTGCAGCAACAATATATATATTAAAACAGTTCCATGCTGCTATTGTTACAAGTATTTTTCCGCTAACACGACAACAATTCTAAACACAAAACAGCAGTTTCCCGTATAATACAAAAATAATATTGTAACACTCGGATAATGAATATTATTTTGTCTTGGCCAAATTAAAAAGTAATAGTACAATCACCACTTTATAGGTCAAAGCATTGTACAAATTTTTGTGTTGTAAACAATCAAGTTGCTGAACGGTATTTAAATATTTATTGAAACAAATTCTTAAACGCGAATTAAAAAAGTTAACCAGTCGGCAGCCGACAAAAAACACCTCAAATGTAGTTTGTATAAAAAAAAAGTGGAAAAAGACAAGAGACTGCGCTTATGGCTTTTTTATTTTTTGTTTGATTTCAAATCGAACTGTTCGGAACGTGTTTTTAATAAACATGCGCAACTTTCTTTTTTTGGTTTTTGACGCGCCAACCAAATCGAATGGTAATTGGAAGGCAAGTGAAGCAGACTTGCGTGAGAGGGAGCGAGAGAGGTATAACATAAGTGCAACAGTACTAAATGAAAACACTTAAATACATAATAAAAAAAACGACTGTGCATAATTTACAGTATGTGGTTTAATGATTGATAAGCGAGAAGACAACAACTTACTTAATGACCGTTTGCATGTTAACCGTTTTAACAATATTGATTCAAGCAACAGCTGCAATTTCAGGTATCTTTTCGTTAACGAGACGCTGTTTAGCTGTTAAAGATAGATAATTTTCATTTAGTCGACATTGGTAAGGCAAAGAACTTTTAAATCCACAATATTGAACAATAAAGCACAAGTATTAAGCAAGTAAAATTACAAGCGCTCCACACAGCTATTTGAATTTAACGGCCAATAATAATATCGGATGAACTCAATACTGATATGAAGTCAACAGCGAACGACGACCTACTGAGCCCACCAACGCAATAGGAGTTGTATATAAAAGCTGTTAGCGCAAAGCCCGGTTTAGTGATGCACTAGTTGTACCAAAATTAGTTATATTATCGATAAGGTTTTCCATACTTATCTGACTTATCGATAGTCGCATAAAGGTACAGGTAGTACACAAGCACTCCGGAGCCATCACTTGCAATAACATCATATACGTATGGTTAGGGCTGCAACAACACTCTGTTGAGGCACTGTTATAAATTTGTAAACATTGAGTTCTGAACCAGATTGTTTTTAAAATATAATAACAGACCTCCATTTTGTTGTCCGACTGCATTTTATACTCTGCTTTAAGTTCTTCACATTTATTACTGTTCTATAAAATGATTTCCGGAAAAATACAACATTATTTTTTTAATGACTAAATCGTAAAACGAACTAAATGAACGACAATCCACGAAACCAGTTCGTTCGCATTGTTCACTGAGTTCGATCGAATTTATTCCGGACGCTTCAGCACAACTTTCGTCCACGCGACTAATTAAACCAACATAAAAAGAAATTAAGTAGCTAAAAACCATGAAAATAAGTTTATAGAAAACATGCATAAGCACTAGCAGGCCAAGTAAGTAGAAAAGCTTGAAAAACGCAATCATTACTCAAGAATAAAATAAACTTCACACGTTTTACATTTGTGAGCGGATGTGTGTGTGTGAGTGTGAGCATTTTTTCGCACAAATTAGATTTATTCATATTTGGAGCTTTGCTATTCCAATTAATGATTGAATTGTTTGCAATACTCGTGCAACATCTAATATATGTCACTGAGGAGCAAGGGACCCTTTTAAATATGTTTAGAGGGTATTCTAGTTTTGTTGTGAAAAGTGTCGACGCCATAAAGTACATGTATTGTTGAGCATCATCAGTGGAATGGTTCTTCTGTCTGTCCGTCCTCACTCTAGGATTAAAATAGGCGTAAGCACATATGTCATCCTTTCGAATACAATTGAACTACACAAATGTTAAATATTCTCTGACCGTAGTGAAATAGAAAAACACTTGGATACAAATCGCTTAACTTAGCTAATTAACTTCGATTAAAAAGGGTATGCCGCAGATAATAATTCTTTGTTAAACACTCGCAAATCGAAATGGAACCAATGAACTAGTTCCCATTTAATATGAAACTCCTTTTTCTATAGAAATTTCTCTGCAAAAGAAGGAGAAAGGAAGCAATAAAACTCAACTGGAAGTCAATTAATTAGCAATCATGGACGTGTCACAGCCACCGCCACAGCTGTTGACGGCGCCATCGGCGCTGGCCACAAATTTCACATCGATGCCGCCGCCATCGATGGGACAACACTACAGACACTACCATCCCCATCATGGAGCCGGCAAGCAGGGCTACAATCACTTCAAGCCCTTCATGCCCGGCGGCTTTCAGCGGCCATTTGGCATGTCGCAAGATGACTTCGATGGCAAACGATTGCGCAAGAGTGTTATGCGCAAAACGGTTGACTACAATGCCTCCATTATCAAGGAGCTGGAGGTGAGTAAGATGGCAATGATGTCCTTGTGCTCTTTGCTCACGCTTGCGTCATTCTCATTTTAGGCACGGCTGTGGCAACGCGACTATCGGGATCGACTGGCGCTGCAACCAGACAGCATTTATGTGCCGCAAATGCTGCCGCCATCCAGCTATCTGGACAATCCGGCCAATGCGATAACGACACGCTTCGTTAAGACGGCCACAAACAAGATGCGTTGTCCGATCTTTACTCTCGCGTGGACGCCTGAAGGCAGAAGACTGGTAACCGGCGCCAGTTCCGGCGAATTTACGCTCTGGAACGGCCTCACCTTCAACTTTGAAACCATTCTCCAAGTGAGTCTTTCAGAAATGCGTGTGTCAGATAATTATAATAATCGAAAACATATATTTAGGCCCACGATATTTCGGTGCGGACGATGGTGTGGTCGCACAATGACAGCTGGATGGTGACTGGTGATCATGGTGGCTATGTGAAATACTGGCAATCGAACATGAACAACGTGAAGATGTATCAGGCGCACAAGGAGGCGATTAGGGGAATAAGGTATTGCCAATCTATGATTGTAATTTGTATCAGTTGTATTTACCATTTAGCAGATGCCGTTGTCGCAAGCACGAGGGCACCACCGAACCACCCAAGTTTAGATTGTTTACAGTTGCGCAGCTGCAGTTTAGTATCATCCAGATCTCTTAATGTTCTCCTCCTCGCCATCTGGCTTGTGATATATATACAGTTATTTGATAGTGGCGATTAGTTCGATTAGTTTTTGTTCTTTTTTTTTTGTCTTTTTTTGGTCGTTTAGTTTCCTTCCTTCGGGGGCTGTTGCAATTGAAAATCAATAAAGCCGTCACTTGAGCAACAAGCCAGGTCTCTCCAGAATCTCTGTTTGGCGCATTATTTTCCACACTTAGTTTCGCATAGTCAAGTCAACTAAGTTAAAAACAAAAAATCAGTGTAAGAATTTGTTGTATTTACTACTACCACCTCTGTGATTTAAACACTGTGATAATCAATTCAAAAAAAGAAAAAGAAAACAAATAAAGGCAAACTAACAAATGAAAAACTAAACCTTCTGCACAATTTTATTGGCGCGCAACACAATAATAATAAAAAATGCTGAAAGCAACAAATTGATGTGTTCAAAATCGGGGGTTCGAGTGTTTTCTTTAACGCCTGATGCTGCTGCTGTGAGAGGGGGGAGAGGGGATTTATTTGCACACATGTATATTGTATTTGTTTCGTTTCCATTTTCTAACTTGGCTGTCTCTCGAATCCAACACCAAACCACATCCACCCACAACATAGTTTCAGTCCCACGGACAGCAAATTCGTCAGCGGCAGCGATGATGGAACTTTGCGCATATGGGATTTCATGCGCTGCCAGGAGGAGCGTGTGCTGCGAGGTAAGTGGAACCAAATGACACCCCCCCCAAATTCCTAACCGACCCTATTCTGATCGCAGGACATGGCGCGGATGTGAAGTGTGTGCATTGGCATCCACAGAAGGCAATGATTGTCAGCGGCAGCAAGGATAACCAGCAGCCCATCAAGATCTGGGATCCCAAGAGCGGCATAGCACTGGCCACGCTGTAAGTATCATAAGCTCCATCCTTGTAGTGCATCCATCTAACTGTTGTCACATGCTGCAGTCATGCGCACAAATCGACCGTCATGGATCTCAAGTGGAACGACAATGGCAACTGGCTGGTGACAGCGTCTCGGGATCATCTGCTCAAACTGTTCGACATTCGCAATCTGCGGGAGGAGGTTCAAGTGTTTCGCGGCCATAAGAAGGAGGCCAGCTCAGTGTCCTGGCATCCCATACACGAGGGTCTCTTCTGCTCCGGTGGCTCCGATGGCTCCATTCTCTTCTGGAATGTGGGGTAAGTTCATCCACCCCACATCTGTCAGGGGTGTCTATTTAAAGTTCCTCAAATTAATTGCAGCACGGATAAGGAAATCGGATGCGTGGAGACGGCGCATGACAGCATTGTGTGGACGCTCGCCTGGCATCCACTCGGTCACATTCTGTGCTCTGGCTCCAACGATCATACAATCAAATTCTGGACACGTAACAGGCCAGGGGATCTGATGCGGGACAAGTACAATCTGAATACGCTCCCCGCCAGCTTAGCGGCACTCGACGAATGCGAATACGGTAAGATAAAAAAAAATATATATATACCTTTCGATTATGACTTGGTTTACTCTCAGACGATGCCGTCATACCGGGCATGGGACCCGAGGACAAGGTGGAGTTCACCGAAAGCCTTACGGCCGACAAGGGCTTTATACCGGGCCTGGATTTGGATCCCGGCAGTAGGACAGGCGGCGATAAGAAGGTGCCTTACACCAAGCCCATCCCACGCAATTTCCAGGTGCAATGGGCCGGACCACGAAGAGCCGACGATCCGAGTGTGCTCAGCATACACGATGAGCTGGCGGCGCGCGAATCCAAGGACTCTAGCAATGGTCTGACCCACCAGCAGATCAGCGAGAACACGCTAGAGGGCATCCTGGCCAGCGGCATGCTCAACGGCCTCGATCCCCAGACGATTGTTGGCGTCTTTGTCTATGGACGCTTCATACGTGTACATCCCGATTCGAGACTGATGGGCGCCATTCGCCAGGGCGCCGACTACCTGAACAAGTACATTGACGCCGGCAAGCTGGAGGAGCTGTGCGATGTTGTGCCCATGCGAGAGCGGGAACGAGAACGTTCTCGATCCCTCTCGCCCACGGTGGAGACGGCACAGGGACGTGGCGAGGTTTCGCCGCCACTGAAGAAATCCCGCTTTGAGCCACGGCAGCACAATGCGCAGCTGGTGTGCGTACGCGAGCTGCTGCTGCTCAAGAAACCCTTCCTGCCGTCCCTGCTGACCGTTAAGGCGCAACAGCCGAAAACCGAGTTCATTGATGAGCCTTCGAGCTACGGCAGCGGATCACCTATGGATTCCGCCTCGCGCGACGAAACAAATGCCCGACCCAATCCCTGGGCCTCTAATGCACCGTGGACCAACTACGGCAATGGCAATGGCAACGGCTCCTCCTCAAGTCAGAACGGATATGGCAACAATGGCGGCGGCGGCGACAACTTCAATGATCGGGAACGTGATCAAAGAAGTGGGAACAACAACAACAGCAATAGTGGACAGCAGCGTCGTAGGCGTGGCAACAATGCCGGCTCGGGCGGAGGAGGCGGCGGTGGTGGCCGGAATCGGGGTCGGAACAACAGACGATTCTAGTCCAATTGCTGCACGGACCAAAACCAAAACACAACACAACACATGCACCCACATTCTGAACACACGTTTTGTAATCATACAAACAAAAAAAAGAAAGAAAATCAAATATTTACTTGGCTTGTCAAGTTCAACTCCATAATATGCATAATTCAATTTATATATATTATTTCAGAAATGCTAGCGAACACAACTGATTGTCAATTATAACTGCAGTTTCTTGTACTTTTCGACTAGCACCAGCCTCGATAACAGCTAATCGATGTGATAATTAACTTTTTCGATAAATAGCAGAGGGCAAGTGCCACAATTGGCACGCCGCCACACTTTATCGAACGCATATTTGAACTTTCCAATTAGCAAAATCTGTTCCTATGCGCTCGGAGAGAAATTGCCAGCTGCTCCACATTTTAACAGATGCAAATGCGTTTCGTAACAGCTATGAACAATAGCGTGTTGCAATTATTATTATTATTGCGGTCTTGTTAACTTAGTGTTTAATTTTGTGTCATTTGTGAAACGTTAAATTAGGTCAATTAATTCTACAACTATGCGGCCAACGAATTGCGGCGACTGCTCCGCTTGCTGCTGCTCCTGCCACGTCTTTCATCATCCCCATCATCGTCTGCATCTCTCGCCTTGCCATCCTTAATGTCCATGTCATTGGACAACATCCCCTGCCTGCCCACATCAAGCAGGCTGTCATTGACAGCGAGATGGTTGTCTGGCTTGCGCTGATGTCGAAACGTTTGCTTGATTTCGCGTACCTCCTCCCGCATCCGATCCTTGGTGTGCTGCTCAATAGTGCGCTGAATTTGCTCAGCGGATGCCACTAATTTATCAGCCTCGAGAACTACACGTTTTGAGGAATTGCTGCGACTACGACTCCGACTGCGACTCCGACTACGACTGTGTCTGGCACTGCGACTGCGACTACGCCGCTCTCCTCCACGCCGTAAATTCGAGTGAGCGCGGGAGCGGGAACGCGAACGGGAATAGCTGCTGGAGGAGCGTGAGCGACGCGTGGAGGCCAATTTACGATTCTTGCGCTGCACCGGCGACTTACTGCGATTCCGCGAATGCGAGCGACTGTGGCTCCGCCTGCAAATTGGCACATCAGATTATATATATGAAGGATAATGATTGAGAGTCCCTTTGCACCTACCTGGAGCGAGACGAGTAGGTCGATTTGCGATAGTTGGAACGACTGCGGCTGCGACTGCGCGAATGCGAGCGCCTGGAACGACAAATGAGACTACAAAACATATATCAATATAAGCGAACCCGCATCAGGAGAAGGCATCAACGTCTACTTACCGACGACCACGCGATCGACTGCGACTGCGAGAATAGGAGCAGGATCGTGAACGATTTCTGCATTAGAAGGATATATGTTTTTATTAGCTATGGTATATAATTATATTTGATCAGTGTTTACCTGCCGCGTGATGACTTGTGATAGTAGCCATCGTTGCCATCATCGTCGTCGTACCGACCGTTGTCGTAGTGCTTGGGGTTGTAGTAGGAGAAGGAATGACCATCGTGGCCAATGCGAATGCCTCGCATGCCCCTGCCACGTCCACGTCCTCGTGGACGCGGCGCATAGCCGCGATAATTGCTTGAGACGGCAAATGGCGGTGGTCCGGATGGACGGTAGAGTGCCGCACCGGGAAAAACTGGCGCCATACCGTAGCCAAACATGGACAACGATTGCATCCATTCGCTGGCCGCCTCGGCGCTGTACGCAGCTGCTGTGCCAGGCACGGCGCTAGCTGCCAGAGCAGCTGTTACAGCCTTGAACGGATTGAGGGCAGCTTGCTCAGCTGTGGGTGGATTTGCGTTTGCATCGGCGATGTTGCCATTCAGCTTATGCTTCCTGCTGCTCGACGTTGCGGTGTCATCGTCCTCGCTGCTCGCTGCAGCACCAGTGCTCTTTGTACTCTTGCTCCTGAGCAGACCCATGAGCGGTGTATTCGTTTTGATTTCGTGCACAATCTTGCGCTGATCACAGACCAGCTTCTCTGTTGCAGTTTTGTACTTCTCGACCAGACGCCGGCGTTGCAAATCCTTTGCCTCATCATGCTTGACTCGTTGCGGCTTTTCCTTTTGCTTGAGCTACAACATATGATAAATTAAGAAATGCAAATTGACATGGAGATTGGCTCAACTCCTCACCTGTATCCGCTCGAAAACCTGCTCCAGGATGCGTATGCTCTCGAGTTTGCGTTCCACAATCATCAGTTTGCGCTCCTCGAGTCGTATCTTCTGCGAGTTCTCCACCTGGCCACGCTCCTGTATCTTTTTCATGTGCTTCTCCTTGCGTTTCTCCTCGCGTTCGCGTTGTTTCTCCAATTCAGCTAATTTCAATTGCTCTTCCTTTTGCCTGTAAATTTGTTGTGCACAATTTTGCTCACATGTTTTTGTTGTGTTTGTTATTTTGCTAAGAGAACTTATCAACCGTTTCGTCTGGAAGAGTCAGAAAACTGTGTAACTCGCCACACCATGAATATTCACATAAATATATCTATATATCTCTATATATATGTGACACACACGGTTCAGATAAGTAACAAGTGAACAGGAAATTAAACCGACGCACTTTGCTCAACGGCCAAAGACGTTTGCGGCTTGCCCCTGCCAACTTATTAAAATATATGAATATAAATATATATATACTTAATATACTTTTACTCTATTAATTGAGATTGAGCCAAGCGATTTAATATCGACTTGGCCGTCTGAGAAGATGCAGGTTGTTTTTCCTGACTTTCTCGAATATTAGCAGAGGTACATATAAATTATGGTTAAAATCAACCAACTTTGAACCTTCTGTTTATATGGGTATAGACCAATGTGGTCTGAGAAAGGGCGTCAATTTAGCCAATTCTCGCTGGTAATAAAGTAGTTTTTAAGTACACTATTTGAACAATGTGATTAGTGCCAGTTCGAAATTCTGTCTGATCCCTAACCCCAACATAACTAAAGCTGAGCTATAACTACAATATCTGATATGCATTGGCAAACTGCTCGCCGCAAGCATCTTTAGTGTTGTAATCAGTGAATGATTGAATCGATGAATTCAAATAGACGGTTTCATTCTCTGCCCATTTAGACGGACGACAAACTATGGTCAAACCTTTCGCGTTCCGCTTGCTCGGCCAGATTTTTCTTTTCACGCTCGCGCTCCTCATCCTCGGCTTGCGCTTTGGCCACGCAGCGCTTTCGCATGCGATCGCGTCGCTGAATGTGCGAATCGCTCAGATGTCGCTGCTTGTCGAAGTTCACGTTGATATTGATGGCCTGCGTCTTGTCCACGAATTTGCGCACCAGCTTCGTGCTGCGGAACTCATCCATGGCGCGCACAAAGCTTGAATACTCCTCAAACTGTACAAAGCTGAAAATATGATTAGCAATTAGCAACAATATAATGTAGGAAAAAATAAAGACAACTTACGCTTCGAACAGCACATCATGTTCAAAGCTAAACGTTCGCATGCCACTAATGTCCGATTGCATGCTCTTTCGATACGGATCGCAGATGGGTATATCGACTGCGCGAACCCGCCCAAATTTCTCGAACATGCGCTTGAATATGCTCTCGCTGGGCTTGATTTGCTCGTCGTGCTCGGAGTGACGGGGACAGAACCAGCGGATGGGCAGGTGTGTCATGTGAATTGTGTCGGGACGTTCGCCCGCCTTCATCTCGTCCATGTTTCGAGCATCTCGAAAATACGAGTCCCAGTCGTGGCGCGTGGGAAACTCATCCTTTGACTCAGTGCAGCGCACCCGAAATGCCTCACTAAAACCGGACAAACGCAATGTGATGCCATCGAGGCGATCGACGGCCAAACGCAAACGCTTGCGCTCGTCCAGCTCCGCCTCGAAGCGTATATAGTTGACAGTGCTCTTGGAGACCTACGGGAGAATGAGTATTCGATTTGTATATCAAGTAATTACTCCTTACTCTTTACACTTACTTTGAGCAAGAGAAACTTGTCCGGCTTCAGTTCGGCACTGAGTTTGTCCATAATCTCCAGATTTGATACGGATTTGCCGGTTTTGATTTTTTCGGGCAATGCAACTGATATTTGCATTTTGGCCAACGGCTTGAGGTACAAGCTGTGCGGCAAATAGAACGGCGTGCAGTCCACAACATTTTCTATCGTCTGAATGTTGATCATATTTTGTATGCGGTTGGTTTTTGGATTTTAGTTCGTGTTTAGTGTTTTTTTTTGTTTGATAAAATACAATGCAATTAAGGTAAAATACAAGTAGTATAATTTATAAAAAATATAAACTACATATATATTAGAATCTCAAAAAATGAAGGTGTGTGTGTGTATAAATATGAAATGTGTGTGTATTGCCCCCGCCCGTTCCCCTGTCCTAAATATGCTTGTATGTATATCCGATGATGACGATTTTTCAAAGTGTGTGAGTGGTGTGTCTGCGAATAAATCGGCGTCTGTGTGTGTGTGTATTTTTATGACGAAATCGTCACCACGGTGTTAATCTACTTAATCCTAATAATATTTTGACTTTTTATTGCAAAGTTTTCCTAAAAAATAAACACGTTATTAGTTTCTTAAGTTTGATGGTTTTGCACTTTTTCTTCACTATTTGAGTCAAACACTATCGGCGTATGCGAATGAACAAGAAGTAACCGCTCACGATTTGTGCTCGATAATTATACTAGTTATCGACCGTCAATTGTGAATTGTCTGTTGTTTTGTCTGGCGTAACAGAATCTATCGATTGCAGCTGTTTTTGAATCCCTAACGCCGTTTTCCAATCCATTTCAAACCAATTGTTTTTATTTCTTATGTTTACGCTTGCACTATTTCACATTTAGTTGTATAATAATTTATCCCATGATTCATTCATTTTATATAGCACTGTTTGGGTAGCATATGCATAAATTGAATTTTCACGCTGTAAATAACAGGTGACCAAATGTTAACGTTATTGTCGCTGTTATTATTAAAAAAGAAGAAGAAAGAGGAACTACGAAAGTGCGTTATTTCATTTTTATACTGTTTAATTTAATTAGAAATTTAAGTAATTCAACAATATGCGTGTGTGAAATTAATATAATATTAAAAACTAACCATAGCCCAACGGCATAGCGTGTAAATGGCAAAAAACTGACGTGAAATACAACTGCCAACAACAACAAAGCACAGCAGCAGCGACCAGCAGAGCAACAACAACAACAGCAGAAGCAGCAGCAGCAACAACAACGCAATTGTGATAGACAAAGAAATAGATTAAGGGGGAAACGAAACACACAAAAAGGTCCAACAAAAAAAATAGGAAATAAAGCAAACCGAAAACAAAACGCAACATTTTTAAATATATCGCGCGAGTTTTTAGGCAACTTTTGCACATAGAATCGTGTTTTTTTTATACGCAACGAAAACAGAAATCAGATAATAAGGAAAACAGCCAGCGAATGAGCAGGCAAAAGCAATGCGATAAAAAATAAATAAGAACACATAAATTAAAAGAAAAAGGAAAGAAACTGGCGCTGACGCTAACGCTGAAAGAGAAGCGAAGGGAGCTGAAGGAGCGAAAGGAGAAGCGAAAGCTGGATATCAGCAGCTTTTGTTTTGGACTGAGACGTCAACGTAGTTGCTGCTGCTGACACGCACACAAACACAAACACACATACAGAAGCACACACACACTCACATATAGCCACAGCTGATGTCAAATCATTTGCAGCGTTCGTGCTCGTGAGCGTTCACAATTGATTAAAACCAAAACACACCACAAAACAAACAAACACACAACACATATAAACAGATAGAAACACACATACAGGCGCCATTGTGAAAATTGATTCAAGATTACAAGGTAAGTGCGATGCACATCGTTTTAATTAAGAACCATAGTTGTAGCTTATGCATATGCATCCGTCCAAAGCTGCTATCGATGATGCCCTTTTAGTTACATTCATTTTGAATATAGCCGCCTACAACACCCTCTTCCTCCCAAGCCCTTTCCATTCCAATCCACTTCACTCCTTGCCATTTCCCTCTCTCTCTTGTGGCAAATGCAGCCCTGCACCTGCTGCCATTTTCTTTTTGAACGTCAGCGCAGGCAACCCTTGTTTCTTTTGCCTTGCTTGCCCTTGTTAGTTTTTGTGGTCTGTTTGCTTGTTGGTTTGTGTGCGTCAGTTCGAGCCAAATTACAATTAATTGCAACAATTTACATATTTTAAGCGCATATCTGAATTAGTTTTCCCAGAAATTATAACGTTGGTAATTGCAACTATCATTTCATGCTCTCTCTCGCTCTCTCTCTCCCTCCCTCCCTCTCTCTCTCTCTCTCTTTCTCCACCTGTGTTTCTGTGTTTTCTCTCAATTCTTTGGCTAGTCCAAAACAATCGGCGCGTAGAATAATGCAACGTAATGGAAAATAACAAAGTGCAGGCCAAAACAATGCACAAATATACACACACTCATCCACATACGCATAACAGTGTTGGTGGTGGCTAGTGCTGCCAACTGTGCGACAATAATATCATATGCATGCATATGCACCATAAACTTGTTGTTGTTGCTGTTACACAAATGAAATCGTGCTGTGATCCCGCATCAGCTGTTCCCAAACAGCTGCCTGGCGATCTTTAAAGAACAGGATTATACAATACTCAATTCAACTGTTTAACTGGCCTTGTTACTCATTTAACGCACTTTGTTTTTTTGCTGCCTTGAAATTTTGCGAGCGCTGTTAGGCTAAGTAGGCTCTGCTTACTATGATACTATATGTGATTGTGTGTGTGTGCGTGTGATGTGGCCAACAATAACAATATTTGCGCGTTAATTTTTAAAAAATAATGAGACTTTTGCGTTGTGCGTACGTGCTGTGTAGGTGTCTGTGCTTGAATGTGTGTGTGTGTGAGTTCCTTCTCTTGCTTTCGTGCTGCTCTGGTTGTGCCCTCCTGCAAAGTGGCAAAGCGGCGATAAACTCTGACGACGGCGTCGTCGTCGTCGTCAGCGTCGACGCTTTGACTGCTGTTGTTGAAATGTAATCAGTTAGCGTGTTGAGAGATGCTGCTGAATGACCCCAGCAACTAGAGTTCAGGGCAGTCTGCAAAGCTACCCTTTCCCCTCTCCGTTTCTCGTGTGCCAACAGCTGTTATCTTTTGTTTGCAAACAGCAAAGTTGATTTATGCGCTTTAATTACACTGTATGTCACACAGTCACCTGTGCATGTGTGTGTGTGTTCTTGTATGTATAAGCAAGCATAGTCTTTGTACTTAATTTGGTAGATAAGCCATTATCAGGTGAACGCGTCGATCAATTTTACTGATGAGTAATCGAAATGGTGTCATTTGCTGCTGCTGCTGCAATTGCTGTTGTTTCATCTTAAATCGTAAAACTAAAAAACAGTGTAACTCACAAGCCAAGAAATTTTTTTTTAGATTTTCCAGCAGTATTTGTTGTATGTCTTTTTCGCTTTCGGTTTTATTTTATGATCAATAAAGTAAATCTAAGAAATATGAACAAAAATTTCCCAAAATTATGAAATTGGCCTGTGTAGGTAAGAACCAAAAAAAGAAAAAGAAAAAAATACAAGTTTACGTTAGCAAAAGGCGACGCAGGTAACAAATACCAATCGCATTATCTGCCTGTAAATCACTCGCACTCGCTCTCTCCTGTTTCGCTATCTCTCTGTCGCACCCATTTAAATAGTGGGATCGCGAGAGAACAAAGCACACGTGTACCGCTGCTCTCTCGCTTAATAACAGCGGCGACGTCAGCGTCGGCGTCAATGGCTGTCAGTTGTATTTGTTTCGCCCGCAAGTCTAGACGTTGTTTTTATTTTTTGTTGTTAAAAATTTTGTTTTTGCCTTAAGTTACGGTGTGTTGATAGTAATAATCAATGTTATTGGTGCTATAGTTGTTGTTTGCGCGTGTAGCCAGAGCGGCGCTATTTATTTTTCTATATTGTTATCGCTTCAAAAATGGTGTTTGCCAAAGTTTGCCAGACGAGTTGTAAACACTATCTATTATTAAGAACATTAAAACGAGAGTAGAATAAACAACGACAAACCATTCTCCGTATTAATTGCAGCTCTATAACAATGACGGGCAGCAGCAATCGCTCTTAGTCATTTAAAATTTGAACTGCTGGCCACCCCCAGCAGCGCCATAGTGTCTAATCTAGCAGGCATGTTATCGCTAACAGTAGATCACATTAACAGCAGACTGTGTTAACACTAGCAACCTAAACCCTGTAAAAGCAGCCCACGTGCGCCTCGAATAGAAAGAAAACAAAAATAAACCAATGAGTATGTGTAAATAAAACCCCTCTTCAAACTGCGCCACTGTTAACTCGTCACTACATACATAATATATTTATGTATTGTGTGTACGTATCCCTCTCTCAAGTTGATTTGTTTTACATTGCAGCCTCTCAACGCTAGGTGGCAGCACTACACAAAAAGAAAGATGCATGAACACAGAAAGCTTTAGCAATATACATAAAAAATCCCCCCTTAAATTGCACCAATGTTAGCTCGTTACTACATACATAATATAAATATATATATGTTACTCTCTCTTAAGCTGATTTGTTTTGCATTGCAGCCTCTCAACACTAGGTGGCAGCACCACACAAAAAGAAAGACGCATGAACACAAAAAGCCTTAGCACTGCCAAACAAAAACGAGACAAGAGGAAGAAGGTGAAGTGAAGGAGGAGGTGGAAGGAGGAGCTGGAGGAGGAGCGGTAGCAGAAGCCCACCCCCATCCCATCCAATTAATATTGTTAATCGAGCTCGATACCGGCGACCCCTGTGGACAAATCAGCGCCCATGATGCTGTACGTATTTCATGTGGATGTCGGTCGCATGCTGAGCTTCGACATGACCGTCGCTCTGTCCTCGGTGGAGAATCTGAAGGAGACAATTCAGCGGTTACATGGCCTGCCCGCTGCCAATATTGTTCTGCTGGTGAGCGGCGGCGAGATGCTGACACACTCTACACAGGTATCCTGCTACTCTGCCGGCACCGACACGAATCCCATTTTCATGTTTCTCACCGGCGACGAGCGACTGGCACCAACGATAGCCAGCGGCGCTGGCGGCAGCGGTGGCGGTGGCGCTTCTGGTGGTTCATCAAATGATGCATCCGATGTAGAACTGCAGCGTCAGGTGGAAAATAGCCATAGATTGCCAGCGGTGCTGGAGACAGTGCGTCAACGGTCGGCGCTGGCGCAGCACATGCGTGAAATGGGCCGCAAGGAGGAGCTGCTGTGCGAGCGTCTCGTCCACGAACAGCACCTGCAGCAGCAGGGCTGGTCGGCGGTCGTTGCCAACATGGAGGATGTGACGAGCGAGTTCAGCGAACGTTTCCACAACTTCTGTTTGGCCTTCGATCGCCATCTGGAGCAGCGCGAGAGCTATTTGGAGCTGTTGCGCAACTTTGGCGATGATCTCAAGCAACTGGCACGCATACCCATTCTGCCCGCTCTGATGACGCTGGCCGAGGCCGATTTCCATGGCTTTGACGAGCTGCTCGACAACGAGGATGTGGAGCAGATGGAACGTGAGTCGCAGCACGAAGGCGGGGAGACGGCTGGTGAGCCGGGCAGTGAGAGTAGCGTGGAGAAGAGCAGCAGCAGCACGTCGCCCAACAAGAAACTCAAAATGGGTCACGAACTCGAGGAGCAAGAGGAGCAAACATCCTCCAAGCACCAACAACAGCAGCAGCATCAGCTGAATCTGCTGCAATGGATTAGCTCGAAGGGTAATCACACAGCACTGCAACAGATGTGTGATGAGTGTGTCCAAGGTTTGGAGACCTTCTCCGCGGACATTTACGAGAAACTCAAGCTAGAGGTGCAGAACATCATCAAGATGGCCAAGCAGACGGAGGTCAAGGAGATCAAGGGCCTGAGCGATCGTCTGTATCGCCTCGATGAGTTCAAGTACAAGATACGCAAAATGGTGCAGGATCAGCGGGAACAGGCCACAGCCTTGCAGCAGAATGAGTCGCGTGCGTTGAATTTGCGGGATAACTCGGTCCTGCCGGATTTGTGCCTGTCGCATCGCTCCCAGCTGCAGGTGATGCTCGAGAATCACTTGCGCATCCGGGAGTATTGTCGCTGCATTGCTAATGCCAAGGATGAGCTCGGCCGGAATCTGCACACGCGACTGCGTCGCATCGTCTGGATCGAGAATGGGATGAGTGAGTTCGATAATCGTTTGCTATTCTATCATCGCTGCCTGCGCCGTGCCGAGCGGCACATCAGCATCATCGAGCAGATCCATCGGGCACCGTCCACGTATGTGGCAGCCGTTACGGAAGTCGTCCGTCGCAAGATCTTCTCCGATGAGTTCCGCTTGTGGGCATCGCGTCTCTCAGTCGACTTTGATCGCATCCACGGTGAGGAGCTACAACGGCGTCGCCTGTTCAACAATAGTTTCGATGGCCACTTCTTGAATATCCTTTTTCCGGGCATGGCCGATATGCCGCCAACGTTTGCCAACGAGCATCCCGAGCTGAGCTTTGACACACGTCTGCCCCAACTCAGTCGCTCCGACATCGAGCTCCTGTCCATCCAGCTGCCCGAGTTGGCCACCCAGCTCCAGTTGCCCGATATGGCACCAGTGCTGCAGTTCTTTGTGCAGCGCAACAAGGACATCAGTGAGCAGCTGGAGCTGGAAACGGATGTGGATGTGGATACGGATACGGCTGCTCCTCCTGTCTGTAAGCAAAGTGTGAGCACGTCGAGCACCAGTCTGAATGTTGGCCAAATTGCACGCAGCACCGCCACGGAGCAGCTGCTGATGCTGAGCGCCAGTACGCTGACGGATGACAATGCGGGCAGTGTGCAGCGGCTGCG
The DNA here is from genome assembly GCA_035044385.1 of Drosophila neutralis. Taxonomy (NCBI): domain Eukaryota; kingdom Metazoa; phylum Arthropoda; class Insecta; order Diptera; family Drosophilidae; genus Drosophila; species Drosophila neutralis. The sequence goes on from JAWNME010000147.1 coordinate 619,397, forward strand.
AGATGCACTGCAGGCCTTGTCCAAACTGGCGCTGCAGTGCCTGGCCATGGCACGCTCCAATCTGAGCAGCCTGCGCAGCGAGCTGACCACACACTATCAGGATGAGCTGCAGTCGGAGCTGCAGCTGCTGCAGGACAAGTGGCAATTGTTGCGCATGCAGTGCGAGCAGCGGGATCAGCAGCAGCAGCAACTGCAGCAATTGCAACAGCTGGAACACTTGAAGCAGCTAGAGCAACTGCGTCAACAGCTGGTCGCTGCCGAGCAGGAGAAGCGGACGGCGGTGGCGCAGGCACGCGAAGAGTTAATCCACGAGCACAAAACGGAGTTGGAATCGCTGCGCTGTCGCTTCAAGCTGATGACCTCAATGGAACGGTCGCCGTCGGACAGCAGCCTGGAAAAGGTGGAGCGACCGACGAGCAGCGCCAGCGTTGCCAGTCTCGATGTTGAACAGCTGTTGGCGCAACAGCGTCAAGATTTGCTTGCCCAACGCGATCGTGCAATCAGCGAAGCTGTCCAAGCGGAGCGTGCTCTCTGGGAATCCCGAGAACAGGAGCAGCAGCAGCAGCAATCGCTGCCACAACTCAACTCAGAATCTGTGATGGTGAATGTGTCCATATTGAAGGACATGCTGGAGGATAAGGAGCGACAGCTGGACATGCTGCGTGAACAGAATAGCCTGCTCAACCAGGAGAACTATACTCTGAAGACACGCTTCGATCTGCTCACCAACGAAGATGGCAACAGTTGGCTCAAGGAGAAGATCGAGTATCTCAGTCGCGACAAGAATCGCCTGGAGGAGGAGCTCTGTCTGGAGAAAGGCAAGCGTCTCGAAATGGAGTCCAGTGTGGCAGCAATGAGAAGGTTAGCTAACAATATCCCTATATATATATATTTCAATTGAATTATTTTCAATCTCTGAGCAGTTCCACTTATGAAATGGGAGGCACTCTGACACGCTCCAAATCCAGTAGCGTTGCTGCTTCCTCGTCAGCGTCGTCGTCGAACCATCGCTTTATCACGCTCGAGGGTTGCGGCAGGGGCGATATGGTGTTTGTGGTGTGGAGCATGCGGCATGGCCAGTATATGGTTGTCCAGGATTCGGCGACCAAGTACTTTGTGCATGCGGACAGTCTAGCTGCACTGCAGCTGGCACCACCGCCTTCTGTTCAACATGCTGCTGGTGGCGATTCAACGACGCTCGTTACTCTTCTGGAGCTCAATCAGATACCGTTGCCCTACTACGCCATCGGGCGCATCATCGACAAGGAGTACTGCCAGGCGCGCAAGGTGAGCAATCTTTTATAGATTTCAAACGAATCCAATAACTGAGCAACTGTTGTCTTTGCGCCACAGGATGAGAATCGCTATCGGGTGAGCAAGGGCTCCAAATTCTATCGCATCCGATTGTCGCCAGTGTTGTCCTCGCGAAATGCGCCGCGTCGCGAGCGTTTGGAATGTAAGTGAGTGCGAGAGCGAGCGAGCTGAAGATTACAACTTAAAACCAGATCAAAGTCCCCTTATTTAAGTAGCCTTTGATGTATATAGAATAATAGCAGTTACATTTTGTAGCAGGCCAGCAAACAGACTGTAATAACATCTGTAACATAACATGCAACACTGTACATAGCATAAGATATCGATATCGATAGCGATAACGATCGATTACCAGCTTGCAGAAGCTGAGAGCAGATCGTTACGCACAAAGTGAAGTGAGCAGAAGTGTTTAGAAGAACTATTCAAATTAGCTAAAAAGTAGAAGCATTTGACTATAATATGTATGTATTTATTGTATGTGTTTGTGTTTATCCTTAAGCACATAAGTAATTGAACAACTTCATTCATATACAAGACTCTTACAGCTTTGATAGCAGACTAGACTCTAATTCTCATATGTATTATTTGAAAATAATTGGATGTTAACAACAAACTTTGTCTGTATACTTTATAAACAACTATTGTTAAACAACCTTGTTAATAAAACTGTGTCAGTCTGAATATCTACAAACTATATTTGGTTAGCGAAATTCGCATTGTGCATTTGAAACACAACTAAAAACAAATGAACTTAAGCTTCAGCATTCAGTAAATGTTGACCTTCAGCTGTTATTAACTCAGATAAACGAATGATTTCTGTTGAAAATGACAAAGGTGTTTATCTAATGTATGCTCTTTTCAATTCCATCCGGTTAGCAACAAGCTCGAGCGGCGTGATTAGTCGCCCGCAACTGGTGACTGCGGCGCGGGATGTGATCGATGCTCCTGGCTCGAGCCTGGCTGGCAGCAGCGTTTATCTCAGCTTCAAGGAGCGCACGGTGAGCATAAGCAGCGTCAACGAGGAGGAGGACGAGTCTGCCTCGTTGCTCAGCGAACGCTGTCGTTACATAAGCGTAAGTGAGGAAGACGAATTGCTCGCGCTTCCTGCTGGCGGTGGTAGCAGCACAGAAGAAACAGCAACAGCGACAGTGGCAGCAACAACAACAATAACAAAAGCTGCAGCAGCAACACCATCAATAGCAACAACAACAATGGCGGCAACTCAAGCACAGTCTGTGATAACAGAGCAGCCAACGGCATCAAGAAAACTAAAGTTGGATCTACTGTTGGCCTCTGCTGATATAATAACACACCCATTAACACAACAACAAGAGCAACAACAGGAGGAGAAGTTGGAGGAAGCAGCCGAATCGGAGCCTGAGGCTGAAACCACAACAACAACAACAACGATCCCCATTAATGAACCCAATCCTGTTTCGGATACAAATCCCATTCAACTGGCCGATGAGCCAATTACCATCTATTTGTCCACATCGACAACAACGGAAACAACAGCAGAAACAACTGCAGCAACAACAACAGAAGCTGAAGCAGATACTACTTCGGATATTGTTGTTGTCGAGCCGAACTTAAGCACAGCGGCGACTTTACCAATGTCGATTGGTGCGGCCACCACAAACGAGGACTCCGATGAGTATCGCTCGCTGGAGGGCAAGGAAGAGGCCGATTTTCCCATTTCTGAATAGTGTACGAGATTTACAAAAGTTTATATATATATATATATATATATATATATGGAGAGAGAGAGAGAGCTACATATATATGGTATGTGCAAGGATCGGCAATGGTGGTCGCTACGTGTTTATTTAGGCTAAAACTCTTACTATTTATATAGGATCCCCTTCTTAACAAGTAAGCCACAGCAGAGCCGACGGCAAACTTACACACACACACACACAGAGACACCCACACATACACACACAAACAACTCACATAGCACATGAAGAAGAAAGTTATATACTTAAATAATTTAATGTTTATAAATTCAGTAAAAGAGAAAAACTAACGGCTAATGTTCTAATGTAGTTGTCTTTAGTCCCTAGATCTATAATGTATAATCTAATATCAGACCTGTAAATGAGTTCGATAAAAGTCCCACACAATCCGCGTCCGCGCACACACACCCACGCATACTTTTACACACACACACACACACAAATACAAACACCAACGATTTTTATTTAAAATAAAAATGACAAAATAATCAAATATTTCGATTTCGTTAAATCAAAAACAAAAATATATATATTAATAATTCCCTTTAAATTGTTTAGTGCCAAGTAATTGTTTGCAATTCGCATTATTTTCTAGCAACTAAAGTTGATATTAAGATACACACAAATTATATTTTTTATAGGAATTTTCAGCGACCTTACACACCCCCCAAACACCCACCCACCCACAATCTCACAAAATCTGAGAACATTTCTTTCTTTTGATTTTTGTGTTTGCGGAGGCGTAGCCCCGCCCATTTAACACCTATGCTCAGCTCTCACTCGTTCAAAGCGTTTTGATTTCAATGTAGATTTCAAAATCAAAGAAGAAGAAAACAAGACAGACAGACAGGAAGACAGACAAAAAACACACACACAATAACAAATAAAAGGAAAATTGATAAAAATGCTTAAGTAAAACAAAGCGCAACTGTATATAAAGAAAACACACACACACACACACACAAACTACATTTTACTTTAAAAATAATTTAAATTTAAATAAAGGCGAAAATAATTAAACGAAGGTGTAACAAACAAACAAATTGTCAAGTATATAACAAAAGCGTGTAAAAGCGAAAATCAAATAAATGAAACAAATTGTGAATATAAAACCGCATTTTAAAATATACAAAATAATTTATTAGTTTATTTAATATATATAATCTTACATAAATAGTATGTATATAAGTCGATGCATGTGAGCATAGTTAATATTTGCATATTTTAGGCTGATCTTCGCTCAAGTTGCTCCAATCGTGGTATGACAAAACGCGATCAACAATTTGCATAGTGATTATGAGCAGATTGCGATTTGACATGCCTCTTGGTTACGTTATTAATTAAATGAGTTGAACAGTTAATTGCACATTCTGCCAAAGCTAATTGGCCAAGGATTCCCATGGGCATCCCACCCAATCATGGTGAGGGTGTACCAAAAAGCACAGACATTAGATACATTCATTAGTTTTACAGGTGCAGGTGTATATCTCTATATATATATATATATTTATGGAATGCAGTGCAACATCAGTCTCCGTTATAGAAAAGTAGGCATAATGCATGGAAAAGTCGGTTATATGGTTATCTATCAGCTAATTAGACAACAAATTTTAATAGCTGCATAAATTGTTGCTCATAATACCCTTGCAGGCGAGTCCAACAAATTGTTTAAGCAACTCGATTCAATTATATAAATTATGTACATATATTATATATATAAATATGATGTGTAAGAAAACATTTAAGTAGCAGTAGCTTGATAAGTTTTGAAAGCAAGCCAAATTTGATTTACTCTCTGCAAGGGCATTCGAAATTCATTTTGATTGAAGTTTTCGCTGTGTGTATAATTAGTAGAGCTTGCGCATATATTTCTTAATGTACACACCTCCCGACCCACCCACTCCCGACACCGTACTCCTACTTCTACACCTCACCACACATCATGCGATAACTGGATCTGTGCACGACTAGTGAATGGCTCTCTGGCGGCTGTGGCTGTGGCGGCTGTGACTGTGACTGTGGCAGCAGCTGCAACCAACGCTTGGCTGGCTACATGGCTACATCTTCATTTGGGGCTATAAAATAATTGGGCGTTAAATATGCTCCAGTTTTTAATTGCCAACAGCGATACTAATAACCCTCCTCCTCTCCAAAAACCCCTCCTTCCCTCCCACACCTTCTTCCCATTCCGTTCACAATATTCCACACTTTTTGAGCACAAATTTGCGCTTTCGCGCTGCACTGGAACCGCTACCCTTTTTGGCCGGACGGAGGACGATGGTGCCGCTGCTGGACTTGGTGAAGGTTGGACTGAATGCACTAATTGTGGGTGTGCTGCTGTAGGGCGGATGCGTTGAATGCTGCTGGCCATTGTCGCCAGTTGTTGTTGCTGTTGCTTGATCGTAACTTTGCGTCATCAGCTGATGGCACTTGGTGGCCAAATAGCGGAAAACGGATGCAACATTGATGTCCTCCTTGACGGAGGTGCGTATGAGGCGACAGTTGAGCATTTTGGCCAACGTTTCCACTTCGTCGGCACTGACCACCGCCTGCTCGATGAGATCGATCTTGTTCTGGACTATCACTGTGGGTATTTCATTGCACTCGTTCTCCACCTTCCGTTTCCACTCCTTAATCGCATCGAACGAGGCCCGATCTGTTGTGGAGAAGACCAGCACCGAGGCCTGTGCGCCACGATAATACGCCTTGGTGATGCAATCGAATTCCTCCTGGCCAGCGGTGTCCCACAGCATGATGCGCACATCTTCGCCATCGATCTCAATCTGACGCTCCAGAAAATCGACGCCAATCGTTTTCTTATAGTCCTTGGTGAATATACCCTTGCAATAGCGCTGAATCATCGATGATTTGCCAACGCCTCCATTGCCAACGATCACCTGCAAATGTAAGTAAAAATTTAATCATAATTTGATTTATCAGAAAACAGATATAATAAATTTCTTTTACCATAACTCATTAGGACTAATTGGTCTCATTAATATTATAGTATACATTTAATTTCTCAATTCATGTAATTATGAAGCTCAATTTTCGAAATTCTTTTTGAATAGAAATTATGAAAATGATAAATAGCCTCGGGAAACGACTGTTTCCGCTGTATTAACTTTCAGAAAAATGAAAGAAAAAATAGATGAAAAGATGATCACTTTGCATGATTTGAGTTATTTGGATTTCTGGACATGCTTTCGCTTAATACTCAAGAGGAAGCTTGAATGCAACGCTGCAACAATGTAACATTTCCCCAGAACTGCCCATTTACAAACATGAAAGAACCGTTCTCTAAACGATCAGTGATTGTTCTGCCTGTCGTTAGACGTACATATGGGTGTGTGTGTGTGTGTGTGAGTATATGTGGAACAGGTTTCTGGGATTGCCGGGGTTATTATTTAACGCTTATCCACAGCGCACGAAATAAATTTGCTTTGACACAGCAGCTGATTGGATATAAAGCCATTCATTAGTGTGTTGCTGTTTGGAGGTTGCAGGGCCATTGGTGGGGAGACTTGGGGGTATAACTTACCACCTTAATGGCGAGCTCGATGTCGTCCTCACGCATGCTACTGTAATTGTATTGGGACTGTAGAGCCGCTGCAGCAGCGCCGCCCGTTGCCGTTGCCGTTTGGATTAACAGACGCATCGGCGGCCCCAAACGATCCGCTTCGTGTTTGTGTTTGGTTCGGTTCGGTTCGGATCCAGATGATGGGCACACGCAATGCTAGCGCAACCAACTCTCCAAGTGCGTCTTTTATATTTTTTTTGGCAATGTTCAGTTTTCACTTTTAAGTTTTCCACAGTTTTGGCTTTGCGTAATGTCAAAGCAAGTGCAATATTCACTTTCTTTGCATTGATTTCACCAAAAAAATCGAATACCGAAACTGGAATTATATAGAAAGAAGAAAAACCAACGTCACGAACAAATTAACACAACACACAAATTGTAAAACGCACTGGCAACAAAGTTTTTCTTTCATTTTCACAGTAACCGGTTTTTTTTTCATTTTTTTCTTGCTTTCCTGTTTTGAGTTCGGGCGGGCGATGACTACGGCTTCTAATAAGACGCAACGTGAGCCGGTTACATTTATAGCAAGCAACAGGTGCCATCGAGAGACACCTTTCGGCTCACGCATCGCTCTTCGCACAGTGGTCGGCATTGACAAGATAAGAGTTGAAGTCAAGCCCCCGCCCCCTCTCTATCTATCTGTCTCCCTCTCTCACACAAGCATACGCATGCCATTAGCGCGTGCTTATGAATTCTTTTGAAATGTTTGGGAATTAACTGTGTGCCGGGTCCATCTATACGTAGGCATTGATTGCCATATGCCATGATTCTTTACTAACAATGGCATATGTAAAAATAGTTTTTATTTACAGTGTCAATAACAAATATTTCTTTTTTTTTAATTTCATCTTTTATAACTCAATTTTAAACGCTTAGTAAAGTGAAGCCAAAGATTCTGGTCAAATAATAGAGTTGCTCTTAACTCCTTCGTCTCATCATTAATATTCAATTCTAGGTCAATAACAATATCAAAATCAATAACATTTGCATTTAGATTAATTATATCTGCTATTGTTTTTTGTTATATGAAAACCACTGTGCAACATTTGACCGCGTGCTCTTTTGTTGCCTTTCGTTCGTTCTAATTATACTGTGACTATTTCGCTTTTGGGGCATATTCTTCCACACACACACACACATACACATAAATAGTGCAAACTTGAGATTTGCGCTTGGGGTTATTAGTGTTGAGCGCCGTGTTTTTGTCTATTGTTATGTTAATTAAGGCCAGCGAGGTTATAGATTTAACTAGTTCAATAAGCATAAACATATGTATGTACACGTACACATACACATACACGTGTATGCATTTGTGGGCCACCAAGAACAAGAAAAAGAACCACAACAACAGCAGTTGTGTCAACGAAGCTTGACATGAAATTCAAACGAATTGCGTGCTTGTTGGGATGTGTAACAGTGTGTATAAGTGTGCGTGTGTGGGACGCAGATAACAACAAAAAACTGCATGCAGTCAACCTTTCTTTTTTGCAAATAATGCACATCATGGCTGATAATTCTACATCAGTCAATTCCTTGTGCCTTTACGAAATATATGTAGAATGTGCAATTATTTTAAATTTTGCTCACAAGCTAACAGAAAAGTTGCTGTTGTTGTTCTTGTCAACTGCCGTTTCTTTGGCCACTTCCTTTTTAATACATTGTGTGCATTTGTGTGTGCTGTGTGAGTGTGTGTGTTCTCTTTGTGGAAGGAATGTGGATTCTAACTTGGCCATTTAAGTACACAACAACCAGCAGTGCATCTGTGTGAATGCAACAACAACAACTGCAGCCACAAATTCCAATTGTTGCTGCTACTGACTGCAAGTGGCAAGTGAAGTGCTGCTGCAGGTTTTCTTGCCACATGAGTCTGCGGAAAGATATGCAAATGTCTGCTGTAGTTGTCTGGTGCGCTACTTAAATCAATTATGAGCGCGAATTCCTCATTATTTAAATTAACTTTAAATACTCCATTCGCGCACTAACGGTTTTTTTTTCTGCGACAAAAGTCTCTTTTGTTGTTGTTGTTCTATATTATGTTTTATGTCCATTTTCTCACACACATAAAAAGCTGAAAGCGGCGCATTGTGTTTATTTGTGAGAAATTTACAAACATATACGTATATGTATGCATGTGTGTGTGACTGTGTTTGTAAGTTCAAAAATAGTGTTAAACAACATATGGCGAATGCGAAAACGCGAAGCTGTAAAAAATGAACTCATAAGCCAGCAGCAGCTTAAACCACCGCTTGGAGTTGGAAATAACGACAACGCGTGCGAATCCCATTAATTAATGCTAGCGTTAGTTAGTCGCTTCTTCTGCTGTCTGGCTTTGGGCTCTCAACCGTAGTGAAAGTCTCTTCTCTACACACGCACACCCAATATCAACCGAAAACGTTGCTCACGGAATCACGTAAACTAACCGAGCGTAGCACACACCTGTTGCTCGGCGCGCCTCAGCACGAACTAAATGCTTAAAACTTGGCTTACAACAACTTGGCGAAGCTGGCCGATCAGGTAGAAGAAGAATACGAATCGCAAGATACGGCTTTAGTGGAGCTAAACGCTGTTGTTTTATTTTTATGACGGCACCTTTTTTTTTAAAAGTATTTTTCTACTATTTAAGTAATTAATTTATTTATAGAAAAACATTTAATTGGAATTAAATTTAAATTAACGTTCCTCACAATCGATATCTAATGTATGTATCGTTGATTTTACAACACTGCCTTTGCGCGTTCATGTGATTGGTATTTTGAAGTCAGCTGTTGAGCGTTGAACGATATGTTGTGGCGGCCAACCGATATACTCTCATTGTTTACTTAATCTGTTTGTTTACTTCAATTTTTGTTTGGCGGGCGACAGTCTTATTGCTATTTAGAACGTATTTGATTTAACAATCAGTTGCATAATTTGAGCTAATGTTCAAAAATATAATCGTATCGGCTTGCAAAAATATCAACGCATGCGCTCAATGCGCAGGACGAAGGACGTCGTGTCGCGTGTGTGTGTGCGTGAGCTCGTTGCGGCATCGGGCTAGAGAATTATGTCGTTGACTAAAACTGGCAAGGAGCATTGGATACCGTTTTAGTTCTCAACGTAATTTCGCAGCGTTTTGGCGTCTCGGTCTCGATTCGGTTAGTTGGCTTAATATTATTTTGTTGCAAATTTCACGCACACAAATTAAGCGTGCCGTGAACATTTGTGTGTACGTGTGTGTGTACTTGTGTGTATGTATGAAAGAAGCAGAAGTAAACTTAAAAGAAAAAAAAGAACAGTGTGAAACCATAGGAAAGTAAACTGTAAATGTTTATGCTAAAGTAAATTCCAGCATGGCAAGTAGCAACGATTTTAGGGGTGACTCTGCCCTGTTTTACCCCCTCCCCAACCCCTCTCCCCTATGTATGTGTTGGTGGTGGTGGTTCTCGTCCTCTTGTCCACACACATTTCTAACAGTAGCATGCAAAAAAAAAACCGAAACTGCCCCGCTTTTTGGCCTTGCCTTTTGCGAATGCGAAGCGGCAAAGAAGTCAAATAAAGTCTGTCGACGGAAAAATCAATATTGATAGTAAACTTCACGGCTGATGGGCCGTACTAAATACCAGCAATATTTGTCAATACAAAAATATACCCATTGCGATTAAGTAGCGCCGTCAGGTGGTCTTTGTACTGCGTCCTTTGTCCCAGCGAATGCCGTTAGTCGTTGCGAGTGACTCATGAATGGAGTCCACTTTAAAGTGGAACGCGTTCACATTTTAATTACTTGCATATTGATTTCAGATTAATGCCTTCTTGTTTTCTATTTTGGATTCATGCAGCAATCAAAAACGAATTAACCAAAAATGATGATGTGGAATTTGCTTTCTTGAAGTTGCAATTTGTAAAGTTTAACATTTAGTATATCGCAAAGAATTTGCAAAAGTCTTCAAAAAGAGAACAGAAATAAAACTATCCGTAACAAGATGAAAACTCGACTTGTCTCGCTGACATATCGCGGCAGTGCATCCGTAGATCCCCGCTACTCGGCGTCCATGCTGCCGTGGACCATCAACGATATTCGATCAACCGAGAGCTACTCAAAGGTGAGTAAGAACCACAATAGAAATCTTTGTGCTTTTACAGCTAATATGAAACAAAGTACGTAATAAATATATTTAAAGAAAGAAAATGGATAAAAATGCTTGAGGTCGTAATCGGAAGCCACATGAAAACATATTTTTGTTTCACAAAGAAAACCAAATATACATATTAAATATGTTCAGCTTCTAATATCTAATATTAACTATAAAGGAGCGTTTATTTATTCCGCAGAAATTGCACCCTTTTTGCTCTTAATAAACCATTAATTATCCCAATCTATTAGTCATAAGTGCTACTCAGCCACAACTTGAGGTATTTCCATCATATGGTCTTAATTAAATCATCGGGAATAACATGCTTCATGCTTCATGCTTCACTTGCTCAATAAACAGCAGCGACATGTTATTTTGAATTATGTTCTCAGCGCATCAATTTGCTTTGCTAGTTATTTGGAGCTTAATAAATCAATTAAACGGCCCGATAGGTAAACCAAAGCACAAAGCAAATGCAATTTATTAATAATTTTACGCTCAATAATCGACAATTACACTGATTGGCAACCGTTGGCACACCGGTTGCCCAAACGAACCATACGAAATTAGATCCACTTTGCTGAAAGCTGAGCAGGTGAGCGTGAGCAATAAACGAAAATCACATTCGCACTGTGAGACTCACAGCTAATTAGAAGGATGACAATGTCATCCCGAAACGGACGCACAGTTGAACAAGTTTACATGCGACATTTATCCGGCAAGTGCGAGGTTCACTTGGTCTGTAATGAGCCCATTAACTGTTTGATATCTGCCTAATACTATTACATTAAACTATTCTATCAATGAGAGAAATTAAACTCGTTATTCGCAACTTGTATGGAGAGCCTTAGCTGCTTATAGGAATGAATATGCATATAAATATATATATATATATATATTTGTCATATATATATATATTTTCAGCAAGCCAAGCAGCCCCGTCATCGTGGATACATAATTTTATTATTAATATTATTACATCAATCCTAATTCTGGGTTTCGAGTTGATAGCATGTTTGCCTTGCATACTACATCTTTTTCTGACTAAGGCGACAAACTGTGGTTTGTTGTGCTTCAAAGAATCCTGCTCATATATTATTATAGCAGCCTTTACTTATAGCCACTGATTCACTGATTGTGCTTAATTTACTCAGAAGACTTCAAAGTCTACTTGCCAAGGGACAGATGAATATTCCAAGACGATTCTTGCTTAAATCGAGTTTGATTATAGCTGGCTCAGCACAGATCGATTATCTCAGATGCCTTTTTCCTTATATGTCTATATATATATAGCTGATTCGGAAGCGACAGTTACATCAGTTACAACAATTGATATTACACATAATCAAATAGTTCATAAAATTTTGTGTATTTCACATTTGGATTGTAATGAAGCTCTTTTACTTTCTGATCTCCGCTCGCAGTCGTTTATCTATATGTGTATACACTGGGGCATCGGCTAACTGGCGCGTTGGGCATACGACACGTTGAGCACGTGCGGCGACAAGTTGTCCATTGTCGCCCGTTTCCCCATTTCCAGCTCTGTGTCTGTCTCTGTTTCTGTCTCTCTCTCTGTCTCTTTCCCACTCGACACAAACTTCAATGTCATCCGCAGTCTGGCGTCCCATGGCTATTATTATAGGAAGCTGGAAATTAATTTTGGCAAAGCTTCCAATTAGTCGCCCATCAGCTCACATGTGTGTGCGGGTGCTAGTGTGTGTGTGTGTGGGGAGTAACGGTTCACACACGTTTTTGATTAGATGCTGCATGAGTGTGTCTGTGTGTGTGTATGGAGTTCATTTAAACGTAATTCCGCATTTTAATTGATTTTTCACTAATTTCATTTTGTTGTTTCCCAATTTTATGCTTGTTAACAATTTATTTATTTGAAATTTTATGATTGCAAGCTGGCTAAAATTGAGTGTACAGTTAAACATGCATGATATTGGCCAAATTTATTTTTTTTTAAGGGCGCAACTCAAATGTTCCCTTTCTACCTGCTTGCCCATTTTGGGGTGCCACATTGCTTCGCCGAGTATTCAAATAAATCCATTTTACGTGCCTGCCAACCTGCTCAGCGAATTTTGGGTGTCTTTGACCTCTCCCCAGAAGCAAGTGGGCGGTGCGTGGGTTGCTGAAATTACATTTGTACAAAAAAAGAAACTTGGCGAATTGCTTTTGCAGAAAGTTCATACATTTGATGTTTGATCCTGGGATTGCATGTGTTGTGGACTCTGAGCTTATGAGAATTTGCTTTTGGTTTTCTTGTGTCCCCCAAAGAGAAAATAACAATAATACTTTTGGGAATAGATGGATGGTGTAGTTAACACATACTTACGGGCTTTTATACTTTTGTGGATCTGAAATATAAATGTGATATGACATACAAATAAAAGGGCAGGTTTATGAAATTGAAATTATTTATCTGTGTTTCAATGGCAGTGAACAAATATTATTTATAAAATATATTCATTCATAAACATATATATAAGCATAACTTGAATAAACCTAGTAAGCAGGCCCAAATAGAGCTGCTTTAATTTAGGCAATATTTTTCGTATTTTGGAAATGAAATTATGCATGCACCACACACATAAGCCACACACTCTTCACCTTTCTCTCTCTCTCTCTCTCCTATATTGGCTTTCCCTTGCTCACTTTTCCCGTAGCATTTTCTTTTTATTGTTGTGGCAGACTCTGCAGACTCTGTGCCTAGACAATATTTCGATGCGTAATTGCATGCATAAATATTTACTTAAGTCTGCACTTTTGTTTATTATTTTTATGCTGCTTGTGCAAATTGACACAAATCAAACAGAGCCAGAGAGAAAGAGGGATAGAGAGATGGATAGTGGTCGAGTGAGGGAGACAGTAGAACTATAAACTGAAATGTTTGCCCAAGCTCTGCTGCTGCTCGTGTTCAAGTCTGTGTGACAAACGTTGTGGCAGCTTATTGCTTTATTATGTTAAATAGCGCATGGAAATTATGGCAAGCTGTCTTTTGGCTGCCGCTTAAGTGCGAAACCTGCCACGCCCTGCCACGCACGCCCCTTCATCAAAGTTTTATGTCAACTTTTGCGACGCCTCAATGGCCAAGCAAACAAACTTGCCCCATGAAGAATACACTGTGTGTGTGTGTGAGTGTGTGTGTGTGTATCTATAAATATTTGCCCTGCATATTGGTTAGCAATTAGTGATTGAAATTGATAGCATTGCTAAATAATGTAACTAACGGGACATTTACAGTTTGCTACAAAATAACTTAAAACAAGAGCTCAAAATTCAATTTGAACTGTTTAGTAAATGAAGCCAGGAAAGGGAAAGTGAATAAAGAAAGAGAAAGAGAAATAAAGAGTGAGAATTGGATATTTAAAGCTGTGAAGTGAGATAAGTTAATCACAGTTAAGCACGCTCAGGGATTGGCTGGAGATCTATTAGTATTGACAGATTAATTTAAGGAAGAGAAACCTACCTATAAGGTTTACAAATGACACGAACAGGGGACACAAGTCGACCTAGTCCACTAAGACTAGAAATATTATGACGATATGATATATATTGTATTATACTGTAATCCCATCAGTGTGGTTCGCTAGATCAAACTGGCCGATATGCAAACCAACACAAAGCACAAAGCGAATGCAATTTATTAATAATTTTACATTCCATAATCGACAATTAGACTGATTGCCAAGCGGTTACCCAAGCGAATTACCAATCTATCTACCCTGAACTTTAACTGCTTTTGATGTGGCTAAATTGACGAGATTGAAAGTTATACTTTTCAAATCAAATTTGTTTTTTGGTGTAATAAAATGAATAGTGCTGCAAACGATAGAAAAGATTGAAAATGATAATAAACAATTTGATTGAGTTTGATAATAAGTTATATCATCGTAGCTGAAGCAGAACCAATACCCAAGTAAATTTTGAAAAGCGTTTTCACTAACGACTTTTCGTTTGCGCCCCTCTGCGTGACAGGTAGTTGATGCCTGCCTCCCGGCCGCCCTGTCGCCCTGCCTCCCTGGTGGCCCTCCACCCCAGCAACAGCTTGGTTGCGTGCCTTTCATTGACGTCACAACAGCAGCAGTCAGGAAGTTAATTTTTAGCGAGCAGAAGGAGAAAAATCAATAGGCCACGCTGCTTTCGTTGTGCTGTGCCCGCAAAAAAAAATACGCTCATTTTTTTGTTATTGTGAATTCTTCTCTTTGGCTGTTGCGGCTCGGCAGAAGTCCCTCAGCTAATCCGCTTCTGGTCGAGCACAGTCAAACACTTAAGCCGCGCACCCACCTCCTCGTAAATGGCTTCACACTTCGCAACCGTTGGCAGTGGAGGATTCGCGCCGGGTTTACGCGGCGTATGCGTTACTTTTGTCGCGTCGCGTCGCATCGTGTGCCTTAAATGAGCGTGAATGATGTCACCCACTCAATTCCATTTGGCTGGCGTTTTGCATTTGATATTGCTGCACAGTGCACGGTCCTCTACAACTGCCATTTATATGTTGGTAGTGTTAGTAGCACAACCGTACTCTAGTCTCGCGTATCACTTGACATGCTTGGAGTCTGTGTGTCGCTCTGTGTGCCACTTGGAATAGGATTTCGTCAACCATGCGTCGAGTTGTCCAACTGAGTGGCGCGGTTTGAGTGTTTGGGTAGTTCTAATAGCTTTGGGCATTTATGCAGCTCAAATTGCTTTTGTTTTATCGACCATACTTCAGACATTTATGTTTTTTTAATAAGTCCTTGTTAATGATCTTATGGCTCTATATATCACTCATTTAATTATTGAGCTTGAGCAAATTTTAATATGGATTTTATTCCCCTGTGTGTTTTGCATATGCTTTTGATGGCAAGTCAAAGACAAGATTTATAATGGACTTAGCCTCGGACTACGTTGATTTTCCCAGCTTTGTGTTCTCCCTTAGAAATTACTATAGTTGTCATACAACTACAGCTACGCACAGGCATTGAAACCCAGTTGGCGCCACATGAAACCAGCCCCCATTGTTAATGTTGGCAAAAGCAAAATAAGAGATGCGCGCGTGCATGCGATATAAATAAATCAAAGTAAAGTAATTAAAATATCCGCGGTTATATCCGTATAATATCAATAATATCATCACTAACGGGCCTAAAGAAATGACCCATAAATAAATGCTTTTTTCGTTTTTTTTCGTATTAACGTTTAAATGTCATTTGAATTATTCGTGATGAAGTGCAATGCTCGTGCTTCTGTCACGCGCTCATCTCTGTTGGAAATCACGACGCGACACGGGTCGTCAGCAATCGCGTGTTGTTGCTCACTGATTTATACATTTTAACCGTTTCTTCATTACGTTTTCATGTGTCAGCTGACGTTTGCCGTTGCTGTAGTTGTTGCTGTTGTTGTTGCTGTAGTTGTTGTTGTTGCTGTTCTTGTTATGCGCGAATTGTGTTGTTGTTGGTGTTTGACGTTTCCACAATAAATTGACTACAATTGCTCATTACATAGCTGTTATTTTGTTGCTATTATTTGTTTGCTTTTGTTGTTGTTGTTGTCACCGTCAGCAGTTTAGACATATAATTTACATGTAGTACTTCTGCCGCTGTTAAAGTCTTAATAACGAGTTTTGATTGTAGTAAAATGGGACCAAAAAGGTCAGCTTCTGCTGCTGCGGTTGCCATAAATAATACAGGATGTCTAACCTAGAGCCACAACCTGAGATTACTGCAATTATCGATAAACTCAGCTCACAGTGGTGATGCCTATCGAATTCAATTCACATTTAAATTATCTATTGAGCGGCATTTGTTTATAAATGTAGAAATATTTCCGTTTCTGTTTCCATTGAGAAGTGGAAATAGGGTATAAGAAAGTTGTGTGAGAGAGATATGTAAGAGGCAGATAGCAGCATATCCGACCCCATAAAGTTTATCTATTCTTGTTCATCAAAAGTCGAGTCTAGTCCGTCTGTCCGCCTCTGTATGATCTCAGAGACTATAAGAGCTATGAGTTCAAATTTGATGTAGGAGTTCTCGAATAACTTACGTTCTTTAATATTTATTTAATTTTATCGATACATTTGAAGATGACAGTTGTGACGATATAGCCATTCACTTAATATATAATAAGCCCATATTAACGATCAATAGAAATAGTTCCGATTCTGTTTTTATTCTTACACCCTGAATGCATAGAAAATTGTAAATAGAAATCGTAAGAGTCAGATAGAAGCATCGCCGACCCCATAAAATATATCTATTCTTGTGCAGCATCAAAGTTAGAGTGGATTTAGCCATGTCCGTCTGACCGCCTAGACCGTTATAAGAGTTATGATTACAATTCACAATTGCTGAAGATATATTAATATTAATGAACGACTGCAAAAACTTCAAAACTGACTGCAGGGTATCTCCTAGTCGAGCACTCACTAGAGCAGACTGGAGGAGTTATAACTTGTTATTCATGGGTAGTATTTATATATATATAAATATTCTCATTTTAAACGTTTGCAAATCAAACCCCTGATTTTATTCAACCAATCACGCTCCCTTCGTTCCAATCAAACGCTTCTCATTTTCCGTGCCAGCGCAATGAAAATCTCAATTCGCTTTGTTCGCTGATTGCATTGCAAACAACAACAACAGCAGCAACAACAACAACAACAGCAACAACAACAACAACAACTAGTGAGTTGAACAATTTTAGATACAGAAGGTAGAAGAATAATTGAATTTGTCCTGTCAATGTCAAAGGCAAAACCAATCAGAAATCACTTTGCAACGAGTGGGTCGCTCTGCGCGATGCTCAGCATCAAGTGGCACTCGTAAATTAATTAAAAGTCAACTTGGCATGGCCATCATTAGTTATCCAAATGATTGCCTTGCCAATAAAAGGTGAGTTGAGCTGCCGCCCGTGCATATCCCTAATGATTGGAGTGCTGCCAGCCAGTCTCATTAGGCGCCAGTTTTTTATAATTTTCCCTTGCCTGCGCTCACCTAATTATTATTAATTGCAAAGTTTCCTTTTTTTTCCCAGAATTTTGTTCCTTTAAAGTGAATTGCTTTTAATTGGTCCCGAATGGCACAATTTATTCTACTTTGGTATTTATTGCTTTGTTTACGCTTGTTTGCTTCCATTAGCGAAATGAGAGTTTGAATTATGCACGGATATGTGGCAATAAAATGAGGAACGTTTATTTTCCATAGTTAGACTTGCCAAATTAAGTGCTCGATGTAGTACTGGTAGTATTGGTCGTAATCAGGACGAGTTACAACGAGTATTTAAAGAGGGCCGATTGAATAAAAGAAGTCTGCTAAATTAGTTAGGTAAATCAAATTGTGGCTTGAGTATTATTAACCGACTATCAGATCATCATACTTACGAGTTGTGCAACATTTGTTACATCTACACAAGCTCATCGAACGCGAATGTGGCGTCTGCTTAACTAACTGAACGTCAATTTCATTTGCATCCGTTTTGCTCTAATGGCTAAATGACGCCTCAAATGAGTCGACCTGTTTTCTGCCCGGCCATTACACTGGCACTCCCATTCAAGCAGCCCCCAACGAGCCACATTAACACTCCCTAGCTCCCGCCCCCTTTATAGCATAGTACATACATTCATTTATATATATATGTATACATACATACATATATATACATCCATATATGCATGCTAGCATAATAAAAACCGTAGAAGTGAAAGCAGGCCAAGTACAGAAAACGGCTTGCAAATGTTGACGACGACGAGGATAACACCGGAAATGGAGCAGTCGCCATGTTTGTCATGTTGTCAAGCTATTCCCAGTGCCCCCTGCCTATGCCTGTCTACCTATCTATCCAGCTATACATCTATCTGTCTCTCTGTCTGTCCGTCTATCTGTCTGTCTGTCCCATGGTCTCTCCTTGTTGCTCTCCGAGTGAACCGCTTTTGTATTCGTGCAAGCAAGTAAACTGATTATGAGAACTTAACACTGTTAATCTGCTTCGTCTAGTGGAAGAGCTGAATGCAGCCCTTGGTATGGGGATTATGAATAGTCACTGTTGTCTCTCTGATTGTGTTAGCCCAGTGAATAGAAGGAGTAGAATTTATGCCAAGTTAGCAGAATTAAATTACTCGACAATTCAATATTAGAACGAAAAGTGGCTTTTATTACAATCTATATGCAGATTTGAGATGTCTTTTATCTAGGATAGTATTTGTGGTTTCATTTATCTGCTACATCAATACCCTTCCAACAGTCGATTTGGACAATAAGTGAGCTGTCTTTAGGGTATCTTCTGCTTGGATTATATAATATGCAGCCACAAATAACACATTGAGAAATGCCACCTTCAATTTTGCTGTTTACTCAACCTTAACACTAATCTTTGTTCAACACGTTCTGCTTGCAGCTATCAGTTGGCGTTGAGCATGGCATTTTGGAGTCCTACAATTCGGACTTTGAGCTGCAATTTAGTCATCCGCTCAAGCACATCGTGGGCATGTGCCGCATCGTCCACAAACCGCAGGCGAAGAGCATCGGCAACGGTTTCATGCAGCTCAAATCAAATGCTGTGCAGGCCAATTGTGCAACCGCCGCCTCCACTGCTTCCGTCTGCAACTCAACCTCAACAACTGCCACTGGTGCTGGCGCTGCTACTGCTGCTAGCAACTCATTGTCCGTAAATGGGTCACGTCATGGTCTGACCACATCTACGTCCTATGGCTCGCTCTCGTCCAGCGCTGCAGCCGCTTATCAGCTGCAACAGCAGCAACAGCAGCTGCAGGCCGCAGCCGATGCGGAGCAACCACAAAACTTTATGGAATTTCAAGGACCCATTACTGGACTCGTGTATCTATTGAAAGATCCCAAGGATCCGCTGCTGCACATTTATCTATTCGAATGCGACACCGTCGAAGAGGTAAGTTCCACTTTGATCTCAATATTCCATACTTAACTCATGTCCAAATTGCTGGCTTTTGTCTTCTGTGCAACTTTTATGTGTGCCTTTTGAAATGCACTGGCATGAAAATGTTTAGAAAAGTTGCCACAATGGGCTTTGTTCTAGCATCCGTTTGAGCGGATTGCAAAACGCTTAACTGCTCCATCCGATTTTATGAACGAAAATTCTAAAAGTTTGGCCTTGCTAAAAAACTAAAAAGCATTCAGCTGAATTTCAAGATAAATAATAGAGAAAAGTAATTTATGCATGTTTGTGTAATGTGTGCAGAGCTTTTGAGTTTTCACACTTTTGAAATATATTAAAAATAATCAGCCTTGATGCCGAACATTAAATAGAATCTTCTTGGCCCAGAGAAAAACCCTGAAAAACATGTGCACACAATTCGATTATTTTCCACAAGAAAACCGGCAAATTTAACGCCTGTTTAATGAGCGCAGATGCCAAAAAGGCCACTTAAAAATGTCCTGAGGTAAGCCAAAATAATTGGGATGCGCAGAAATCCCCTGCGCTGGGTAACATCTGCTAACGGCGGCAATTAGGCGGTGAAGGTACGGCTAAAAAATAAAACAGAATAAAAAAGGAAAAAGGGAAACCATTAGAAAAGCGAGTGAAAAGCTGAAAAGCGGCAAACTGCCTGCTGGCAGCTGGCAGTTGGCAGCTGGCAGCTGGGAGCTGTGGTCTCTCTGCGGTCGCGAACATTTGATAAGCTCATTTATGGGCTGCTGCTGCTGCTGCTGCTGCTGAGACACAATTGTTGACGGTGCTAACCACCAGTCCTACCTATGGGACGGGCCTGGCCGGTCGGTGGCGTATGCGTAATGTGCAATGCGATTTTGATTTGAGAACGGGTGGAAAACTGGAGGGAACTTAGCAGCCATTCAGGTTTATTGCTTGTCCTTGCGGCGACTGTTATCCTTTGCCTGTTGTTGTCGCATTGCCATTTGCATGTTTGCAAATACGTTTTTATTGTCCTGCCAAGTGGCCCGGACCCGCCATTAGACGCCATCACTCTGGCGAACCTTCGGCAGATGTCGTTTCCGTTGACATAGTCGGAGATATTGCTGCTGTCATTCGGCACGCTCGCTTGACTTTCAATGTTACTCCTGTCATGTCCTGTCGCTGAACATAATCGAAGTGTCCTATGAACAAAACATGGTGTAAATTCAATTAAAACCCTTGATTACAACTCGATAGTGCATTAATAATGCCTTTTAATTGAATTTTGTGGTATTTAAAGTTAATTCAATAATCGAATTACAATCAGGCAGAAACTTTACCCTTTCCTGTGTTTAGTTATAACGTGTTGAAATTTGCATATGTTTGAATATTGCTACACGGCATTGTTGGCCTTGGCCTGTTGGTCGCCTGCTGATTGCAACACACGCGCACACACATGCAACTTATTAAATTGATTTTGAGCATTACTATTGCAGCTGGCAACATATTGGCAGCATATTCCTCCACTTCTGCCGTCAATTTCTGCAAGCAATTCAATTTGCCGCAACAGGCAGCAGAAGCACTTCTGACCCAGTTGACTTTTGTTATTGAGCGAGCAGCTTAATGCATTTTCCTTTGACACCACATCGAGAGTGCAATTTTGCCAATTTTTGGTTGTCAAGCGAACATGGTTTAAGCATTTAACTTGGATTTGACCTATTTATTTGGCATTAAAACAAGTTAAAGCAAGGATTGCTGATTGTTGTTGGTTCAGTCTGTGTTTCTTAGCCGGATTTAAAGAGATTTCCACACTATTGATGTGTATTTTATATATTAATTGCAAGACTATATATTTTCGATTTCAATTCTGTTTTTTATTGCTATCGGAAGTTGATTTGTAACGCTAAAACTGAATAAACTTGAAATATGAGAACTTATATGCCGAAAGTTGATATAGACTGATAGACGCAGCAGGCTAAATCGACTTGGCTCTTGATGCTGATCGAGAATATATACTTTAGCTGATCGGAGATGCTTCCTTCTATCCGTTTACTAATTTCGCACTACTTTCGCATTAAAAAAACACTTTAATAAATTTTATATATATAATATATTCAATATAGTACACAGAAATTCAACAATCCAACAAATATCAAAATATAAACATGTCCATATTTAAGCTAATTAGCAGTCAGATATACAAATATTAATTAGACAAAATGACTCTAGCATAACATGAAACCCAACCCACACTTAAATCGAACATCGAGCAATTCTATAAAGTTATTATTTATATCTTGGGGATGACTAGACATAAATGTTTATACTTTATATTAAGCATACGGGCAGTAAAATGAAACCATCAGAGAAATGTTCGATGTGCGAATTATCAGTTGCTTTCGCAGTAGTACCAATGTCTATATACGAATTAATAATCAAATCTGTACACTCAATATTTGCTTTCCCAGAACTCAATAGTAGTGCTGCTTAATTTATGTTAAATATTCACAAATCACACATACGCAGCGTATACTGTTCGCACTCTTTATCGCGATCTCTCTCTCTCTCTCTCTCTCTTTTTCCCACACTCTCACTGTTTGTTTCTCTTAACAGTTTCACTGTTAAATTTCGCATGTGCAGGTTTCGTTAATGTTCGTGTTGTTTCGATTTAGTTGTTGTTGTTGTTGTTGTTGTCAGCAGTTGTTGTTGTGAGCAATTCTCAGTGGGTCGGGCGATCAGTGAATGGGATCCGTTGTCGCTAGCCTGTTAGTTGTCTGGCGGCAATTGAATCGCGTGCGCGCTTTAGCTGAAGGCAGCGACAGCTACCAGCAGATGCAAAACAACCAAAACCGATCAGAACAAAATGTAATACAAATAAAAAATAAGCAAAAAAATTCATTTCTTAAAAATAATACGCGTGTGCCATAATTTCTGGAAATTAACAACAAATGAACTTGTTTATCGTGCAACAACAACAACAACAAATGCCACAAGCAAATGTATAAATAAATAAGTTACTAAAAAAGTGCCAGACAGCCGAAAACCAAACAAAAGCCCCAATACTTAAATATATATATTTACATATATCATTTATATAGAATCTCATGTAGATATATATACAGATATATATATGCATATTTGTCAGTTGCGTCAGTTGGTTATTCTTTTATGTGTATCTACATCTAGAAGCGATTTCAATATTCGCCTAATTGAAATGCCTTCAAAGTCAAGAACGATCAAATCAATTGAAAGATGAGTGAAAAAATAGCAATAAAAAATAAGAATAGAATCATTTAATTTTTTAAAGATTAAACCGGTAAACGAATGTATAAAGCCTCCAAATTGCCATCATGAATTATTCATATTTACTCAAAATATTCTCGATATTATATTGTATTTAGTTAAACAAGTCTTATGTAAAGTACTTAAAGCACTCGATCCTATATGCATTGCCCCAATTACTTAAAATGCTGCCTGTCAATGGGTGGTGCAAATATTTTCGATTCAGCGCATAACAACAAATGCAATTGACGCAGAAATTAGCCAAATAGCCAAAGACGCAGCATCTCTCTATATATACAGTTATAATATATATAAATACAAGCAGATAAAACAGACACAACAGCTACAGTTGAAGTCAACAACAGTGCTTTTGTACCGATTGGATACAATGAGTATTTGTATGTGTGTTGCGATCGTCATAAATTTTAACGGCACACCAGAGACTAACTTCACACATACGTATTGATAATTGGTCCTATTTTGTTGCACACAACTTTACTTTGAACTTAAAAAAAAACAAGTGAGAATTTTACAAACGGGCGTTACCGACTGAGGAATACTCTGTTAACCAGCTGACAACAGTTGAAAATTTAAATAAAATGTATGTTGCAGAAATTTGTTAAAGTTAGCTTTCAAATTGTGGAACAAGTGTGGTTTTGTCGATTTGCTATTATCAATGGTTATCCCAAGTCCAATTTTAATACAAGAGCAATATACTCTTATACTTTCGTAAGCAGAGTATAACAGCAATTTTGTCACAAATTATTCATCATCAGTATAACTGTTAATTTATTGAAATGCGTAAATAATCTGTAGGAATGTATGGGGGACAAAGTTTGTGGTAGCCGGCTGAAAACCGCGTTTCACTTTGTTTTCGATTCCAAAACCAATTTCTTACGCTTTACATAAGAAATTAGAAGGAATTTCTAGAAAAATTGATTAAAATATGATGCGATCATTTTTTGAATGTTATTCATCGATTGCGTTAGGCATATTTAATAAAACATTAAGTTTATAGAAAAAAATACAT
The DNA here is from genome assembly GCA_035044385.1 of Drosophila neutralis. NCBI lineage: Eukaryota > Metazoa > Arthropoda > Insecta > Diptera > Drosophilidae > Drosophila > Drosophila neutralis. Next base: position 643,313 of record JAWNME010000147.1, read on the forward strand.
AAAAATACAAATTAACAACAAAAATTAACACCAATGTCCCAAAAAAATCAAATATATATATTTACTTAATTGTATTACGATTTAGTATTATAATTTAGTGCAATTTAATTGAATTTCTCTGTGAAAAAACATCAAAATGGCAAACACAACAATTTGGTGAAAGTGAGCGACAATCTGAAAAGTGCACGGGGAAAAAAGTAAAGTTGAAATAATTTGTGTTATAAATAAGAAGTGAATTATCGCCTTGCGGCATTTGCAGCAAACAGTGAGTTTCGTGATTGCAACATCGCCGAGTGAGCAAACCAACAACAAAACAATCAAATACAACACTTAATCGAGGCAAGCGACAGCAACTGTAGACGAGGCAAACCAAAATGTTTACGGTGCCATTTCATCGGGACACCATCCTGACCGCCTCCGTCAGCGATGCATCCGTGCTGAATAAAAGCCGTGCCGTATGTTGAAATTACGGCGGAGTCTAGTTGCTTACCTCTCAGCTCCGCCGCCTTAATGTCTGCTCGAATTGATATCAATTTAAATTGCTTTGCTATGATTTGATTTTATTGCTATATATATATCATTTATTTGTTGCTTGTGCAATTGCCTTTGTTTACGTTTGTTTACTTTGCATGGCAAAATGTGTTTTCGTTTTTGATTTTGATTCTGATTTTTCCCTCCTTACGTAATGCACTGGCTGGCACCTACTAGCTGCGTTCCTTAAGCAAAGTGTGAAGAATTTTCTGAACTGCTTTTGCATTAACCCAGTTTAATTTAAGTTCGATTGAACTTTTTTTCTTACTAATTTGCGTTATTTTTATGCTTGTCTGCATGATTTAAGCCGCGTGTCGAATACTCATGCAAATAGGGAACGCATAAGTTCATTACCATATAAACAGCTTTTATTCAATTTATTCTTTCATCCTCTCCCACACACTCACACACACACTCACACACACACACACTCACACACACACACACATCAAACACAATTTTCGCGCGTGCCAACAGCTGAAAGCCAGAAAAATGATGCGTCAGCCATGTTGACCCAACCTTCTCTGCTGTTGTTGTTTTTTGCGCGATTTGTTGACTCGGCACACTTGACTCTTCTGACCATGTTGTGTTAAAGGGAGCGTAACTTCTGGCAAACAATGTTGCCTGAAAAGTTTTCAAAGCACTCGAAGCACTTGTCCAAACGGTTTTCCTAATTTGTGGTCAAGTTGAAGGTCGTTCAATGCCATGAATCTGAAAAAAACAATTAACGCGTTTTACGCGTTGTATTTGTACTGTTCCTGTTAAAGTCAACATTTACTTTGTCGTCTTGTCAAAATGCACTTTTAGTTATCCGACTGGATAAATTTACAATGGTGTTTATCCATTCCGATTAGCATTTAATAATAATCCTTGAGTTGAACTAACTGTAATCGCAAACGATTGTATTATTTACATTTAAAATAGATCATGGTCATTAAACATTTACCAAGGGTTCAATAAACCGTTGACTGCTTTTTAAAATGCGAGCGTTGATTTCGTTTTACTCCCTTTTTTTTTGATACACAATCAAACTGCGAAACAAAACAAAAACTCAGAAAATGCGACAAAATAAAATGAAACGTGTGGCAATAAAAAACAGAGAAAAATGTGCTTACAACACACACATTTAAATTTGTGGCCCAGACAACGGATGACATTGCAAAGTTTGCGAAACTTTTTCACTGCTCAATAACACAACGAATGTGGCAGTTGCGACGAATGTGGCAGTTGCAACGAATGTGGCAGTTGCAACGAATGCAAAGCTTTCCTTAAGTATTTCATACCCATCGGCATCTTAAATGAAGTGAAGTTGGACTAGGAATAGAATATATATGTTCACAAACTATATAGATAAATGCTTTTGCAGGGTAGCACTTGAGTCGATCAGTTGGCTGCAGTAGATGTGCCAACTGCAAATCCTGTTCAAGTTCAGGTTGCGATGCAGGTAGTAAATATGAAATCTAAAAAAAAGTACTAGGCCATTCGGCAGTGCAAAAGCTGTAATAAACAAATTCAATAAAATACGCAAATATTTGACCTTCAAATTTGTATAATTTATTTTGTAATTTGACGGATTTAATATGCATATCTTTTCGCATTTACACAGCGTTTGCCAGACGTCACCTTTAATTAATAAAACAGGTAACAAAAACTGGTAGTTGGAAAGTCCGACTAAGTCGTGGATTTTAACGGCTAAAACTTGAACTTGATGGAATTGATGATTGATGATTGATGCAAGTGTTTTTTATTTAATCATATTTGCGGGGGAGTGAGGCCGATATACTCTGTTCCGCTTCAAATCAAAGTATAAGCAACTTATGTGCAGCAACTGTCAACAGTTAAGGAGCACGTAGACTGAGCCCACAAAAAAAACCCATGAGGCGTAACTGTCCTCAAAACGCGATGCGAACGTGACGTTGAATTAAATTCCTGTGAAGTATTTTGCCAAGCAACACTGCTAGACGTACATATCGTATATGTTGTCTATAAGCATGTTTGGCTGCCAATTAAGATATGGTTATTTCTCGCTGAGCTCACGCAAATTGCTAAACACAAATTGCAAACACAAGTTTCACATCGCTATTAAATGTATTTTTATAAATTGTTCGTTTTGTCATTTAGCAAACATATAATAGAATTTTCAAATTACACAACAACAACTACAACAACAACAACTACAACAACAACAACAAATGTTACACAAGAAACAAGTTTTTATGGTGGGGCAAGAAACCAAAGCAAACAATAAATTGCATTTATCATTGAGCAAAATGAGAATGTGATTCTTACAGAACATATATGCAAAAAAAAGTGTGAAAAAAAACTTAATTTTAAAAACTAAATGGTTATTGATTTTTATCAATTAAAACTAAATATGTGTCCACTGATTTTGTTGTATTTTTATTCTAGCAGAATATTCATTTAACAATTCCATTTCAATCAGAGCACGCGTTGCGTGTGCCTCTAAAAGTACATAAGAAACATATGTACATATATGTACATATATGTGTACATAGATGAGTCCATATACAAATATGCATATATAGGGCGAACTTTGTCAACTAGTGGTATAGTCTGCACAAATGACGTCACGATCACTCGACAAGCGACTGATCAGCGACATCTGCTTGTACACTTGTACAGACAGACAAGGCAGAGACGGCACCAAATTCAAAATCTTTATCTCAATTTTTGGTAGCCAAGAGTCAGCGTAAATTGAGTTTTGCTATTTTTGCCCAAAAGCGCAGATAAATGGTGACAATTAGTTGACACCGCAGTTAATGCATCTATAAGATAAAATGCCGCATCTTTGAGGCAGCTGCATTATGCACTGACATTGGACTTTGCAACTTTTGATTTTGCTGCTTGGCTCTTTTTGTTGGCAGCATTTCAATGCCGTCCAAATGGGCCACAGAGCGCAGAACTGCGAATATTTCTCTTTCAAGATTTGAAGAGGAACTATCGCAACACGCAGCGAACAGCTGTTCAGCAAGAGATTCAGCAGATTCACCAAAATGCCGCAGACACGATGTCTGCACATGGATGGGGAACGTGATAATGCATCAAAATTCACTGGGAAGCAAAGTAGTGAAAAATAAATTGGGAATAAGTTAGGCAGTATATGCACCTGGAATGGAAATAAGCAAAATATTCATAGGGGAAAAAATATATGATTATATATCGCATTGAAGGAATACATAAATAAATAAACATTCAAAAGTTCTTATCAAATTTGTATCATGTTTTTAAGGGGCATGTTTGAACATAGATATCTCAATCTATACAAAATTGACTGCATTATAGACAGATTGTTTCCTTGAGGCATTTCTGTAGAACTCCGACACACTTTCTGTGCTGAAAAATTCTCTTTTTTTGTGCCTGAATATTACATCTATCTGAAGGTGGCACTTGGAACTTGGAAATTCCTTAGGCTGCTTAACTTTACCTTACTTAACTTTTCCTAAATTAACTTTACCTTAATTTTGCAGCAACACTCTTCTCAAATATAGGCTAACACACACCATAACTTAATTTTGTAGCAATTCCTTCGTCATCTTTTATCATAATCCAATCATAACCTAACCAAAGCCAATCTGCTTTGTCAGTGAAATGTCAAATGAATGTCCGGAATTTGATTGCCAGCCGCAAACAATTCCTTTAAGTGCCAAAGGCATAGAAACTGACCTAAACACAGGACAAAAGATATAAAACTCGTTGGGCTGGCAGACCGGAAACTGGCCAGGACTAAACTAAAGGGATTGTTGTAATGGAGCTGTTTAAGCTGTTTGAGCTTTAGCACTTTGTTATAGTTAGTGCATGCCTGCTTGCAGCCCGATTTAATCACAGTCCGAAACTTAAACACACTCCAAATGTCAGTCACTCAAACACGCTTCTCTCTTTGTCTCTCGCCTTTTGCAGATGGCGGAGCTGATGCAACAGATGCGGGATCCGGCACATACGCTGGGCGGCTCTGTGGGCAGCATTCCACAGACGTTGATTGCAGGCGGCAGTGGTAGCGCTCATGGCTCACTAAATGGCATACATGCCACACCGGCAACAAATTTGAAGATGAGCGAAGCGCTCAGGAATGCCCAGCACGATGCTAGTCCCAACATTGTGAGCTCCAAGATGAAGGCATCCAAGTCGTATACGCACGGCTTGAGCAGCTCGTCGGGCACCGTGAACATTCCCACGTCGACATCGGCGCAGAGTAATCTGTCGCTGCTGACGGACATTTCACCAAATCACACCCACTTCTTTGAGGTCATGTACGTGGGCAAGATACGCGTCTCGCAGAAGCGGGTGCCCAACACCTTCATTGACGATGCCCTGCCCAAGTTCAAGGCCTACGATGAGCAACGTTTGCGGCTCTTCCAGAATCGCAAGATGTCCCTGAGCAGCGAGGGCGGCGTTGGCATTGTGGCCAAGAGTGCCGGCAGTACACTCAAGAGCCACGAAGTCAAAGAAGTGGATGAGGAGGAGCCACAAGAGGAGCAGTTGATGGGCGCCGAAGCAATACCACAACCACAAGTCGAGGAAAACAAGGAGAATAAATCACCAGCCAAACGCTTACTGCTGCGCGGCCAAAGCCAAATGGAGCTGGGTGAAAAGATGTAAGTAATCTTAGATTAAAATTGGTTGTCGTCTGCCCACTTTTTTTGTTGCCCAATCCTGTGTGCCAAAACTAATTCAATAACTATAAATACGGAAGCAGCTCGGAGGATGGTCAGCAACTGGAGGTGCCCAACGTCATTGTAAACAAACAACCAACGCCACCCAGAGAACAGAGCGAGCCAGCTGCAACATCAGCAAATGCAACAGCGAATGCACTTGCAACAGCAACTGCAAATGCAACTGCAAATGCAACTGCAACTGCAAACGCAAATGCAACTGGAACTGTAAATGCAACTGGCACTGTAAATGCAACTGCAACTGCAACTGCTCCAACTGTGGAGAAGTAAGTGGCGTCCTGTCGCCAGAACCCACTCATGTTTAGTTGCTCACTTATCCTTATTTGATTGATTTTTGATTGAAGTTGTTATGAAATTTGCATTGCATTGAATGAAGCAACCCCGAAGCTACACACTATATACATATGTCTATCAGATCAGTTTCTATATAGTCTTATTTATTTATTTATTAAATACATTTGTTAAATAAATAATCGCATTCGAAACAAGCGTCTTCCCATCCATCCTATACGCAAACTTGGAACATAACTATTATCTGTGAAATGGACAAAATTTGAATAGCTAAGAGTCTGCAAGATCAAGCAAATAATATATATTTTCATTACTGATATATCTTTTACTTTCAACGTCGACTTTTTAAAGTCAGTTTATGTAAAAATTTCGCTGTTTTTGACTCACTTCAACTGTTATCGTTTCGTTCGTCTTAAGTTGTTGCTTGTTTTATGTTTATAATTATATATTTATTTATTTTTTATTAAGCATGGCATGCCTACGACACACAGCTATAGTTCCATTGCTAATCCTCCACCGATTCCCTCCCACTTTTGCAGCATACCCAAGCAGAGGGATCGTTCCGCCTCGCAGGGCTGTATTCCGCCGTTTGTGGAACAGAATCGTACCATGGTCTTCCTGGTTGGACGCAGCGATTTGAGGCTCATCTCGCCGGATCGCAAGCAGTTGCTGCTGTACAAGGATTTCAAAGATGTGGCCAGCTGTGTGCACGGCCAGAAGTCATTGGATCACTTCGGCATCATCTGTCGCGAACTGAACAACGAGGGCTACATTGGCTACGTGTTCAAGTGCCAGTCGGAGCACGTGTGCGATGATATTGTGGCGGCAATTGTGCAGGCATTCGACACCTGTGCCGAGCAGAAGAAGAAGCAGGAGACACAAATCATCAGCTGCGAGCATTGCCCCATGCTCTGGTACCACAAGTTGTGCACTGACGTGGAGGGTCTGTCCGAGAAGAAGACGCAGTCAATGATCTACCGTCGCATCGCCACGCTGAGCGAAGACGAACAGGAAATGGTCAAGGCCAAATACTATGGATCCGAGAAGACTAACTCATCGGTGGAAGAGCAGAACCAGTTTCTGATGATGCTGTTGCGCGCTCACTGCGAGTCCAGGCAGCAGCGTCATGTCCACGACACCGCCGAGAATCGGTCAGAGTTTCTCAATCAAATATTGGGCGGCAGCACCATCTTCACGAAGGCGAAACGCTCACTGACCAATTCCTTTGATAATCTGATCAAGCGCAAGCCGTCTTCAGTTGATGTTATTGTGCCGCCGCACAATCTACGGGAGATACGCGAGGGCTCCGCTGAGCCACTGGGCACCCAGTCACCGCCCGAGGGATTCCGTTCGCGCTCGAATACTGTAGGCGCCAGTCCCAGCAACAAGCCCAGCGCCGATCAGCTCAAGAGCCCCATGATGGACATGTAAGTAAATAGGGAATGGATTTAGCTAAATGACTCCAATTTTTATTTTACTTTGCAGCTTTATTAAAGTGGGCAACAGTCCGAAGGAGGCGGAAACACATCAGGGCTCCTGGCGACAAGCCATACTCAACAGCGTGGTGACGCCATCCAAGGGTTTGGACAGCGACGTGCCCACCGAATTTCTATCGCCCATGCGCAAGCGTAAGTCGAATTGGCTTCCAATGGCCCAATAAATAAAAACTCAAATCTGCAATCTTATAGCTGCAAAGCGTGGCAAGAGAGATGCCGACGAGCTGCGTGAACTGTGGCGCACCGCAATACGGCAGACGATTATGCTGAATCGCATGGAGACGGAGAACGCCATGCTACAAGCGCGTCAGAACGAGAACGAGCTGAAACGCATCAAGCTGGACTACGAGGAGATAGTGCCGTGCGACAAGCAGCTGATCGAGCGCTGGGAGCAAATCATTGAGCGCAACTCCATGCAGATTGGCAACAAGAAGGATCCCAAAGTGCTGCGCCATGCCATACGCACTGGAGTGCCACGCTCCAAGCGCGGCGATGTCTGGACCTTCCTCGCCGAGCAGCACTCGATGAATATGGCGCCAGTGGATGCAAAACGTTTCCCCAACTTCAATACACCGTATCATACGCTGCTCAAGCATTTAACCGAGCATCAGCATGCGATATTTATTGACTTGGGTCGCACCTTTCCCAATCATCAGTTCTACAAGGATCCACTTGGTCTGGGTCAGCTATCGCTGTTCAATCTGCTGAAAGCCTACTCCATACTTGACCCCGAGCTGGGCTACTGCCAGGGCCTGGGCTTTATTTGTGGCGTGCTCCTACTACATGTAAGTGGACACCAGCCACAGTCTGGACTTTCAATGAATGCCTCCATTAATATCTGTTTTTGCAGTGCGATGAGGCCAGCGCTTTTCAGCTGCTGAAGCATCTGATGTTCTGCCGCAACATGCGCACCAAATACCTGCCGGACATGAAGAAGTTTCAACTGCAGTTGTATCAGCTGTCGCGTCTAGTTAAGGATCATCTGCCCGATTTGTATGTGTGGCTGGATCAGAACGATGTTTCGCCCACCTTGTATGCCGCACCCTGGATCCTAACCGTATTCAGTTCACAGTTCCCATTGGGTTTTGTGGCGCGCATTTTCGATCTGGTCTTTCTGGAGTCCTCGGATGTTATCTTTAAGTTTGCTCTTGCAATGCTGTCGGTGCACAAGCAACAGCTGCTGGCCCGCGATAACTTTGAGGAAATAATGGACTATTTAAAGTCAGTGGTGCCAAAAATGGAGACGCACAACATGGAGCAAATAATGAAGCTAGTCTTCACACTGGACATTGGCAAGCAGCTGGCCGAATACAATGTGGAATACAATGTGCTGCAGGAGGAGATAAGCACGACGAATCATCATCTGGAAATGTTAAACAGAGAAAGGGCACAGAATCAGCATCTGGAGCAGCAGCTGCAGGTGAGTAGCTTCTTACATCATTTAATCATTTTATGATCGAAATAATTCATTCCCATTTCTCCCCAATTAGTTCGCTCAATCGTCCATTGCGCAGCTGGAAACGACGCGCTCGTCGCAGCAAACGCAAATCTCAACGCTGCAATCACAGGTGCAATCATTGGAGCTGACAATACAAACGCTCGGCCGTTATATTGGCCAACTGGTTGAGCACAATCCAGACCTGGACCTGCCCAGCGAGGTGCGGCGCATGCTGCAGCAGCTGGATGATTTGGATCGGCAGCGACGCAAGCCAATATTTGCCGAGCGTAAAATTAACAAATCCATTTCAGTCAACAGTCACTTGGGGTTTCCACTCAAGGTGGTCGAAGAGCTGAGCGAAAGAGACGAACCTGGTTCGCCACAAAAGCAGAGGAAGGAGAAGACACCTTTTTTTGAGCAACTGCGCCAGCAGCAACAGCATTTGCAGCAGCAGCGCAACCAAAGCCAAAATGGCCATAACGAGCCAATAGTTATCCAACCAACACCACCAACACGTCCAAATCGGCTGCTGGACAATGCCAGTGCACGCAGTGTCATGCAAACAAAGCTGGACGAGCTGAAGCTGCCGGAGCATGTCGATAAGTTTGTGGCAAATATCAAGAGTCCACTGGAAGTGGACTCTGGCGTTGGCACGCCTCTCAGTCCGCCAAGTACCGCCAGCAGCAACAGCACCAGCAGCAGTCAGAGCACAGCGGGCAGTATTTTCAGCCGCATGGGCTATAAGACGACACCCACGGCCCTGTCCCCGATGCCCATGCGTCATAGTTACAGCGGTGCCATTGCCATTACAACAGCGCCAACAACTGTACCGCTTGATCAAACAGTGACCACAATGGCTGCCATTGGGCTCATAGACGCTGGAGGTCAGCAGGGCGAACAGGAGCAGGAGCCGGGCATGCATCCACTTAGCATGGTTGGCAGCGATGTCCAATGTCGTTTCAATGGTACCACACAGCTCAAGTCAATACGGCCCGCTCATCATATGCGAGCGATTACCTTGTCCGGCTTGCCGGCACATAATGCGGCTCCAACGGTTGAGCTCGCGCCACCAACTGCGGCCACCGGTCGCAGCTAACGGTTTTGATTCATCGGCAGGCTGATGCGCAGCCTCTATCGGGAGCGCACGCCTGAGCAGCCTGAGCAGGGCTAAACGCTTACCAGTACACCTCAGTTGCGGCTAAGATGCAAAAATACAAATATAAATGCTAAAAATTTCATTATTTTGCATGTTGCGCACAAATTGTTGCCCTACATACATAATCGTTATATATACAGACCCCATATATAAATATATATATATATATACATAAATTATATACAAGTACTTATACATGGAACTGGATAAATGCTTTTGCAACAATTTTATAAATTTTGGCTAAACATGACTTGTGTGTGAACCACCTTAAGGAATCTTATCTTGTCAACCCACAGATGCTTATATTGGTGGCATATATACAAAATTGATAAGCAGAGTCTCAGTCTCAGTCTCAGTTTCTAGTTTTATTTAAGTTTTTCTATTGTTCAGCAGGTTTAATTAATTTGTAACAAGTTTTAATTAGTTTTACTTGTTGAATTTAATGTTTCTTTAGTTGTAGTCAATTAGTTTTTACCGTTTCGCTTAATTTTTATAAACAATAATCATTACATTATTTAGTACATTATTTCTTTTCGTTTTATTTGTAAGCGATAATCAAGCAATCCAGCAGCATATTAAACTAAATTCTGAAAACATATATCTGCATGTGTACTATATAAATTCTTAAATCTCTTCTCGGACTTGGATTATCTATAATCATTGTTTAAATATAAGTGATTAAATGCGAAAAATTATCTAAATAAAAACAAAAGTGAATAAAATGCTTCAATGCTAAGTACAATATATTGATTAGCTGGACTCTTTGCCATAAGGGGTCCAGAGTTTTTGAGTAGCTAATTTGTGTTTAGTAAATGAGTAAAAGAGTCATATAAAAACAGCAATAAATGCAATAACAACTATTTAACCGATATTCAACATGTTGTTTCATTGGAAGTTTCGCGAGATAAACAAAAATATTTATTTTATTTTACTTTTTTGAAGCATACTTTTAGGGGGAGCCAAGGAGAAAGTGCAATTAGGTTTTTCAAACAAACTGTAACTTGGCCAAATCCTTATCGATTTTCGGAGGACAAGGAGCAATAGGATTGCAACGACAAACTTCTTCTTCATCTAGGAACATAAGCACTTGTCAAAATTTGACCGCAAACTGAGCCGAAATCATAAAATCCTTTGCTGATTTTGGCGTCCTTTGGCCTGTTGGTAACCCCGATCAAAACGAAATGTTAAACAAGGCTCGCCAGGATCGTGAATATGGTCGAATTATGAGCAATGTCTTATGTTACAAAAGAGGCCTTTTTTGAAGGAATTTCGCCTTATATTGAACAGTCCGTACAAGGATTACTTGTAGTATCTTAAGAACCACGCTATTTATTGTCATTCAAATGATTTCAAGCAATTTCCCAAGGATAACAAAAAATTGGATTTTACTTTTCACAAGTGTTAAAAAATGTATTTAATCTTCATTAACAAAATATGTTGATTGTATCACATATTATTTGGATAATTATTTGGTATCAAACTAACAGTTCCTAAGTCTATCTATGGATTACGAACAATTTAGGTAATTTCAGAATATTTCTTTCAAATACAGGCAAATGAATCTATCTATAAAAAGAACATCACAATTCTTATGCTAAAATTATACTTTACTGAAATTTTGACCTATATGAGAAAAAATCGTATAAAATAAAAGCGAATTCAGCAACATTTTGGTGAGGATCTTCACCCACCGAAATGTGGTTGAGTTCGCTTTTGTAGCTATAACAAATGCAAAGGAACTTCCTAAACACATTCTAACATTTACCTTAAACATATTTAGAGCCTGATCCTCGAATCCTGATCGTCCTCCTAACACACTACTAAAACTATCTTATCTACTCCTTAAATTCGGGCTCAATGATAAACTCGGCATTTGGCTGCTGCATGCCCGCAGCTGCTGCTGCAGCCGCCACGTTGAGGGTAGCTAAATTGCCAAGGATGGGTGAGTTCTGAGGCAAGGGCTGCATTATATTGGCATCCGTGGTGCCGGAGTACAGATTCTGATAGAAGAGCGGATTTTGTAGCTGAAAGAGCGCCATAAGATGTGTCAGCTGGAAATTTGGCGACGTGGCATCTGCAGCAGGCATAAAGTTAGTCATAAGGCTGGGAAACAGAGCACTGCTGTTGGATGAGGACGGGAGTTGAGCTGGCGTCGTCGGATAGCTGCCTGTGTCAGCCAGTTTGAGATGCTTTGCCTCAGACTGTTGTGCATCCACGGGCAGTTGCTGAAATTTTTATAGAAATGTGCTAAGCGAAGTTCTTGCATTAGACAGCATTCAACTCACAATCATCTTGGGCGGGCGTCCTCGCTTACGAGCCAGAAAGTGCTCCGCGGAGAGCGAAGAAAGTGGTGTCGATGTGGAACTGAAGCAGTTGCTGTTTAAATCAGGTGTATGAGATGGTTGTGTTTGTGTTGCATCTTCCAAGTCATCCTGTTTGCTCGCAAGCTGCTGTTCGCCATCGTCACGATCGTGTTTGCGTTTGTGGCTGATCATTTGGCTGCTTGAGTGCAGGATGTAATTGCAGTCGTCGCGCACGCAATGTATGTGATTGCTCACCGTGGAGAACTTGCAGGACTCGAAGGGACATGGCTCCGTTTTCAGTATCTTCTTGAAGCCATCCTGTGTCAACTGACTATGCTTCAGATGGTAGGTCTTGTGCTTGTCTAAAGGCAACATTAATAAGGATGCATGTTTTATTTGAATTCAAGTCAATTCCACTCACCCATATCGGCCTTGTTCTTGAAAGTGTGATTGCAACCCTCGCGACAGCAGTGATAGTGCGAGATCTTCTTGCCATAGAAAGGACAATCCTCGATGCGACAGTTTTCATGGGCGCGGAAGCGTCGGAAACCCTCGTTTACAATCTCCGAGTCCTTGCGATGGAAGTTGGCATGCATCTGGACATCACTGGTGCTCACATAGACCTTGGGACAGTGCTCGTAGATGCAGTGATAGTGCGTCTGCTTCCAGTTGTAGGCACAGCCATCACCATAGGCGGGCGCACAGTCGTCCCCGGAGGAGAAGCGGGCAAAGCCCAGTTTGAGACTCTCCTTGCGCTTCTTGTGCCACTTCAGATGGCGTATGATGTCATCCTTTTTGCTAAGAGTCTTGCCCTGGCAGGGTGCGTCATAGCAGTGAAAATGCTCACGCAACGTGTCCTGGTGACAGAGTGCATTCTCGCACTCCAGATGCGAGGACACCTTGCGTAGATATTTCAGATTCTCCTCATTCAGCAGAAAGGCATCCAAACTGCTGGCCGTGGACAGGCTGACAACGCTTGCCTTACTCTGATCATTGGACGGCGGTGGCGTCAGCAACGAATTCTTGCTCTGTGCCAAGGGTGTATTAAATGTCTCCTCATCATTCTCGATGGAGGTCATGACACTAAGCGAGGAATCCGCCGGCTGTTTAACGGGCGTATACTGCAATGTAGAATGGATGAATTATTTATTGGTAATATATTTTCTTAAAACCAGACTGCCTGGAGCCAGTTGTTGTGGCACAGCAGCTGCTTATTTTCCTTGGAATCATGATGTTGTTTACATTAAGCAAGCAAACAAATTGCGACAAAGTTTTCATTGTGTTTTTTCCAGGCAAAGCGCAAGAATGAAGACCTTCCTTATACAAATACAAACATCTACACTCGAATTGCAAACAGCGTGGGAGTTTCTGACGAACATACATACATATAAATTACATTACGTTCACTTTCAAACCAATTCAGCTATTTGCAGCTGACTGCCGCACAAGAAAAATCTAACAAATTTAAATCATTTTGGGTTGCTTAAGTAAAGTTATAGAAAATTGCGATAGAATACAGAAATATGGAAGTATTAGTATAAGGAGTGGTATATTTAAAAGTTGAAAAAGAAAAGTTATGTTCGACTTCAGATTTGTAAGCACTCGCCATAATATACAAAACTACCCAGAAGATTCAGTTGGTTTAGTAGCTATAATAAAGCACTTACCATGCTGGGTGAGTCAATGCTGTCGTCGTTGGTGCTCGTGCTCTCCAGCGGCTGTATGCCCGACAACAGCAGCAACTTATCGCTGTTGGCGCTGTTGACGCTGGTGGCATCATTAGTGCTGGCCATGCCCGAGGAGCTGCAGCTATTCAAGCTAGACATCGGCTTATCAACCTCATCATCGAAATCCTGCTCATATTTGACATTGACTGCCGAAATGTGGCCAGCGACATTAGCAGTTGCTGTTGTTGTTGCTGCTGCATAGTTTGCTGCTGCTGCTGCTTGTTCATTTGGCGTCGATGTCACTGCGGAGGATTGCAAAAAGTTATTTCTGGTAAGCTGCTCCAGCTGTAGTTGCTGTGTGGAGCTGGGCGTGTTAGGTGTTAGTAGCAGATTGGAAGTTGAAGTTGTCAGCAAATGCTCTTCTTGTTGTTGTTGCAACATGAATTGTGTCAGTGGCGATATAGTGCTGAGCAACATTTGTGGCAACTGCTGGGCAAAGTTAGTGTTCGTGCTATTAGTTTTTGTGGGTGTTGTTAGTGGTGTTGCATGTTGTTCATATTGCTGTCGTTGTGGTGATAAAATATCCAAATTACTATTGGGACTACAACTACGGCTGCTAGAACTACAGTTTGTGTTTTGTGAATTTGTTTGTTGTTTGTGTGTTCGAGTCTGTTGTTGCAGGCAAGTGCTGCTACTGATATCCTCAGTTTGTGTGTGAGCAAAGCCTGACAGCTGTTGTTGTTCTTGTTGTGGTTGCTGCTGGGTTAGTTGTTGCTGCATTTGTTGTTGCTGCAACAGGTTCATCATATAAAGCTGCATCATAAATTCCATTTGATTGAACATTTTGCGATCACTTCTTGTTATACACAAAATATATTGATTTTTCTTTGAAAATTCAGAAATATTTCTTTGTAAAGAAGATTTTCACAATTTGCACTTATCACTCTCGACGCAGATAACGGCACATATCTAATGATCCTCGAAGTTCAGCTGCGCAGCTCAAACTGATTCAACTCTTCCACGACAGCCCGCTAATATAGTAGACTATTGCGCAACATTTCGTAGGTCCTCTCTCTAAAAAACCCAAAGACTCTCTTAAAAAACTGATCTAGGCTGCTCGCTCTTGCAACTCTGACACTCTTTAAAAAGAAACACTGAAATTAAAGCCCTTTAAGTGGTGGTTAAGTGCGCAAGCAACCCTCAAATAATTTTGTATACCCTGTTTGTGGAAATGCTGTTAAACTTGTTGTGAATTTGTCACTGTTTTTTGTTAGGTTTTTTCATAGTCCACCAATAAAATGCCAGCGTTCATGTAAATTTCTGCAGAAAAGCGAGTTTTGGTCAAATAAAGTGACATTGAGGGACCAACTGCTGCCAAGGAATTTCCCCTGTGCATTGCAAGGAGAGACAGAGAAAGAGAGAGCTGGAGAGTGGAGAAATTTAAATGAATTTAAGCAAATATGATTTATGCAATACCAAAATTCAGAAGAGGGAAAAAGTGAAGCAGAAGGAACTTTAATTTAGTATTTTAATTTAACTTAAATAACTTAAAGTTAAACATTTTGTAATGATTGTTAGAAGATGAGATACCGTACACAATGTAAACTATATTCTAACATTTGTACTCAATTATGAATAACATTCTGGGTCGCATTTTTACATAGTTTTGCTTAGAAAGTAGAGTTTTTAGAAGTAATGTATTTAGTTAATTCTGCAATTGCTTTTCGTAATCTAGTTTTTTCTCACACTTTTCCAAGACTAGAATCAATTAAAAATCAGATGTAGATTTGTAGACATAACTGTAGTTCCCAGCATATTGGTCCATAAAGCAAAACCCTTTTCAAATTACTCACGCAGCTTGAAGAAATCGATGTGTATTGCTTCGAAATCAGAGCAGCTGCAGATGCCAATAATAATCGAATTTATTAAAATGCAAAAAATAAACTAAATTAAAATTACAAATGCGCAAAAAACCTTAATTAAAAATGCCAAAATTTGCATATAAAATAACATTGCAAAAATGCGAAATGGGAGGAAACCCTTACAAATAAAAACCCTTAGAGGACGCGGCTTGTAGCATCCTTTGCGCAGGCGCTTCAGACCCTCGTCGGTGTAATTTCCATAAATTATTACTGTCAAATATCGGTGTGTGTAGAATTTGCATAATTTTGGCACAGGCTCAAGTCACGATCGGGAAGAGCAAAGCAAATCAGGATTAATCCCAGCCAGTGTTATGCAAATCGACATGTGTCGGTGCTCACTTTGGAGGAGGGTTCCCGCGACGCGCGCCATGTGGAAATATATGCAAATCAGGTCATGCAATGAATGCAAAGGAGCAAAAGGGTCGGATATCGACGAACTGCAGACATCGATTGATTTTATATAGAAGTGGTATACGGCTTGGGACTACTCATCTCTGCCTGTTTGTCATTTGGATTTTGATTTGGAGATTGAAATAGTTTTTACCAATTGTTGCCATAATTGAGTGAAATGACGAGCGGGCAGAATATATTATGCTAGGATCTAGCTATTGATTACTAAAAAGGTTTAACGGCAAAATAGCAATCGACCAACTATCAAAAGTCCACATGAAAATATGCACAAGGCCTATGGAACGGGACCCGAGTTGCTTTGTGTACCATAAATTGAAATGTTTTCAATTTGTTTCCATTTTTATGTGTACTTTGTGGCAAATGTAGTTGCATATGAGAATTACAGATTCAGTTACAAAAAATAAATGCTTACTTAATGAATAATTAAAGGATTACAATCACTTTGCTGGTGAAACTACAATTATTAATTCAGGCTCCACAAAATGGTCTGAGGACGGAGTGGAATGATATATGCCCAGCATAACTAAGTGGATGATTTTCAATTAGTTAGAAGGGAGTTAATTAGAGGAATGTCTGTTCACAGTTTTGTAAAACTGCACAAGGCACAATGTGTTAGTTATAGTCAGTGATTTATGCGAATATACTTTCCCAGCCTTACATCCTTTTTTTGCTTTGCTAAGCAAACAACTTCTAGCCCAGAAAATATATAAAAAAATGCTCAATTTAATTCAAATTTTAAATGGCAGTTTCTTAAACGTTTTTTTTCGGATACTTTAGAAAGATTGACCCTTGAATAATATTTGTGCCTCTCTGATGTGCTTTGTCAACAAAGATCTCTAAAGAATTCTTATAATGATAATGGATAATGGATGGGACACTATAATCACAAGGAGTCATTGATGACAATGCAAATGTGCGAAGTGCTGACACAAAGACTCTCTCCTCAATCTGATTTTTCTGCCTAATAGGGTCCTAGGGGAAGTAGAAGGACATCGCTGACCAGCGCAGTGACCAACCCCGCTAAGGACACGCGCCAGAGTCATTAAATCATTTAACGCTGGTCAAGCTGGTCATTGGACGAGCCTGTCGGAAGGACTTATGAGGGGAAAGTGCTGACGTGCTAATGGTCAGTATTGGACTCAACTTTGCTTGCGGCACAGCACGCGACCATCAGATAAGCAATCGCCATTTGTAAGCTGATTCTATCTTCAGCTGCTTTGAGTTTTAGGTTCACCCTTCGTACTTGGTTGTTGACCCAAAAGTTATCGTGCGAAATTCTTGAGAAATGTCCGTTAATTTGAGAACATGTTTGGGTTCAAGTTTAGGCTGAACAAAATGGCTGACCTCCAAGAACTCTTTAAATGCTAAACAGGACAATGTCATAAATAGGATACCCGGATGCAGACTAAATGGGAAGTTTATGTGCGCGACCACAACCGAACCCTTTGAGCAACCACTGTCCTGCAGTCCTCATGCACTCGCTGCCACCCCAGAACCTGGGATAAAAGCAACTGCCAGGATACATTAGGCAACTGCTCGCACTCGCGATGCTGCAGCCGCTGACCAGATCTCGCAATGGACCGTCACATGGCTGTTTACTGCAAGGGGTTCGCCCTTTTTGCTGGCTCAAATTTTCTTCGCGGCCTTTTCCAAAAATGAATGCCAGTGTCCAAACCGGTTTCTCGGCTTTGTGATTACTTTTATACGGATTCGCGGTCCGGTTTTTGGGCAATGAACTCGTTCCTATGGGTTGCCTTAACCCTTTTCTGTGTAAGGATGCTCAAAGCGAATAAAATTGGCGTGCTCACCCAATTGTGTTACCAAGAAGGTCAGGGTTTAGATGGGAAATCTCTTGCTCAAGATTTATTTTCCCATCTTCAAAGTAAAATATCTAAACAACCGTTATAAATTACCGCCGGTCAGCTGAATTTGTATCCAAGCCAAAAAGGGTCATTATTCAGAGCTATTGGCCGGCTCAATTTTTTCTTAGTGCTTTGCCACGCGTTGACAGGATGACCCCAATAAATGACCATTTAACTCCTTGAGACAAACCTGTCTGGCGGCTTGACCAGCAAGGACAACTGATGCGTGTGCCCGAAAGACTTAAAGGATAAACACACACACCTCGGCAATTGGGCAAGATGTCAAGTTCGTGCCTTGGACATGCCCTCAATGTCCACACCCTGAAGATAATCGGTGTCCTAGCGCGTGTCCTTTTATCGTAATTAAGATCCTATTAGAATTCAGAATTTCAACAGTGCGGACAAATGGAACCTTTTTGCGCCTTCGTCAAGGGTCAACGTAGTTGACCAAGCAAAATTCTCAATGAATTGCAGTGCATAAATTGCCATAAGTACTAAGGATTATATTGAAATACCATTCTGGATTCTGTGAAATTGAGAATTTTCCTTTCTTTTTTCGGGGGTTAGCCTTGAGATTTACTTGAGGCAATAAATCTGCGACCAAACGCATCTCAAAACAAAACATCCTTAAAAAGGGAAGTAAAAGGCAAAATATCGCCGCATTTAGGATAAACACTCGACTTTCTGAGGGTAGAATATTCAAACTTTGTTCACATTTTAGCATAAATTGACGAAAAGGACAAAGAATGCCAAAGGCAATTGACGCAATTAGTCAGACAGGTTTTAAATGTTTTCACAGATTTTTCTCACGCTGAAGGCATCGTCGATAAGCATAAAACATCCTTTTGACATGCTCAACTATCTTTGTTTGTTATTTTACGAGACTAGTATACTCACAGGTCTTTTGACAGGACACTGTAGACTGAGAAGTCACCTAACGAAGTTAGGTATTTGCAGTAGCAATGAGGATACGAGGAGGAATCCTCGACGCACATCCTAACAGAATGCGTCGACTTAACCAGGAATAGATGCAACATCCTAGGGCAGCATATCATGAGGCCCAAGGACATAGAAACCCTCAACCCAACAAAGATTCTAGCATTCGTTCAAGAGTTGGAATTGATAGAAGAGCTGTAGGCTCAGTAAGGGGCACAATAGGCCTTATAGGTCGCAGTGAAAACTTTCTTTCCAATTATAATAATAATACGAGACTGGTGCTCCTTTGGATCCCATATTTTAGTAGCTCAATTGCCTGTTTGCCATGACAAATTATTCGGTTACCTTTAGCCAGATTCAAACTTTAATTACCCGCTTGGCCTTTTACTTATATACGTCTTTCAATTATGGCAACAGTTGGTAAATCCAATTTAGTCCCAATTCTCCAAGTGGTAAACCAACAGAGCTCAATCCCAATGCTTGGTTTTCGAAATCAATCGATGGCTGCAGTTCGACATGCGGTCCTCGCCAATCAATTTGTTTGTGAACGGATTTCAATTGCGCTCCTTTTATGCATATCCTTCAGCTAATTTGCATATATTTCCCAAATGAGGAGCGCGTGCGCCTCTCACTGGGAAACCTCCTCCTCTTCCACGTCACAGGTCCATTTGCATAACAGTGACTGTAGCAGGATATGTTGCATGGCTGGCAGGCATCTCGCTTAAAAAGTCGCCAGCTTTAAAATTATAAAAATATTTTATTAAATTTGTTTTGGCTATCAGGTTCGCATTGCAAAAATCGATCTAATTTATTAATGCTGAACTTCGACAGCCGGAAGGGTTGTAAAAAATGCTCGTTATTTTATCATTATTTCATCGGCAGCTGATCAATATTTTTTGCCCATTTGGACGCAAATGAAACTGGACATTTGCAAAACAAACGGAAAACGCAATGAACTTGGCCAAATAGTTTATCATAAATATTTGCCTCATTTCAACGAGATTCCAATTTGATTGATGATTCTTATGAATTAGGTAAAGTTGCTCAGGTATTCTTTAGTGATAACTTAAGTTACGGTTGCAACAACTTTCTCACGGATTTTCTTATTGAACGCTCAACATTCCAAGGAATTTAAGGATTTTTTGGTCTGCGCCTTAAAAAAATGACAATATTAATCATGATATCATGTAATGTAACTTTTTTTAAGGGAAAATGTTTGAAAAATGTGTTGAAATTTGAGATGTGATTGAAAAAGGTAAAAAGGGAAAGGCGAAAGGATAATTAAAGGGTTGCAGTTGGATGCATTTAGTGACTTTCAATTTTTGCAATACTCGAACTCTTCCAAAAGGCTTTCTGATTTTTATTAGTGTTATATACTGAAGAAATCCCCTAGAACTGAAGGTCCAACTAATCAATGATGTTTTTATGTTTTTAAATGTAATTGATCTAGCAAAAGAGAATTCCGCATTCGATTACTTTGAACTTTAACCTTTTTCTCATCTTACTTTGGTCTTTTGTCGATCATCTTCAGCTGCCTTTTCGAAGCGATTGTTAGACGTCGAAAATACGCATTTTGCGAGACGTTTGTCCTAAATTCATCTTTCTTACGACGCAATCCTTTCAGTCACGCATAAAAACAAACACACATACAAACGTGTCCTTACAAAAGGATTAGGCTGCATGCGTAGACAAATATGTTGTTATGAGTTTGACATCCCATTGAGGGAGGATTGGTTTACTTTTTCTCATCAATTTCTATGCGTATTTCTTTTATTGTGGAAAAATCTTGGAATCAGTTTTGACAGTTGCGCAATGGGGCATATAACGCCGACACAACGAGCCAGTAAAACAGAATATCATGATCGAAGGATATTATACAATTTGCACAAAAATGTGATTTCCATTTAATATTTGTCTTAATCTAAATTATTTAGTTCTTAAATGGTTTGGTTTTCATATGATGTGATTGATGATTCTTGTTCTCTGATTCTCATATTATATAAAACTAGTTCTTAAATAACGGCTGTGATTATTGCTAAAGATGTTTTGTTAGTTAATCTAGTTACCTTCAAAATTGTTCGGTTTTACTAAACTTACAGTCTACTGAAAATCAACATTATCAGAGAATGTTTTATTGTCAACGCATTGATTCTGGGCACTTTGCTTAGTATTTTGCTCATCATTTAGGCATAAGAATTAAGGATGACAGCATCGCTGTCAGGGAATCCTACCCTTATGGCGATTGCAGTTTCAAATCTAAAGAAAATAAACAGTCATGGAGCATAAGAACACTTTTGCCACAGCTTAGAGCAGCCGGCTAAGGACAGGGTCCATTTGGTTAAAGATATTGATGAAGATTCGAATTATGATAAAACGTAATGGATCAATTGGCTCTATCAATGAATTTGGTGTTGGTACATTCTTGCGATTTTATTTTAGGTGCCCCGAAATATTCCTCCAATTTTCACACCAATTTATTGAAATTGTTATTGTAAATACAGAGACATGTTCATCTATAAGTATTGTAACAGCCTGCTGGCCAAGATGTCAACCACGAGAGTTCATCTCGCAATCAAACCAAATACCAACACGTCTAACGTAATATGAACCAAGTCCTTTCTTGATTTATGGACAACTTTCTTTTCAATATCATGAGTTAAGTTAATGATCAGGAAGTTGACAACCCCTTTCGATTATAAAAAGCTTCAGATTTCCAAACAGAGAAAAATCATCAAAAAACAATTCAGTTTTATGAAAAATCTTTTCACGGAAATAAATGACATGCCTTGGTAATGAAGTGCGTCTTACTTAAAAATATCCTCCCTGCACCAAAGGGTTGCATAGTTTTTCCCTTGAGCGTTAAGGTCTTGTGGTTATCTGAGCAAAATGGTTTGCAGTTTTTCATCAAAATGCATTGGTCTTGCGAATAATACGGTTTCTTAAAGAATGATCCTGATGCTATTTCCGTGACATTTGATATTGCCAAATTGCATAAACAAGCCAGCGAAATTTAAAATTAGTGATATTTGCCTAGGGTTGCACTTTTCATTTCATTGCAATATTGAGATTTAATTACCTAACATCGAAAATAGTCCCGTTTATTAAATCTTTATCTATTGTTGGAAAAACTTCATAAATGCCTAAAAAAATAAAAAAAACAAGTCAGAATGCTGTAGTCGAGTGAGATTGACTATACAAAATACCCTGAATAAAAATATTCTGGTTTTATTGGTAAATTTCCCTTTGAAAAGTCTTGCACCCAAATGTGAGAAGGTCTTCAGATGCACTCTGTTCTTATGGCAGACACATGGACTGCAGAGTAAAAAAATCTCTGCCAGCGCATATTTTCGAACTGATCGGCTACAAACACGTGCACAAACATACAGACACACAATCGTAGGTAACGGGGCTCTGCAAAATACACACAAAAACATATTGACGCTCGCGGCGAATATCATGCCATCTCTTTCTCACACATGCGCTCGTATATTTATACATACAGAAAATGCTTGCGGCTGCTGAAAGGAATGATATCAATATGAGAATATATTTTCGACTATAACTGTGTTTCTTCTCCGATCTTGATGAAATTTAGGCAATTGATCAATATTGTGCATACGCATTGTATGTTTTAATTGGATTCTGCTCTTAAAATTGTGGTATTTATTGCTATCGGTCCTACAACAGATGGACAGGACTATATCTACTCGGTTGATCCTGATCAAGAGTATATGTACTTTATGGGGTCGGAGATAGTTCCTTTTACCTGTTACATACATTTGCACAAAAGCTCTATACGCTTTTAATCCATTTTTAATGGATTCAGGGTATAAAAAATGCAGCCAAACGTAGTTAAAGAGCACGCAATTTTCTCTTTTCTATTCAACTCAAGATTTATTCCTGTCTCTCTATTTCTCTCTTCAGTTTGTCAAATTTTGCGAGCAAAGAGATGAAATGTCAGTTAAATTTTGTACACGCAACGCGCTGTTGTGTGTCGTAAACAATTTAACACACAGTCAACTAACGGCGCCCAGCAACCGTATTCGTTGTCCTTTTTGTGCAACTACCCTTTCCATTCTTTTCATCCAGAATTATGGTCGTGACCATGACAACAACACTGGCGAAACCATTGCCAAAGTGTAGCATTTTTTCTACATTTTAACTCACAAATTTCAGTACCAATTTTAATACTTTTAATACTGATATGTATGATATGATATATAGATATACATGCTAGACATATTAATGGCACATATTCTTATACACCTGCACCCATTTCAATAGGATAAAGGGATAAACGCTGAGAGAGAGATGCGAACCCTAAAGAAGAGTGCACTGACCTTTGGCCAATTCTTAATCACCCAACAAGAATAAAATACCCTGTACTCAATTATCTTAGACATTAAAACGTTTCTGCAGATGAGGAGACGATTTGGGGTACCTTCTGGGCACAGCATTTGCCAGTTTTCGTTTTATTACTTTCAAAAATTTTCAGAGCATTCAAACAACAAACACGATGCAGGGTAAACTGTTGGCAACATGCCAACGTTTAGACTGGTCACTTAAGGGCTTAACTTTGCTGGGCACGCGGCACATAAGCAAAAAATTAATTTACATAAATGCACAATGAAATTTAATTTCCAGTAGCAGAAAAAAGGTAGTGAAAATTTTGCCAACTTTGTTGTGGTCAAGGGAAATCAAAAAGCGATTTGGCTAAACACATTAGTGTGAAGGTGTGTCCAGCACCAACTTGTGCCCACAATTAAGCATTTCAAATGTTGACATGGTACATACATAACAGTTAAGAACTCCTAGATGCTGTTTCTTGAGCCCATTTCTTGTCTTGTAACCCTAAACAGCCATCGATCAAGAGCGGACGCATTTCCGCAAATATAGCGAGGAAATTCCCACAGGGCGAAAATCGCCATCTGTGATCGGAAAAATATACGAGCTATCGAATAACTGCCATCAAAGGGTGCAAATAAAATTGCAAGAGCAAAAAGTCCTTGGTCCTGCTGCTTGGGTTGAAATGCGTCACGTATTTCGATGTCTCTTTTGCACATAGAGTCACCCCTCCTATGAAATTAGCACAGTGTAGTTATCGTCTTTAATCCTCAATCCACATTCTTTACCCTGATCGGGTTCACAGTAAATTACGGACAGAGGTGAAATGTAAACAATAAGAAACGGTTTTTCCTGAATACCTTGACGGCCTTTGGCAATCCTTGCTATTTTCGTATGACAATCGCCTGAACACTGAAGCGCTATTTCATTGACCCGACGCGGGGTTGATTTAATCAGTCATTGCCTTGGGGTTATCTTTTCTTTTTGTTGAACCAGTGATTCCATACGCAAGGGCCTCTGGCCTGGCATTGGTTTTGTGGGTCAATGTCACATTAAGAATTTATTGAATGCGAGTGCCAATAATCACACAGTTTAATGTGACAAGCGAAAAAAAACAAACTGAAATTTGAAATGTTGAGGACATCTGTGACCCTACAAAATAGTAGTGTACAAAATAAGCTTTAATTGTATTTGTTTTTATCTGAGTACATAAAATTTCAAATGAAAAACTTTTTTAATTGAGTACACATAAGGGCTGACCTGCTACTCATCAACCAAAAACAACCAAAGTTAAAAAATCCGACAAAGTTCAGTTCAAAAAGCAATTTGATGCCTGATTTGTTTGCATGCTGACCCAAAATAATAAAGTTACACTGCAACACTTTTGTTACCCCCAATTAACTCTACGCTGAGAGGCGTGAAGCCTGGAGCCAAAACCGACCCCTGGGCAGCGGTGTCCACCCCTTTGGAGTTGCGTGCATATTCAGTTGACCAGTCTAATCTTTTTTCAATGTTGAATCGGTTTTGAATTGCATTTGTCACAGGGTGCATGATGTGGCTATGAGTACCCCTACTTGACCCTTAAAGCGTGACCAGTGGACGTGCCAGTTATAATTCATTTTAACTTCCATTAGGAAAAATAAACAAAAATACTTGATATACAACGCCTTTCGAGTAGAGTCGACCCGTTGATCCCGTTGAAATATATCTTTGTATGTATGCTTATATTTGTGCCCGTCGAGAAACAAATAAGTTTGTATGTCGAGAGAATGATACCGTTTTAGATTTTCACCGAAGGTATCTTAGTATATTGGTTTTGTGCAATGTCCGTTGAATGTCTGTCCGTCTGTCTATCTGTCTGTCCGTCTGTATGAACGCAACTTTTTTCGACAGCCTTGGATGAAACTTGGAACATATACTGGTATGTTAGACAAAATGTGAAAATCTGAGTGCTACGTCTACTAGGTGGCTAGGAAATCGATACTTATATCACATAATTATAGTAACATTTTTCTCTTTCACAGGATACGTAGAGGTTATTAGTAATTGTGGCCTAAGAAGCCAGTTTCTACATTTCAGTTTTGTAACCAATCTGCTGCTGGTTGTATATGTTGGTATATCTAATTGATCACTTTGAAAACAGCTAAGAAGTTCGCCACTTTAATCGGAAATCAAGCTTCAGTGCATACTACCGCTTAAAGTTTTATAAATAAACAGAAAGAAGTTTATTCATAGTATTTATTTTTATTCACTGTGCGATTAACAAATTTTGCCGCCAATATTGAGGCATATCGACGATACAAAAATATATCGATTAAATATCGATTGCTTTACTGCATGGACAGAAAATGTATGGCAGCCCTCGCACTAGGTCTGTAAAGCGACGTCACAAACAAGAAAATAAATTGCTTAAAAATGAAATGCGCGGTGCACAATTGCACAAATAAGTTCAAGTCAAAACAAAAACACTCCGAACAGTTGAGCTTCTTTAGCTTTCCTAAAAACCCAGACATTTTGAAAAAATGGATTGCGTTTTGCCGGAAAAGCAGCAGGGATAAACTAAAAGCAACGGCAAAGAGTGTCATTTGCAATGAGCACTTTAAAGAGGACGATATCCAAGGAGCATTACAATTTCAAATGGGTTTGTGTTACTCTTAACAAATTTGCGAAACGTACGCACAACAATTTTAACTGAGATTTCTACGCAGGTTTGTGCTCAAAGCGAACACTGAGACCAGGTGCCGTGCCGTGCATCAACAACAACGATATAAGTGTGCTCGAACGAGAGCGATCTGAAAAGAAGAAGAACAAAAAGTTGGTTGCTGAACTGCTCGAGGAGGCGTCGGCGCGGGAGGCGGCCGAAGCAAGCGGAGCAATTGTAATCGCTCCGAATTTTATCAGAAACACCGGCATTAACTCTGTCCCCGATTTTGTTAGTGCGACAGGCAATGCATTCGTTCCATTTACACCCACGCCCATAGAACACGATCCCCTCGCCGAGGAGTTGGACTGCAATGGTCAGGATCAAAGGATTATTGAACAAAAGAGATGTCGCACCTGCCATGCACAATTCGTATTCGATGAAAACTCGAAAGATCTGTGTGACACGCAAAACGCTGTGATGTTGTACCATATCGAAGTTATTACCGGAATTTGGGTTAGCCACAGATGAAAACAGCTTCTTATCTAAATAAATCATTTTAACAAGTATCGTTTGCATTGCAGATTCAGTGCAAAGATGGAGTGTCGGCCGTAATGTGTTCAAGCTGCGTTGCCAACCTGCGCACAGCAATTGCATTTCGGGAAGCATGCATTCGAACGGAACTGCAGCTTGCTGCAGGAGTCACTGATGTAATTCCAGCAGTTATCAACGAGAGCATCTCAGAAGATTGGGATGAGCAGGCGGACGGACATCAAGAGCAAGATATGCTTGCAAAGGATGAGTTTGTCTCAGTGTTTGCGGCAGATGAAACTGGCAACCAGACAACTGTCATTGAGCCTTTGAGCCAACAAATGATTCAGGCAGTGGGTCCACAGGCCGCAGATCCAAATAGTATAGCCTTGGGTGCGCAAATCTATGAAGACCTTTTAAATGAATACAAGGGTAAGGAGAAGACACCGCGTCCAAGGAAGAAAAGTGGAGTAGTTGCAATGCAGAAGCCAGCACCAAGGCAAAGGAATCGAAAGCCTCGTGAGCCAAAAGCCATACGAACGAAACGGACGAAAGAGGAAAAAAATCGGATACGTCGTGAACAGATCAGAGCGATGCCTCTCAATTATGTGTGCGATCAGTGCGGCGCATCCTTTCGCGTCAGATGCAATTTAACCATACACATGTTGCGCCACACGCGCACAAAGAACTACACATGCCCCGAGTGCCCAAAGAAATTTTATGATTCCTATATGCGAAACATTCACTTGCGTGTGCGGCACAGAGGCGAGCTACCATTTACCTGCAATTTTTGTAAAAAAGCCTTTGGTTCCTCCAATACTCGGTATCTGCACGAAAAGTAGGTTTATCATTGTAAGACATAATCAAATTTAATTTATATATATATCGGTATTACAGGAATGTGCATGGAGCATCGCCGCGCATTCATCGCAACGAGAACCGTTTGAACAAGAAACTCGAATTGAAAGACGGAGATCAGCAATCGCAGGAAAGCCAGAACCAAAAGGCAGCAGTTCGTCACTTTTGTACGTATTGTGACAAGAGCTATGCGACAAAATATGCACTAAATTGGCATATTAATCAGCACATCGGCGTCAAGCCATTCAAGTGCAAGGTCTGCGATATGAGATTTCCCGATCCGCAGGCGAAAAAGAAGCACGAAATGAAACATGACAGTAAACGACCCTATGAGTGCGACATTTGTCTCAAGGGTTTCTATGTGCGCTGCAAGCTGAAGGA
Source organism: Drosophila neutralis (assembly GCA_035044385.1). Classification (NCBI taxonomy): domain Eukaryota; kingdom Metazoa; phylum Arthropoda; class Insecta; order Diptera; family Drosophilidae; genus Drosophila; species Drosophila neutralis. The sequence goes on from JAWNME010000147.1 coordinate 670,772, forward strand.
GCATGAACGAATCCATACGGGTGAACGTCCTTATAGGTGGGTGCAATCCACTATTCACCAAACAATAATAACATAACCAAAAAACAAATATATTTTGCTTGTAGGTGTGACATTTGCAACGCCTTGTTTCGATACAAGTTCAATTTGTATTCGCATCAATTTAGTAAAATGCACAAGGAAAATGTGCAAAAGTTGACAAAGATCGAAATTATGGACGACTCAAATTAAATGGAAACGGAAGACTCAGTTGTTTTAAGCTAATATTAGAAGCACAGCTAATCTGCAAATTCATTTTATTAAAGCAAGTCTCAAAGTCACAAAATCGTGTTCTCATTATCTCTTGCCTCCTTGTTCAGCGATTTCTTTTGCTTGGATTGGAACTTTTTGGTTTTTGAGCGCGCATTCGCAATATGATTGGAGGAATTCATATGCTGCGTTAGGTTGCCGGCCCGCAGGAACCAAAGATCACAGACATCACAGCTGAGCAAAAAAACAAAATGATATACTTAAGTTAAGTCACTTTAAATAATAACAAACAACACATACTGAAAGGTGCGTTCGCCTCTTTTGATGAGCTCCGTTTTTGACTGCGGCCCTCGACCCTTCTTGCAAGCCTCACTGTAAATAAATAGAAGTACCACTGTTGAGTCTAATGCCCATAATGTTTAAACCCATCTAACGAACAATCACATTTAACCCACCGTTCGTGTCGCACACGTGAGCTCTTTGTACTATATTGGAGTCCACAGAAGGAGCACTCGTAGGGACCTTCTGTATGCTTGAGCTGATGCCGTCGCAGCAGATGCAGCGTGTAGCACTTCTCATTGCACTCCGTGCACTCATAGTTTTTGGTGCCGGTGTGCCGCAACAGGTGCACGTTGAGATTGCTGCCGTCCTTGAATTGGCGACCACAGTGCTCACAAATGCAGGGACGAGCCGAGGCCCATTGTCGCTCGCGATCCACAATGCGTTTCGGCTGTTGCTCATCGGTCAGCTTGATATACATAGTTCTCTTTCCCACACGCATCGTGTAGTTGCGCTTGGTTTTTCTACAAGGGACTTCAACGATTGAGTCCTGCTGGATCATTCCGACATTGGAGGCATCATCAGTGGGTGGCTCCTCATCAAAAGATAAACGGTCAAAGCCATCGGAATCTGGTTGATCTTCGTAATAAGAGTTGCTCAATGGTTCGATACCATCACCATCATCGCCACTCCGATTACGATGTGTGGTGGTTGTTGGCTCTACCTTAATATCAGCTGCCCCAAGCTCATCCGGCTCTTCAATTCGAAGCGGGTCGTTGCTCTTCCCCTTATCTGACGCAGCGGGCGAGATTCCATTGCTTGAGCTCAGTTTGCTTTTACGTCTAGTGAGGAACGCCTCAATTTTTGTGCATCGTTTCCGAAAGGAGTTGATCTTCTTCAGCAGAATTTGACACTCTTCGCAGATATAGGTGGGAAACCCGGCAGCGTTCTCCACCTGAATGAAAGAATACATTTGCATATCACAATTTGAGATGCCTAAGTCCATTGTGTTTGTACCCAGCAATTTGTTATTGTGCGCACGCTGTGCAAAAGACGACGGCCCATTGGACGGAAGATGTTGATGCAACTTTCTGCATTAACTGTTTTGCCGCAGGTTCGGCAAAAATCCTCCATTTCAACGAGAACCCAGCCAAAACTCTTTTAATTTGTTGACAACGCAACCGTATCACGAAAACTATAAAATACGCATAAAAATGCATAAAAATACCAAAAACTGATTGAGAAATATACAAATATGTAAATACTGTTTTATTTGAAATTAGCGCATAAATTATTTATTTGCGTAAATTACAAAGTTAGAGGTACCCAATATTTTGATATTCAATAATTTTGACATAAATTTACTCATTTAGGAAAATATAGAATAATAAAACAGAAATCATTTGTGTGAAGGAAGAACTTCTTTAACTGGCGATTAGTGGAGTAACGGGTACCAAAGAGAGTTGGTCTGTGTGAAATCATTTAAATCTTATAGAAACTGAGTTGCTATTGGCAATGTGTACATCAAGTTGAATCAAATAATCACATGAGCGATTTAATATTAAGGTATCAAGGATTATTTTTGTCTCTTAATACTAAAGGTTTTTTGTTTTTGTAAATACAAGCTAATTTTTGTTCTCTCTGTAATTAATTCTAATTCACTTTATAAGCCGACGTTTGTTTCCCTCGAAGCGTGTTGTTTGGAACGCAAATGGGCCTTCAAATGAGTATTTCTTTGAAACGATTTGTCGCATATGGAACAGCTAAAATATTAACAAATGTGATTAGGACCAGATCGTAGCGTTTCCAGCTTAAATACTTACTAATATGGCCGAACGCCGTTGTGAGTTAAATCATGTCGCTTGAGACCAGATGCAGAAATAAATGATTTACCGCAAAATTCACAAGTATATGGACGTGTATTCGTATGCGAACTGAGACAGGAAATACAATATATAAATAAAATTGTACACTTTGCAATGATAACATGAAATAAACACTTACCGTTCATGCATTACGCGTGTAGTGCTGCTGTTAAATGTTTTATCGCAGTATTTGCAGGCATATGGCCGCTCGCCCTGATGCACGATACGCTCGTGCAGTTGAAGCAGATGCTCCGTGTAGTAGAGTTTGCTGCACTGTTTGCATTTGAAGTTTTTGACACCGGAGTGTCGCAGAAGATGCAGTTTGAAGTTACTCTGATCATTAAAGTGCCTCCCACACTGATCGCAGACATAGTCACCACGTCGTCGTTGACGCCTGCGTTCGACGATCTCCTCCTCTGTCAAATTCTTCCAACTGGTGTAGGTTTTCTTGACTCTGTGGATTGTGTTGCTGTCGTGTCCAGCCACATCCGAGGTGCTCTCAATTGACAACTTCTGTTTGCATTTCTTTCTGTTTGGACTTCTATTCAGAAGGTTGGTGAAATTTGTGGGAATAGAGGTGTCTGTAAATAAGTCCATGCAGTTGTCATCATTGTCGGAGAAATCATGAAAATCTTCGAGTGTCCCTTGACTATCGCTGCTGTATGTGCATATGCTGTGCATTTCGTTTTGCACGCTATTAATCAAAGAGCCGACATCTTGACTAGTGTCTTCATTAAGATCAGATTCCATATCAGTTGGATTGTCGTTGTCTTCCTCAAATTTAATCAACTCTTCGTCTTCAACATCGCTGACTTCATTTTCCTCAAGTTTGTCAATTGCAATGGGCAATTCGTCGTAGTCAGCGTCATGTTCCTGTTTCGCTTCATCATCATAGCCAATGTCTGAGTATTCCTCCTTCAACGGCTGTTCCAAATGGGAGCTGGAATTAAGCAGTTCCTCTTGAGTCTTGGTGCAGCGGTCGCGGAATTCTTTCATGCGGTATGCGGCTACTTTTAAGTCGAGCAAGCAGCAAGCGCATATGTGGGATGGTAGATCGGGGCGCCTTTCAAGCTGTACACAAAATTATCATAATTATGAATATGCACCACGTACAAATAGAGACAACCTTACCGTGGTTCCAGTTACCAATTTAATGCTCATTAGGATTTCAGAGTTCTCGATTTCAAATATATTCTTTGCGTTCATGTTGTAGATGACGCTTGCACAGGTACGACATTGCAGCGGCATTTTTAGAGAGGCCAATTAAACATAATCAGACTTAAATTTCAACAATTTGTTGTTTTTACAAGCAAAAATCAGCTGTTTGTCAGCACCTGAAATTCGTTGTGATTGGTTTTTGGGGAAGAAGAAGCAAGCATTTGGATATAAAACAGAATTGCAATTTGAAACTTATCTACCTGAATAGGAGTATAATGAAGTTCTGCAAAAGTATGTTAGAAGCAATCCGATATAGTCATGTCCGTCTATCTGTGCTAATCACAGAGACTACAAGAACTGGATATAATATATAAGAACAAAGGCAATCACAAATTGAAGGCTCAATTTAAATTTGTTAATGCTCTTAAGCGTGTGAATTCTTAAATTTGTACTCTTCTATTTACAATAAAGATTTTAATTTACAAATACATTAAAACTAAATAATTGAATTACAAATAATGACTAATATATTTCAGTGTGTCGGATCGCGTCGCTCGGCTGAAGTGCTTTAACAGTCTGCTGATGGGTCATTGTGCCCATGTGCTGCTCCAGTTGGTGTTTGCGGGAGAATGTCTTATTGCACGGAATGCATCTAAAAAGATTCAATTAATAAATATATGTTTTATAATGAAATGTTGTATGATAATGCTAATGGCTCTCGACTCATTACAGCACACAAAAAGAAACATATTCTTTTAAGCAAACAAAAATCTAAACCATGAAACGAATCTCATCCTTGCATGTGTTGTGAGCGTTAATCAGGTGACATTAGTTGACGAAAAAGGATATACGTACAAAAAGGGTTTTTCCCCTGTGTGTGTCAGCATATGATTCTTAAGGACATTCGAATAAGAGAAAGACTTGCCACAAGTGCCACAGGTAAAAGGACGTTCGTTTGTGTGGGTTCTGCCAAAATAAATAAACACAGCTCAGTATTATTAATGTTTATAACAAGTAAGTAATTAAACGGAACCTTTCATGGCGGATATTCGAACTTCGATCGGCAAAGGAGCGGGAACAGTATTTGCACGTAAATGGCTTTTCGCCCGTATGCACTCGGATGTGTCGATTCAGCTCAGAGGGTCCTGCGAACGTTTTAGCGCAGATTCTGGAAAACATTTATGGTATAAAATGATTTATATATTTGTGCAGCTAACAAACAACATACTCGCATTCAAAGGGCTTCTCGGACATGTGACGCCGCATGTGGATATTGAGCGCTGCACGCTTCGAGTAGATATTCCCGCATATTTCGCACATGATGTTTGTAGTGGTCTCCTCAGTCGATTTACTAGCAGCCGTGGCAGCATTTGTTTGCTTTGCAGTCACATGCTTCAGCACTGAATGCGTCGGATTACGTGGTCGTCCCCGTCCACGTTTGCCATGCCTGGATTTACGTACCTTTGGCTTTCGCAATCGTTCTGTGGGATCGTAGTCACTGTCGCTGGCATTTCCGAGCAATATGTTCGTCTCATCCAACTCTCCGGCTTCCTCAAAATCATCATCGTAGCCCGTGTTAATCTCATCCGCCTGCTCATTGGTATCTTCTAATTGCTCTTCCAGTATGGTATCGAATTCAATATCATCGTCTGGATCGATAAACTCGTTCGTTGTCTCGTAGATGTACTCCACAGTGTCGCTTTCGATATGGGTGTGATCGTCAGTTGGCTCCAATTTCAGTTCAGCCTTAAAAAACTCAAGTATATAATCAAATTAATATATTCGACATTTGCATTTACTGCAGAGTTCAATGATGATCTACCTTCACTACGCTATTGGCAAACGTTCGTTCGCTCTCCTGGCACAATTCCCGAAATTTATAGGCGCTGGCTAAGTCACCGACACACCTGCAGCAGAGAAGGCTTGGCATGTCCTCCAGCGGTGGCAGCTAAATGTTGAAAATAATTATAAATGTCAACGAATTGATGAATGTAATTTTATTTATTTGATTGCTCACCTTAATGCTGCCGATTTCCTCGATTTTGCGAACAAGGGGACACTGAACGTCCTGGTCGTCATAGAGTGGTGTCATGTTATCAGCGTTTATGTCTTCCGTTAAACATATTCGACATATTAAATACTCTGGCATGCTGTGATCTAGTCTGCAAACTACTTATCAATAATAACAATAATATATTTGTACAGCGTCTTTAATTTATTTGCAGCTTCCCCTAGCTATTTTTTTTTTATTTATTTGACATAAGGCCAGTGTGACCGCTTGCCGATAGTACTGAATTTTTTTTCGTGTTCTAATTAGGTATTTTTTACTGTGAATGGCAATTGTGCACTTGTTCCGTATAATGGGAACAAAGTTCCGCAAAATATTATTACATTTTAAATACTTTTTAAATTACCAGAAATGCAATTAAAACTCTCTTTTTACGTATAAAATTAATTAAATATTAAATAAGCATAAACAAACATGAGACGATTTATTTATTATGATCAATGAGTAAAAATATCCTGAATTCCCTTGAATTTATAAAGTTTTTCTACAAATAACACGATTTACTAATATTAAAAAGTGTTCCTTAATTTACAAGAATTTTGTTATTAGATTCCAATGATTCAAATGGTTTAGCATATAGCTGCTGGAACTGTTCCTGCATCTAGGATTCAATTTCTGCAGCAAAGATTGAACATAGTTTGACTGGGAATTACTCACGTGAAAGTGTTTTCGCCAGGATGTCTGCTGATGCTGATTTTGACAATACTTCATAGTATTCCTGACAACGGGCACTCAGGGCACTCCACTGTAATGCGCACCTGGAAGATGGAGGACAGATTGTAAATCTCCTTATTGTTGGCGATAAGTAACAGAGATTTCAGCTCCTTTTTATTTGTATGACTTACAATAGTCTGCCACAAAGCTCGAGTCCAGCCAGCTTATCTCTCATGCTATCAGTTTTGCGCAAAGATGGATGCAGTCTCCTGATCACCAACCGGGAACGGGATTCGCTTATCCGTAAACAACTTCTGGGTTGCCCTGTAAGCATCACCATTTGGCATCATGTGCCATCTCCAGTGCATTTGAGCATAAAGCTGTATAGCGGCGTGACAGCATTTAGTGCTTCGAGAAGTCCAGCAACGTTGGTTATGAGTGGGGTTGGCTTAGAAATCCTTGCTGGCTAAGATTCAACACTTTCAGCAGACGCACCGTTTGTTCGAGAACAATCACGGATCTCGGCGGCAACGCTTAGGTTGTGGTCCCCATCTTAAACTGCTTTATTACGAGTAAACACACTCGATGTATAATTTGGCAAGCCAGGCACCATGCCTGTGCCCAACTCTTCCATGTCAACTGATTCGACATCTGAGACAACTGCTCTCGCACAAGCACCAGCCGCAAGATCAATTTTATCGTCAGATACCGCAATTTTGCTCGTTTTGTTGGAGTTGCTGTAGTTGAAATCTTTGTTGGTCACACGCACAAGTGCCAATGCAACGCTTCAAGCGTACCGAGCTGCGCGCGTTGTTCGTGTAAGCACTGAAGAAAGTTCAGCGAGTCCCTGACGGAAAAGTCCATGGGATGTGACGAGAAGCTTGAACTCGACGTGATCTCTCAACGGTGCGGACAACTAGCAAGACAAGAGCGAAAGCTAAAATGCGAAATAAATTAGTACTGAAGTTGTAACATTTTTAATAATTTCTACATATTCTACCCCAAGCAGAAGTTGGAAATCTTATAATGACTTCAACTCTCCGGATTGCAGTATAAGTCAATTGAATGTCTCATTAATTTCGGCATTCTGTGATATCCTGAATAAAATAAAATATAAAAATGTAGACGTAAATTCTCACCCTGGCATTTCTTGAGGAGTGTTGAGTTTGTCTCTGTGGATTTATTTCGCGCCAACGCGTCTTTACATTGCGAAGAATTTACAGCAACTTATAGAATACAGAAATGTTAAACACAAAACATGTGTGACCACAGCAACGATATTAATCGACGTAGCAATATTAATCGTTGCCGTTAAAATTCAAACGTATTTCAACAAGGAGAATAGAAGACTTCGTAGATAATTCTGAGGATAACAGAAATCAGACTGCTAGACACCTGTGGCTTATTTGACAGTAACCGGCGTTTTATCTCAGCAAGAATAGAGCTTATTAAATGCCAATCAGCTCCTAAGTTATGAATATACACTCACTCTTAGATATTGCTTCGCCTATCTTGTCGCTTACTGTTCACACTCATGTTTTTTATCTATTAAGATCAGTGTGTATAGTCCGATCTTGATGAAATTTCATAATTTATGTCATATATTATTGATTAGCTGTATAAATTTCATCAAGATCGGACTATACACACCGATTTTAATAAATAATAATAATATACATTTAAAATTGCGACTTTAAATCTAGTTATGACAATGTTCAAAATGCTCTTTATTCCCTGCTGCATGGCGAATCTATATCATATTACTATTCCGTAGATGCGTCGGCATTTATTAGTTACATTTTGGAACAGTGCTTTCGCTATTGCTCCTGAGGTGTACATTAATCCTGAGATAGATTCTGTTTTGATGGACGTCCTCTCTGCTTTCAGAGATTTTGCAGCGGCCTGAGGAGTCAGCATGATCATGATGATGTTCGCAATTAGTTAGTTATTTAAAGGCAAAGGGAAATAAATGAATAAAATGTACGTCATTAAAGTTTTTCGAACAATGTTGTGCTAATATATTTAATTTTCGATTTTATTCAAGTAAATAAATAAAATTATAGTTTATTTTAAAGTTCTTTTTCCTTTGACAACAGTTGGTCGATTGCGAATGAATCCCTTGCGCCTCTTCGAGTTCTGAAAAAGTGAATAGCAGAATATGATTTTTCTTTAATATTTGATATTTAATATGATGATATTACCTTTCTGGATATAAAGTTCGTTGGTGGGATGAGCCTATCTTTCACCTTTAAAGACGGACGATTGAACTCATGCGGCTTCTTAACCCTGTAGATTCGAACCAGCCAGTGCTCTGTGGTATACGCTTCTTCCAAGTATGTCAAATCAAAATCTTTATGGCCGATTACAGCATTACGGGTCCGATCATATCCGGAAGGACCCCTATTAAAAAATATGAACATTTAAAAGGTGTTAAATCTATTTTGCTAAAAGTCGAATAATATATTATTATATTTTTTATACACACTTAGGAAAAATACTTTCTTTTCTAAATTATAATAATTGGACAATCGGTACAATGGATAAAATTCGACTAGGAGGTGCTGAGACCTAAGACTATACTGTTTTATACTTTCAAGCGTATTTATAGCAATGCGGACAAAACCAAGATCTGCAATGCCTTTAGATTTATCGACACATCAATTTGGAAAGGAATTAAGCAAAACTCGACAAATCTGTTACGCAGGTTCAGGAATGAACATCACACAAATAATAATGAAATAATAAATTATTGAAATAATTCATTCATGCTCATATGAGCACATCAATTCACATGAAGAAAAAAGCTGCTCTCTATCAGAAAGTTCTTCGAAATGTTGTATTTTTTCTTTATCTACCTTTGAATGGGGTGAACAGCAAACTGCCGTCCAAATTTTGTGACTAGTTAAAAAGATGGGGAAGATTCTGTGAGTACCGTATCCGAGAAAGACGAACATCAAAGGAGATATTCAATAAACTACATTAAACTCCTGGTTGAACTTTCTTTTAATTTATAGGGTTTTTCATTTTAGTTTTTTTTTTCAAGCGTTGACTGTTAAATATGTTTAAAATTTAGGATTCTAACTCTAGAACAGTGAGAGTGACTGGGAAATATATTAATATCTTCGAAGAAGCTAGTTTGTAATCTGCATTTGAAATATGGAAAATTATATCTTCAGTTGTTGGAGATATTGTTTTTTATATAGGCATAGATTTTTCTCTGAGGGCGCAGACCTGAACTCGTATAATGAATCTGAATTTCAATTAAAAATATTGAAATTCTGGATAGTTAGAATTGCAGCTGACCAAATATGTATATTTCAATCAATTTCGAAAAAACATACATTAATAAAGTCTACAACAATAAGTAGGTAAGCTAACATAGGTATTCCAGTTAAAACCCCGAAGTGAAAATAGCTGAAATAGTTGTTGTATCTTATCTTGATAACAATTGTAATTGGGAGACCATCTTCAAGATCAACATTCAAAAATTGGACACACAAGTGAAATATGGAGTTTTAAAGCGTCAAATTTTCTAGCATAGCGCTGAAAGAAAACCCAGGACACCAAAAACAGGATTAGTGGCAAAATCAACACATTCAAAACGATCAAGTGCCTTCAACTTAGATTACCACTGAAACCCAAAATATTGCTGGCAACCGTAAAGAGCACTCTAACGTAGAAAACTTGGCAGAGAGATACCCTGTACAGCCTTAGTCTGCCTTACCTGTAGTCCAGTTTCAAGTCTCCAAAGCGATAGTAGCTCAACTTGTACATAAGACAGTTAAGCAGGGCAGGAGCCCCCTCAGCGTCTACTCTAAATTCACCGCGGTCCGTAAAGAAATCAGATTCTTTAATATCTTTTGGATGTTCTCCTTCAGCAATTCGCACCATCCAGAGGAACTTATTGATATCATCACCCGAATAGCCAATGACTCCTCCAAATATAACTAATACGTAGTCCACATCCAGAGACGTCATGATTCCATACGATTTCTCTTCAGTTGATGACATTGCCTTGCCGACTAAAGCTATATGGCTATTATTCCATGTATTATTATCAACTAGCGTTGTTCGATTGGCCATCCCGGCTATTTGGTATCCGTAATCCCACCAAGACATTATGCGAGCATCATCGGCAGTGTTTTGAGACAGCCAGTAATAAGCCTCCCTAAAATCATCCAATATGTTTCGGGATCTGAAAAAAAATTATTTTTTTTAAAACCAATCTCAAGATTCCGACGAAGGAGATTAAACAAAATCAAAATATTCTTTTGGGATAATTGCGTAAATAAAAAAAAAATATTACTTACCCATCCTGGCTATTGTGGAAAGCAAGAACGATTGAGGGACTGGAATACGCGTTACTGGTGACCCATGTGCAATGCACGGCAAACATCATTAAAATCATCAGAACCGCCAAAATGACAATGCTCTTCAAATTGGAGCTCATGCCACCCTCATGTATGGTATCATGTTTGGTGCGATGCCTCAATTTGCCGGCCTGTAAATATCAGATATTTATATTATAAGACATAAAAATATGTACTCGTGACAAAGGTAACATATACAAAGAGATCCGAATTACCAAAGCACATATAAAAATAAACATATAATATCATAACATATCAGAAAGCTGCACCGATCATGATAGATCACCAAAGAGCTTGGATGGTCGACTAAGCTATAGCGTAGATCAAGTATAATGCAATGAATAAGTAATGCTGAAATGAATTTGACGAATATATTTTATGCCAAATGCGATAAAACAGATGTTGAATATGAAAAGAGTTTGACTTGGATATGGAGAACATTTTTATCCGCTGAAAGTTTCCACATTCCAAATTACAATTCATCGATTTTTGATTCACGCAAATTTAGAAACTGCGTTTGCTCCACAGGCTTTGACATTGGTTTGATGTTAACAATGCTAGATATAACCACGAAGCCGACAAAGCAGAAGCAGAGTATGAGTAAGGATCATATGAGCATTGTGAGCCTGTGTGCAACAGATGCAAAATCAAGAGTTTATTTTTGGGAGTGATTATAGCAGCTCTCTGATGTATCTATATTAATATATTAAGAATGCATACGTTCAACAGTTAGTAATTACCTTATCGTATAAGCTTTTCTTCTCCAGTGACTCATCGAGGTCATCCGTTTCCGAGACGGAGTTCATAACATTTCCGGTTCGCTTCGATGCATCCTCCTGCAGATAGACGTCCAATAGTCCGGAGAAGGCGACACCAGCAAGCATGCACACCACTGGCGTTAGGGTCAACATGAGTCGGACCATGACGCCGGCAAAGTAGACAGCACTTATGGCGTAGAGCACAACAAAGACACGCTCATCGTTGATTTGCTTGATGCTATACCAGAGACCAACGGGGAAGGCGCAGATCAAGATGTGCAGGTCAAAGAAGAAAGAGAACCAGGTGGTGGGCTGATGCTCCGAAACGGACGCAATAATAGGTATGTGAATCTTTGCATAGCCTGTATCCCAAAGCGAATAAAATCGTCCACTCCACGGCGCGACGACGCCCAGCATGGTCAACCCAACGACAGCGACAAAGACAATGGCCGCCGACAGCAGGCCGCCAACAATGAACAGTTTCTTGAACTCATTCCGGGATAGCACGGATTGCAAGTGCCGCAGCACGGCGACAGCCATCAGCAGCACAAAGACACCCATAGCAGCCATGTGCTCACTTGTGCGTATCGGCTGGAATCCCACGAAGGGTATTTGCATCGAGAACAGCAGACCCAGGATGTAGAAGGTGCTGTAGCTGGTCAGCAATCGGGGCGAGTAACGGCCCATTATGAGCAGGACAAACACATGCAGTGGTATCAGATTGATGATAAACACATATCCGCCCCACGCGGACACCATGTAAAAATAGGAAAGCGCTGCACCCGCTGACCAGAAAACCGAACCCGTCTTCACGGAGCGCACCCAGAGGAAGTAGGTGAATTGCAGGGCAAAGATGGCGATGCCTTCATTGTCATAGGAGCCAGCCACAGAGCGACTAATATAGCCCGGCACAATGGCAATAAAGCTAGCTGCAAAAAGTCCAGCGCCCGGTGACCAAAGCTCCTTCGTGAGCAGATACGTCGAGATTGAAGTGAGTCCACTGAAGACGGGAGCCAAAAATACGCAGATATCGCGAATGTGCACCGGAATATTCAAAATATGCAAGATGTAATGGATGCTGCCCGAGGTGATCATCAGGCCGGGGTAAACAGTGCCGCCGACAATGCGGCCGAGTGGATACCAGGCGCGCTCATCGAACCAATTGAGAAACTTGTACCAGCCATGCTGCACCATGTAAGCAGTCGCGCGATAGTTGAACCATGGATCGAATTCGTGGATGATAGACTCGAATCGGATGACGGCAAAGAGGCGTGACGAGAAGCCGGCGAGCCATGCAATGAGCAGGACTGCAAATGTTATCAGGCTGCTGTACCCAGCAACCTTACTATTTAGTATCCTTGAGCCTCGATTCATTTTAAATGTCTCCACACCTTAAATTTTAACACAACTGGAGACAACTGAGACACGTAGCCTAAAAAAAATATTACCGGCGATTACAGTGTGGCCAGCACACGACATTTGCTATCGTGCATGAGGGGTTGTACACGTTACGATTGCCGTCACATGGACTTTCACAAATCAAACGTTAGCGATATTCCTCTATGAAAAACTCGAAAAATATTTTGGAAGTTTATTTTTCTCACGTAATAAATTTTTTTATTTGTTATCAACATTTGTAAAGAGCATTTTATTCATTTAGATTGAAAAAAAATGTATATACAAAATTAAATAGCTAAATTATTTCTTACTTCCATTTTAATATATGAAATATATATAAAAAAGTATAAATATAAAAATAAATAAATACGTATTATATATAATAATTATAAAAATAATAATAAAGTCAAAATAAAATTAAAATCAAATAGTTTTTTAAATGGGAAAACTCAAGACTGTGCGACATACCGCAAAAAATTCCAGAACGAATCAAATATTCGTAAATAGTTCGATCAAACTGTACCTTTACACGGATTTTGAATTTGAAATTAAGATGTTGATCAAATCTGCCTATATAACATGAGAATACATTATATATGAGATATATGCATAAAATATCATAATATTATATATAAAATATGAAATATGCTCGTATCTTTTTTCTTCTGCAACAATTACAATTTTTTTTTTAAATGACTTCGTATATTCTAGCACTGGAATATAGAATATAGCTTTAGAATATCGGAATTAGGATAACACCTAAAATTTTGAATTTTTGTGTTTTCGAAAGAAGTTTCATTTCCAATTTGTTTAAATAGAATGCACATCACTGCAACAGCTGTTTTAGTCTTTGTGCTAAATTTGTACAGCCAAAATAACTAAAATATTCGAGCGTCAGTATCAAATCCATTAATTAATCCATACTTATTGACTTTCTTAAAAACAGAGCATTTGTGGCAAACCTATCGGTCCCCTAAGGCATGGTTGGATCTTAAAAGGCAGTTTGTTTACTTCACAAGCCAGTTAAGCCTCTTTGGATTTGCTTACATGGATTATCGAATTGTCTTTATATGTTGTCTAGCAATGAGTTATTTGCTTGATATGTTGCAACGGGAGGGACGGTTCCACCAATTCTCAACTTCTTGATCAAATTGACATAAATTGATTTAATCGGAGACAATTGAATAAGTTTAGGATTGGAAGGACTTGATGTATTTGATGAGCTTGCATTGAGGATCCTTTTTAAGAAGAGGCTTAGACACTAGAACCTTTACATAATCTCAATACAGTTTGACTTGGATTAGTTTTTATCTTACAAAGTTTCAACAATACAATTATAAACTCTGCAATACTGTTGGAGACCATCATGGCCGTTGCAGAAAACCGTTTGAAGGTCAGGAATGGCATCCATTAAGGATAACATTAGTGTATCCTAAAATAAATAAAAAAAAATACCTGATAGGTGGAATTTTTAACAGCGAATATGGACACGAATTTCGCCCGCAGAAAGTTTCCACTCAATTAAAAATAAGGGAAAATATTATTAAAATGGTAAATATCAATAAAAGTACATCGATATTTGAATATTTTAAAATTGCCCATCGAATTATTCAATTTACAAGTTATAAGTTCTTCATTGGTGCTTTACCATTTCTATATTTAACAAATTTGTCCTTAAATTAAAACATTTTGCATTTAATTTCTGAATTTGAATATAGACTGCACAAATAAACTGTATTCTATTTATGAACACTTTTAATTCTCCAATCTAATAAATCGTCAACACTGCATTCTTCTTCAGAGCTAGACGCAACATCGACGAACTCCTGTGGTCTTTTTTCAAAGCGTTGCTTTTTGAAAATGCAGTTCTTTCTGTCGTTGATTTTGATGAATCTCTTCCAGTTTTCAATTTGCTCGTCTATCTCCTTTAAATGTCTCTTATTATTTAAGCTATCCTGCTCTTCCGATACTATATTATTCGATATTGTAGCAGCTTCTCTGATTTCCCGTTGAAATTTAATCCATTCCGTTTCCAAATCACGATCGCTTCCAGCCACAGTCACAGATTTCTCCTGATCAAAGAACTTTTCGGGTAATACCTGAGGTGTATTCAATTGTACTACTTGAGGTGCATCCTCAGAACTTCCACCAGTTTGCAGCTTAACATCATTGTTTTGTGCAATGCTCTCTGAGGCAACAGGTTTGGCTTTTGGCGGTATTTGCTCAGAGCCTTTTGTACTCAAAGTATCTGCATTTTTCGTATCTGAATCTATTCGCTGTCGTTTGACGAGTTCCAAATTTTGCTTGTGTTGCTTTGAGTTCAAGTGCACTTTCCATACACTCGGTTTAATGGGGATCCTGCAAATAACGCAGGACAATTGACCTGAAGAATCATACGTATAATATCTGTTAACAAAACCAACACAATAAGTTAAATTCTCGCTTAATCTAAATGAGTTTCATAGCCTGAGCAATATTAGAGGTGAAACGATGCCGAACAATAACAAAACAAACAAAAACATAGCTGTGATTATAATGTGATAACTTTATAACGTTATTTAAAAAGGATATTTGGCAATGGGGGAGTCCACTTTTATGAATTTGGATTTTACTTCCGTCTTTCTTCGACTCTTGCCATTAAGTTTTAGTAATTGTTTATTTTTGTCCATATTTCTGTATTTTATATTATTATTGACAAGTTAGAGATGAGCGAATTTGTTATTATTCGGTCAGTGTGACAACAATTGTAGTTATCGATATTTTCCGTTCGGATTTGGCTATTTTAATCGTCAACAGCTGGAAACTGTACTCCGATACCGGCTTGTTTATACGGCTGTTTATGCTTATCAAGGTGATTAGTTCTGCCTGTTGCATACACATTTATTTTTATTTCTTAGTCATTTTTAATGGTATACAAAATTAAAGAAAAATAAAGTGAAAGAATTTACTGGACAGCAATTTTAAATGATTAAAAGCACATATGTGAAAATGTCTAAATTGTAATAATTTTGTGCCTTGCAGATTATTTCAGTTGATAGTTCGGGGATATTGTTCTCAAAGTCGGAAAAGTGTTTTTCTTACTCAATATATCTTTACTTGCCTTTGTTATGGTTCCGCTATTTTTAAATTTAAATTAAATATTATTTATTTTGTCATATATTATTAATTTATATAATAATACATCTAATATTGGCATCAAATGGACTAAAAAGCGGATGCATACAAAATAAAAGTAAAAAATCTTAAATGGCTCTTTATTTTTGTAATGTAGCGTATTGTGAATATAAGTTAACACGATCACCCGGCAATGTCATAATTTATATCCATTGCAATAATAAACTTTCAGCATGCAATGAGAAATTGTTGAATGGATAATATAGCTATTTTTGTCTCGTGATTTTCAGAAATCGTCCAAAATCAGCCAATTAAAAAGTTCTAAAATTAATTTTATTCCATGAGAATTATTATTTATATGCATTATTCCTTTCAGGTTCTGTGTAATTAATTATGAAATTTGTTGACACTTTTTGACAAAAACAAAGTTCTATTGGGTAACATTTGTATGTATGTGCATAAGTTTGAACATACATACATTTGTATGTTAACATGTACGTATGCTTTACTATCTCACGTGATTGCTCTTGACTTAGTTAAAGGTGATAATTACAAGCCATTTTAAAATCAGTTTACAACAAAAGGTTTACTTTGCGACATGGCGCTGAAATTTGCTGCAAATTTAAACTTCCTTTTCACTGAAACTACTGCAGCTATATCGGAGAGAATTCGATTAGCGCATAGGCATGGTTTCCAGGCGGTCGAAATACCATATCCTAGTGGCGAACTTCAGGAAGTCAAGCAGGCCATCATTGACACTGGAATATTAATCAGTCTGATGAACATTGCATTAAGTGAGTCTCAATTTACAAACATATATTTGTACACATGTATGTGGGTATCAGTGTTGGTAACTGTCGAAAAATAATCACTCAAAAATTAGAATACGAGAAAAACAACGATAAAATATCTTAATCAAAAGCCCAAAAACTTTTAAAAAATTATTGTTTAACTTGTTTTTATTATTATATTATTTATTTACTATTAATCGATGCATATTTTTATGACCTTGCAGAGGGTATTTTTTCGTGATTAGGAAGTGTATATGTATGTATATTCTAGATAATCATAGCTGATCAAGTATATATATTGCTTGTCTGTTTCTTTGCGAGTTAGTCTCTTAATTGTAAAGTTATTTTCATAAATCTTAAAAGATTTAAGTATTTTTTGAACAGTTAGTAAATAATACTGAACTAAGACCTATTTTTGGCTTGGTTTGCTTAGTTTAAAATGAATGTATTTGAAAAAGCAGCGGTTCGCTTTTGTAGATTTTTGGCATTATTTTTCCGTTATTATTAATGCAAAATAGTTTTTGAATTTATTTTAAATAAATATTTGAGGACGTGTGTACAATTTGCCTCGAAGCACGCAAGCGAAAATAAATATAATTTGAATCACTAATTAAAGAATTAAAATTAAAGGTTTTTGTGATGAGTTGAATTGAAAACGATTTGGTTTTGTTGTGCTTTGACAAACACAAAATGTTTATTATTTATTATAATTGAACATTTAGCAAGAAAATGAATATAATAAACTTAATTAAAATCTAATTTCAGATTTCTCAAGGGAAGAGTTAAAGTTCGGATCTGCAAGCATTCCAGGGGAGGAAAATTTCTTTAAAACGCAATTGGATACAACAATCGCATTTGCGAAAACGATTAATTGCAAAAAGTGAGTGTGATTAAAAAGTATTCAAAAATTCTATTCTATGTCTGAAGATACCTGATGAATCCTTCTTTTCCGTATGCAATGAGAAGTTGGGCTCTATTTCTGACAATGAATAGAGTCGAAGTTCTTACTTCATTTGGAATAGATGGAATCTTCTGGCTTTCTTTTTGGACCCCATTATATACCAAGAGCTCCATATCCATTAAAAAAAGCTCAGCAGTGAAGGTGAAGTGTCACGATCTGTGCCCTCAGGACAGGGTTATCATTTGGACGATCTGCACCAGCCGCTTCTTGGTATTGGCCATGCCTGGCGAAAGTGTTTGGAATTCACTTCGCAAATCATCGCAATGTATATTTTTGATAGCCTGAAGAAATTTGTAGCATTGGCCTTTTTGCTTTGAACACTCTTACTTATTTGTTAAGAATTTGTAACACTATTGACAATAATTAACAGATAATTTAGAAGATATTTTTATTTCTTTCCAGAATTCACTTGATGGCAGGCACAGTTAGCAGCAAACTGGAAGCTGACCATTTTAAAACGTATGTCTCAAACTTAAAGAAAGCATCTGTGGAATTGCAATTGAACGACATAATTGGAGTAATAGAGCCAATAAATAAATATGCCGTTCCATCGTACTTTATGAACTCTTACGACAAAGGTAGGTTCAAATAGAGTTCTAACTTCTTGTTAGAGGAATGAACGTTTAAATCCGAGTAGCATAAATTTGTATTCTTAGTTTGCAATCACTTTTAACAAATATTTTTTTACAGCATCAAATGTTTTGAGGGAAATCAACAGCGATAATATAAAACTAATGGTGGACGTATACCATCTTCAACACATATGTGGAAACTTTACTAAGACCTTGGAAGAGAATAAAAATGTAATTGGACATTTTCAAATTGCTCAAGTACCAAATCGAAATGAGCCAGACACGGCAGGGGAAATAAATTACGACTATGTTTTTGAAACACTGAAAACGTTTGGCTATAATGATTGGATTGGATGTGAATACAAGCCAAAAACGACGACCATCGAAGGGTTAAATTGGATTTCGAAATACAATGTTAAATCTTAAATATATACAAATATGCATTTTGAAAATTGTTCATGGCTAAAACCCATAACATATATTTTTTCAAAAATACAAAAAATATTCTTAACTTCTGTATGAACTAAATGAAAACTGAATTGTAAGGAATAAAGATTGCAGTTGATCAAGTGATTTCTAAAGTAATGTACAACTTTTGTATAAATAAAAGTGTATTCATTATTATTATTAATCGGGTTGTTGTGCACTGCGACCAGTTAGATCAGTTGTGCACTAGCTATTTCAGCGATTAAAGGGAAAACTATACTAAGCTAATGAGTCTGAAAATTGGGTAGGTGAAATCTTTATGCTCTGGCTTTGCTTATGACCAGTGCTAGGCCGCTAATTAGTTTGCGACTAAAGGACGGAATACGTTGCGCATTTTAGTCTTACTTTCGTATATATATATATGTATATACATATATATATATCCATTTCTTTTTTCGGTTTGGTTGTTCTAATATGTTTATATTGGGAGATCAGACGTTCGTGGTACCATAATCCGTCTACCTCTCAATGTTACATCAAGGGGCACTTTTTTCTTTCGGCAAGTGGGAAGCTTCCGCCAAAGACGGCAACATTGTATAGAAAACTTTTCTTATATCTCGCTCTAGTTCAGATGGATATCTATGCCAACCTGAACTTTTCCCAAAGGCGAGCCTATTGAAATGCAGGTTGCGAGATCTATAAAAGAGACTCCAGCTGGCATGGCAACTGCGGTTTCTTTTTTCACGTTTTCCTCCTCTCTCTGACGCTTAGAATATTCTTTTTGCAATATTGAATATATTTTGTATCCTAGATTAATTATTTATTTTACATTTTAATTTTGCCTCTTTAATTTTTAAAGTTATCTTTTTTTATATTCAATTGTAGTTTTATGTGTTTTAAAATTATTAGCTTGTGGCTGTTAATATATAAAACAGATATATCAATTTAAATCTAGTTACCAAGCTTCAGTGATTTTTGTGAAATCGAAGAGTTTGACAAGTTGCACAAGCAATGTCTCTAACCTTTAACTTTTTATAGTAAAGTAATAAACATTTTTATCGGCTAAATACTTTTCGTTGTGTTCTATTCTACTGTTTCAAAAATCTGCAACCTATTTGTGGATGAGTTATTCGATAACGGTCGCAAAATATATCGATTGCTAATAGATGTTTATTGAACAAACGGGATCGGGAGCGTCACAGCTTGCATATGTATATTAAATGTTCGGCCATTATTCCGTGTAAATGTTGTGAGAGTGATAAAAAAGTTGCATTGAAAAGATGATGTTCTCAAAGGCATTCACATTAAATTAGTAAATATTTGATGCACTTGCTGTATTAGTTGAACTCCTAATTACATTTAGTTTCAATTGGCGTGCGATAGTCGTTTTTTATTATATTTTTAGTTCAGCAGAAGTGTGAAGTGTGTTTTAGCAAAATTAAAATTATAATCAGAAGAACATAACATTCCCTTGTGTGCGGCAGGAAGCAACGAGTCGAGTATGTTTAGTATTAGTGAATTGTGCTGCATGTTTTGCTGCCCACCCTGCCCCGGACCGATTGCTGCCAAACTCGCTTTCCAGCCACCTGAGCCGACCTACAAACTGACGCCAGCTGATGACACAAATATCAAATACAATTTACAGCTCTACGATCGTGCCGAATGGCAATACTCGGAACGTGAAAAATCCAAAATCGAAGCGTTCTTCACACGAACATCGCGTGGCAATTTGATAACGTGCACTTATGTCCGTTGCAGCAAAAATGCAAAATATACTCTTCTATTTTCACATGGAAATGCTGTCGATTTGGGTCAGATGAGCAGCTTTTATTTGACTCTCGGCTCACAGATCAATTGCAATATATTTGGCTATGATTATTCGGGTTATGGGATGAGCGGTGGGAAACCCTCGGAAAAAAATCTCTACGCAGATATTGAAGCTGCTTGGCAAGCAATGCGGACAAGGTAATTACTTTTTTAATACGCATAAAATAAACAATACTTATGCGATTGAGTCTTTGTCTTTAAAGGTTAAACATTAGTCCAGAAACCATTATTTTATATGGCCAAAGTATTGGAACTGTTCCAACAGTTGATCTCGCCTCTCGTCACGAAGTTGGCGCAGTTATTCTTCATTCGCCGTTGATGTCGGGTCTGAGAGTCGTATTTAGGAATACGAAAAGAACCTGGTTTTTTGATGCTTTCCCAAGGTAAATGCGACCAAAACCAAATAAATTATTATCTAAAATTGCATTATTTACGAAACACGCAGTATTGATAAGGTCGCTAAAGTAAAGTCGCCTGTTTTGGTTATTCACGGAACGGATGACGAGGTCATTGACTTTTCTCACGGAATTGGTATTTACGAGCGGTGTCCGAAGACTGTGGAACCCTTTTGGGTAGAGGTAATTTTGTGCTAAATATTTACTTAATATATACTCTATTCCAGAAGGTGGGACTTAATATATTTTTCCTTAATTCTGAAGTAGTTTCTTTCTTTATCTCAAACGCTCGCTCGTTGGAGTTGCTTAACACGTTGGTATTATTTTAGAATTCGTTGATGTTTTGCTTTTTTTTTTCGTTATTGCTTAATTTATTTGTTATCGATCTTTATTTACATGGTACGATTACATTGAAATCCAGCTGCGAGACGCAACGTGTCTGTTTATTGCATTGTGTCATTTGCTCATTGCTATATGTTTACTTTGCTTACACCAATAATAATTTGTCCTTCAAATATCGCCCAATAAAACTTTTCTCGCAAAAGCCTCAGTTTTACATCTGAAGTCGCCAAATGCTAAGCTCGCCCAGAAAATGCTGAAATTTCATATATTTCACTATTTTAAGAAAAAAAGAAAAAAATCTGCCACCCAAATTGCGAAAACTTATACCTACTCTTAAGCTAGATAGATTACTGATTGGTCATGTTGAATACTGACAACCTCTTTTACCTTGGTCCTTTTTTTCTTGAGTTGGTTGGCGCCAACAATTATAATGTTACCTTAACTTTTGTGTCTTCTGTGATCTTTTGAGGTAACCAACCAAACCATAAGTACTGACCTGATTTATACGATTATGTTGGCTCACTTTTTTAATTTTAAGCTGTGGGATTTTCAATACTGCTCTTTTTTGACCAGATTATGCCAGCTTACATCTTTTTAATATAAGCAAATTCTGCAGTAGAAGAAGTTTGTCCTCCGTATCTGAGGCACCATCTGTTGGGTTTCTCAAATTTGGACTCTACATCTTACCCATTCCTGTGTCAGCATCCAGGGGGGCTAGATTTGAAGCAGAGATCAACCTAATAGAACCGGATTGGCCTCTATGGCAAAGAACACACTAAGCCATCAACTGGGAATCGAATAAAGTCATCTGCGACAATTGAGCTGATCAGAGGCATCAGGTCTCAGGCAAAGCATATATTTCGTAGGCATATTTGATCAGAAAAGATTTAAACAATTAATAATCATGGGAGCAATTATATATGTAAGATACTCATCGGTCTCCAGACACGACTAGCTAATCGGGTAGGTATAACAATTAGCAGAATCTGTTGATTTTGGACAAGGAGGGTAATTCTGCAGATATATCTTAGCGATATGTCGCGCCTTCGCAAGCAAAAGATGTAGTATCCTAGCCATACGTGTTATCAACCTGAGAAACTTGGAAACACTTATCGCGGTAAAAATGCTTGGATAATAATAATAAATCCCTTCAGTTAGCAGTTGCTTTGCATTGATTTGATTTGCTCGCTTTATAGGATTCTACCGTGGATTCTACCAAGCATATATTAAATCCTCCCGATATAAAATGCAAATATCACAGTGCTCAGATATCTCTCTGCCATTTCTACTTGCCTTAGCAACGCCTAATCTGGCCTTCAGTTTTCACTTCAGTTTCAGACATGTAATTGAAATTTAATAAAATCTATCTTTCTATCTTTTTTTACAGGGAGCTGGTCATAATGATGTTGAACTGCATCCCCAATACTATGAGCGGTTGAGAAAATTTCTGTCCGTGGAACTGATTAAATGACAATTAAAGATCAATGTCGAGGGATGTGCTTTTAATAATACTTCAGAAGGAGCAACCAGTTCCAATCCTTTGGCAGGCAGCTTGAAACTCACTCAAAAACCTCAGACGACATCAACAACAACAGAACATGAATCTAACAACAAAAATAAAAAACCTGATGAAAACGATGGTTAGTAGCACAAGAATAAAAAAAAATGAAAACTAAAAACTACAAATACTTATGTTAGTATATTTTTTATTTTAATATTATTGATGACTTGTAATATGTATACAAGTAAGATATTTAAGTAAAATATTTAAAACAAAAAAAAAAAAACAAAATTTAAAATGTTTGCCAAATTTTAAAATGAAATGCCTGACCATTGTAATAAATTTGGAAAACTTTTGCTGATGATCTCTTAGAGAGGTTGAGCAGAGGATTTTCGAATCGTCTTTCCTCGCTGTTCATCTGTCATTGCTCTAGTGTCAAAGAAAGACTTAATCTAGTAAAAATATTTGTACCTTCGATTAGTTTTGTAATTTGAAGAAACAAGTTAAATGTAAAACTCGAAATTTGTCAAAATTGTATTAAAACCATTCTTAGTTAAGAACACAGATGTCCAGCAAATTATGTGCAATTTTAGAAACGATTTATGATTTTTTTCGCTAACTTTAGAAGTTATCGATAAAGAAACATACATAAAAATACGTATCGATAAATATAAATCTAATATTTATGAAATCTTTACAGGTCTTTCAGCATCCAGTTCGACATCAATTAAAGATCTGGCCGAAAAGTTTCTCTAGCAAAAAAAAATGGGCCTAACCTCCTCGGCCCAAAAAAAGTATTCTTTACAACTATCAAACAACAGTTATTCAAAGCGACAAGAAAGTATTGAGACCAGCCGAAACCAACCTGAAAATAGCTCTCCGCAATACAATATTATAAAATCCGATGAGATCATTGTGGCCACATTTAAGCAAATAAATAATCCTGCTCCCACACTCCCCATACACTCTCCTCATTCACCTGTGCATCCGAATTCAAATTCCAGTATACAGCAAAATAAACTTTCTGGTCGGTATATAAATAATAAAATAGTTCAACAAAAGTCTGCTAACAAATTACTTAGTGCTAAACAATTGACTGAACACAAAACACCACATTTCAGTGTAAATGAAGATGCAAATGCAAACGCAAATGCGAATGCGAATGCGAAGGAAAGATCACAATCAATCACTACTCACTCAAGTGTAACATGTAGTTGTATCAAATCACCCAAGTACGATAAGACATTTACCCAAAAGGAAACCAAATGTGTTGACTTCAAAAACGTTTCGGCAACAAATTTTATAGTTAAGGATCAGAAGTCGCCGAAACAGAAAAGAAATACACATCAGCAGCAGCTACTCAATACAATACAAACACCATCAACACAATCAACAAAAAAAACATCAACTAGTGATTTCAATTTGAAAATAATTGTACCAACTGTTGCATCCGATGTTAACCATCAACAGCAGCAACAACAACAATTGAGGCCTTTCTTCGGAATTGAAGACAATCATAATGCCAGTCATCAGTTCACAATCAAAACAAGTAAATCGGAACAGACTTCGCCAAACATGATGGGCGGCATTAATCAAAGGAAGTCGATTTCTTCACATGGCAGCAATAAAAGAAGTACTGATTCCTTGCACTATGTTTCATCAATGGATCCGTGGATAAAGAAAAAGGATGATTTGCAAATTAATAGTTTCAGCGAGGCTGACTGGGAAATTGCGGCGGATCCTTGGATTAAACGTCCAATAGATTCGCTTGAAAGAACACTGGAAAATGCTTCTACAAAAGATGACTTTATGGTGGAGACAACAAGCAAGCGATCTTATTTGAAACCAAATATGCACAAACAGAAATTGTACAGAAATGAAGAGTCCATACTGTCTGCGCCACCATCTCCCCATTTAATTACCAATTCAAATAATAGTTGCACCATCAATCACTTGCCGCAACAAAAGAATTTGCCAACGAAGTCTGCCAGTTTTTCACCGGCTCGTGGCAAACAATTTCTAAACCCATTCGAGGACACATTCACCTATAGCAATATCAAAACACTTTCCGTTCCATCCGATTATGATGACGATCAGTCCAAGCCCAACAAAAATCTAACTGTGAACCATTGCAATAAATTACAAAATAGGCATAGCTTTTCCTCAATATCGAAGCAGTCGCGCGAGGAGCTCCAGTTGAACATTCGTCGTCTATCCGAGCAGATGGCCCAAACAAATCTTGTACAATTCCCATTGGACGATTGCAATGTAAATAATATGGTAGATGATACAGAAAGTTTCTACCAGGAAATACCCGCGTCGACGACCGAATTGCATACAATGGAGAAGACGGGTTATAAGACGATATTGAAATTCAAGGAAAGTTTTCAAACATTCAAGCACAACAATCCCAAAGTTTCCACAGTTCTGGGAAAGACAAAAGTCTACATTAGACATCAAAAGCCGAAACCAATGCCAGAAACCACCTGTTAAAAAACTATTGTTCAACATTCAAATAACAACAAAACAAAACAAAAAAAAACATATGAAAGTAAAGCAGAAGAACATTGAGAACTTGGATATTCGTGTCCTTATATTCGAATCAAAATAAGTTACATAAGTATACACGCAAATGAATGAATGAGAAGCAAGCAAGTTTATCAAACATTTTTAATTTGAGCCTGCAAGTAAATATGCATTTATATTAAACAATAGGAATGCTCTTCTACATTCCCAAAAAAAAAATAATAATAAATAAAATACAAACGTGTTGTTTTTAAGTTGTAGGCTGAAATATATTTGCAAACAAAATGTTCTAATGTATTATTTTATTGTATTAATATAATTTCGTGTAAATCACTTAAATTGATTGTAATAAAATCATATATACATATATATAATTATAAAATTCACTTTTCGTAGATTTTTATTAGCATCGTTTTGTTTCTTCGGAATGCGAATGCGTTAGTTGTTCCAATGGGCTTGACGTTTTTTTTTTTTATCATTTTTAACCTTAGTACCGAGACTTTATATAGCTGTTCAAAGTACAAGTCGAAGTGTAATGCCAGATATCTGCCTTCCAAATGTGAAAATTATTTATAAATTAACAGCAGTCAGAAATGTGGCAGTTTTAACAGAGCAGTTGAAAGTTAACATGCTTGCTAACATTTTGACATTCGTTTTATGTTCACTATATACGCAAACAAATAGAGCGCATAGGAGAGAAGCGGATTATTACCTTTACTAATTATTAGCATACTATTATTAACAACTTCTTATTTGTAATGCCATTAATATTGTAGTGAGTTTTCTCTTAAGCAGATGCATACGCTGTTATTCATTTTATTTAACAGAGTCAGTCTTAGCACAACAGTTGGAGTGAACATAGCATGTTATTAGTTGATATTTCTGCTACATTTATTTATGTATGACCATTTAGGGGAGATCGAATGTCATCTGCTCTAGAAAGCTTGATTAAATAAAACAATCATATTATTTGAAAAGCTGGTTTATTGGTCGGCTATTGCAGTAAGTGCTACTGTTAAGCCGGTGCATATGTTGTTCTTTTTTAACAGATAACTATGTTAACTATAATGGAGTTAACATACATATTTAAAGTTTGACATTCGACTTACATTGTAATGTTTTTTTCTCTGTTAGGTAGGTGCATGCCCTGTTAACACTAAACAGACACTTCCTTGGTGCTGCTAACCCTCTTACAGCAGTTTTAACTAACATTCACATTTAATATACAGATCTGCTGTTTAACATTTGTGTATCATTAAAGGAAGCTAAACAAAGTTCAAATTCGCAAAATTATAAATTTAATATTAGAGTAAATACAATGAATATATGGGATTTTATTGAGCGTTCGGCGCTTTAATTGCTAATCCAGTATAGCGTATATTGATATTAAGGCTTTAGCCGTGTTTTCAAATCGATAAAAAAAATTGGCTTGCAAAATTGAAACATACTTCGTTTGTGGAACTTGAAAACAAAAGAGTCTGTTGTCTCGCAACTTAATTCAACTTAACTTAAAATTAATTGATAATGAAAAACTCCGTATAAAAAATAGGTCGCGAAATAATTCGCGGGGGGAAATTTGACGGCATTTGTGGATTTAGTTCAAAATGCTTTTTAAAATATATCCTTAAAAATTGAAAATGGCGAATTGATTTAAGCAATTTTAAACTGGTTAATGGAATGAAAAATTGACCTTAGAGCTAAATACATGTTTATATATGTATTTGGTAACTGGTGTGTGTATGTACAGTACATGTATATGTGCGCTGATCATTGTTTATAAAGTCGAAATCGGATCGCCACTTTAGTGTCGTGGTGGTCCGCAGGGTGGCAGTGGTGCAGGCTGTTGTGCATTGGAGCCTTCGTTTGGCTCTATTTTATAATTGTTCATCATCTCTTGCGGTATTCCATCCATATTAGCTGCACCGGAAGGCGAGGGAATGCGTGGTATGGGCCAAGCATATGGATTCTGGCCAGCCCTGATGGCGGCAAGGAACGTCGAATGTGGCATCGGCGCCTGTACCTGTCCTTGTTCTTGTTGTTGAGATGCTGTTGGAGGCGTCGGATAAGACTTATTGCCTTGAGTGTTGGGCGATGGCGTCGGCAACATTGTTGCATGCGAAAGCTGCTGTTTATCATTGCCTAGATCAGGCTGCTGCTCCGGCCGAACCCCAGTGCTCACCTTCTTCTCAGGGCTGGACACAGCACCTGCTGCTCCAGGCGATGGTGGCGGTGTAGACGAGGAGTTGGCTACCAATTCCAAGCTTTCTACGTTGCGCTCCTTGAGTGGTGCCACTTGCAATTGGTCAGTGGTATTGTCATGCTTTTGATTGTTTGATTGGTTGTGATTGATGCCGTTGCTATATATGCGCATCTGCTCGTTGGGATTGGGAGCAGTTTGCATCTGCGACATGCGCATATGCATATTGGAGCTCGTTTTGTATAAGTAGTGCTGTGCATCCAACTGGGCCGCGCTGCAGCGCGTTGCGATTGTGCTGGAGACACTGCTGGTGGTGCAGTGGTTGCTGCTGCTATTTCTGCTGTTGGGCGGGTCCAGCATCAGCGGCGCCAGTGGTGGTGACGGCAGCGGTGGCCCAATCATATATGGTGTTGTCACAAATGTCGGCAGCGGTTGCGCATAGCCGCCATAGTGCATGAACATGCCGTCCGCTGAAGGCTGTGGCAGCAGCAGTCCCGGATAGACACCCGCCTGATATGCCTCGGTCATGTGGTGCATTGGCAGAGGCGTGCCCAGCCACGGGGACATCGAATGACCATGACCCATTGACCCAGCCACAGCCAACTGAGCCGTTCCTGGCTGCTGGGGCGGCGGATGTGTCAGCGCTGCTGCTATTCCGGCTTCCATTGATTGGGGCGGCGGTGGCGGCTGCTGCATTAAATGCTGTGCATGCTGCTCCCACTGTACGGCCTGGTCAACTCTCTCGGATTCATGCTGCGCAGAGTTAGGATGCTGTCCGTTGGAAAATGGGTGACAGCCATGGTAGTTGCCCAGCTGCTCAGAATTGCTGGCCTCAAGGTAGTTGGCGCTCTTGTAGGTCACGTGGCATTTGGCGCCCGTCTTAAAATTGTTGTCCATGCGCTTATCATTCCAGTTATCAAGCTCAATATTGCGATAAATGTAAGGATCCAGTCCTTTGGCCACATTATATGAAAAAGGCGGGATGTGATCGTTCAGCAGCTGACGCACACAAGAGGTCAAGGGATTGGGACACACATACAGCAACTCCGAGCGCTTTTCCAGTGTTAAGTTATTCGACGCCATATCAAAGGCGCACGGCGTGGATGAGCGTGACGAAGATGCTGCTGCTGCTGTTGTGTAGTCCGGCACATTATTGTTGTGAAAACAGCACAGTTTGTAGTCCGTCAGTATGCACTTGGTATCCTCGGGCATATCCAGATGAAAGGTGCGCCCATCGTGACAATTAATGCTCTTAATGTAGCCCCTCGGGTCCATCGCCACCTGATATTTGCCCCAATCGAAGGTATGCGGATGCATCATTTTCTCAACGGCATAATTGACATCGGGCTGCTTGAAGAGCATCTTGTAAAGCAATTTGAAGCTTATTGCCTGGCAAATGGCCTCATCTTGAATGTCGCTCAATTTGTAGACGGAATCGAAATGAACATCATCCATGTAAAACACCTGAAATTTGTCCCGGTAGCTCTTGTTATACGTAATAAATGAGCCCAAATTGTATGGCTCCAACAAGACAACGTTGCGACGATACATCCAGCAAATGGCGCGCAGCTCCACTAAGGTGCCATATGTCTCGGGCTTAGCCAAATCCAGCAAATAACTATCAAAATCGCCTTGCACCTCCTTTTCGAAAACGCGGCGCTTGCGTGTCATAAAGCGCACGCACTCCAATCGGACCTCATAGTGCAGCATTTGGGTGTCGTACATCTGCTCGGCTATAACTCGGAAAAGGCATGATGCATCCCTGGCCGTTTTCTTTCGGTATATGGAATGTCTCACGAGAAATTTGTCGTATCCATAATCAGTCGAACGCTTAAACTGCATGGCCATGTTTCACTTTTGCGCAATGTTTGCTGCTATTTGCGAGAAGCGTGTACACAAATATTTAAAAAAAAAACGAAGAAAATATTAAAAAACAAGATGAATGGAGTGTTTTTCCTTTCTGCTTTTATTCCTTCCCCGGAACTTCAGATGTATGTATGTATACTGGAATGTATGGCATTTTGGCGCGCTTTATTTATTTATTTTTATTTTATTGAGCCAGAACATTTATTTTTTCACTTGGGTATTTGAGAAATTAATACATATATATTTAATAATAATACACTTTCAAATTTGATGCCAAACAGCTTTTAGGTTGAGTGTATTGAGATCTATTTGAATTTTCACTGGCGAACAAGTTTTTCATACAAGGTTGTGCTATTTGCTCTGCGAGACACTGCCTCCAATAACAGTCGTATAAAGTCGTTTATTTAAAAAAATGCCATTATCGCTTTAATATATTGACAAATATTCACATCACATTTACTCTTCATATCTTTATGACCTATCCCATCTGTCTTTATTTTATTTTATGTTTACGCACAAATTTTTTAATCAACTCACTGCTGCTAATACTGATGTTGATGTTGTCTGTGTGAACAGCTTTAAATAGCTAAATTGGCATCACTTGCGTGCGTACAGCATTCGATAATTTATCGAGT
This sequence comes from Drosophila neutralis, assembly GCA_035044385.1. Taxonomy (NCBI): domain Eukaryota; kingdom Metazoa; phylum Arthropoda; class Insecta; order Diptera; family Drosophilidae; genus Drosophila; species Drosophila neutralis. The sequence continues at coordinate 700,721 of JAWNME010000147.1, forward strand.
CCGTGACTAGTTACTATCGGTTAGTGTGGCTTGTATGTGTTCCATTCATATGTATGTATTGTAAATATACAGATTTGGAAAAAACGAGGAATTGTTAAACAGTTTGTAAATACTCCAATTTAATATGGGAGTACCCGCATTCTTTCGATGGCTGAGCAAAAAGTATCCGTGCGTCATTATCGAATGTAATGAGAACAAGGTAAAGTTAATTGTTAACGACCATAAACACGCTTTCCATTAACCGGAAAAAATTCAGCAAGTAGATCCGGACACTGGAAAGAATATCTACGAGGATGCTACGTTGCCCAATCCCAATGGGGTCGAGTTTGATAACCTCTATCTTGATATGAATGGCATAATACATCCCTGTACCCATCCCGAGGACAAACCGGCACCCAAAAATGAGGAGGAAATGATGATTGCTATTTTCGAGTGCATTGATCGACTTTTCGGCATTGTTCGTCCCAGAAAACTTCTCTATATGGCCATCGATGGCGTTGCGCCCAGAGCGAAAATGAATCAACAAAGATCCCGAAGGTTTCGGGCTGCAAAAGAAGCAACCGAAAAGCGTTTGGAAATTGAGCGCATTCGAGACGAACTTTTAACACGAGGTAAGCAGTAAGTGTGTATGTGTGTGTATATGCATGCATGTGCATGTGTTTGTTACATATCCCAGCAGCGAAAAGAAGCCATTACGAATTTAATACGTGAACTATCACTAATCACTACAATGGAATACTATACGATTTCATATACCAAGATATACTATTATTATGCAAAATGTATTAATAGATATCTGTTCAAAGTATATATACAATTTGATGATGGATATATATTTTATTATTCAATATACGAGTTGCATAGCCCATAAAAACACTGCGAATCCTAAGTTAAAAGCTCCCGCATGCAAGAGCGTTACTAGATAATGAATTACAATGTTTGCACACAGAATGCATTCTGTAATGATGGGGGTCATCCACTAGTTCGCTGCTAGGTGTTTATGTTTATACGGTTTCCATAACACACAAAAATCATAAATTATCTACGACGAGAAAGAACGGATAAATATACTTTAATCACCTTATCTTTCTGTGGAAGCTATTAAATATAGTAATCAGATATTGATGATTTTTTGCTGGAAGCATAGAGACTAATAACTTGTAAGATATCTTGGTAAATAAGAAAAAGTCATTATTTAAAACATTATTTCTTAAAACTCTAGGATATAGTAATCCGATCCTGCCGACTGTGATATTTTTGCGCACACAATCGAATTCCCTTTAAGTTTGTTTGTATAGTTCGCTTAGGACCATATAGATAGGGTTTTATCGAACCGGCTAGTGATGCTGATATGAAGTATATGTAATTAATTAATATAATTAGTAACGACATAATTATAGCTACCGACCTTTGACAACTATACAAATAAAAAATGTTCGAAATAGACCCTTGAAACTTGGAACTTATCACGCCCAACTCCGCCGCCCACAGGCCCACAACCCTAAAAATGTTGATGGCCACGCCCATATCTGCGCCCATAATCGCCAAAGTTAATATTTTGGAAAGTGTAAATCGATAAATCTGTACATCTCTAATAATTTGAAAGATGGAGTCACCAAACGTAGAAGGTAGCCTCTTTTAAAGACTGGCATATACATTTTCAGACCACGCTCTCATCAGCCGCCTCCAAGAACTTCGAACTTTGAAATCTGAAATGCGCATTTGTGCCACAATTTGTAAGCTAGAGTCACCAAATTTTAGAAACTATGTTACTGGTAGCTCCCCTAAGAAATCTATATAAAATTGGCATGGATTCTTATTAACGCGTTTGTGTTCTTTTGGTTTTTCAGGCTGCAAACTACCGCCGGAAAAGGAGAAGGGCGAACATTTCGACTCGAACTGTATTACGCCCGGAACACCGTTCATGGACAGATTAAGTAAATGCTTGCATTACTATGTACATGATCGTCTGAACAATGACCCGGCTTGGAAAGGAATCAAAATTATATTATCCGATGCCAACGTGCCTGGAGAAGGAGAACACAAAATAATGGACTACATACGGAAGCAGCGTGCACAGCCGGATCATGATCCCAACACTCACCATGTGCTTTGTGGGGCTGATGCAGATCTGATAATGCTTGGGCTGGCGACTCACGAGCCGAACTTTACCATAATTCGTGAGGAGTTTCTGCCTAACAAGCCACGACCATGTGACGTTTGCAATCAATTCGGTCACGAAATGGACAAGTGTGTTGGACTAAGTGCCGTTGGCTCCAATAATATAAATAGTCCACCCGATGTTCCAATTGGAGCCGAAGTGAAATTCATTTTTGTCCGATTGAGTGTGTTGCGAGAATATCTGAGAAAAACTCTCGAAATGCCCAATTTACCATTTCGCTATGACTTTGAGAGAGCTCTAGACGATTGGGTATTCATGTGTTTCTTTGTGGGCAACGATTTCCTACCTCATCTACCCAGTTTGGAGATCCGAGAGGGAGCCGTCGATCGATTGGTTGAATTGTACAAGAAATGCGTTTATAAAACCAAAGGATATTTAACCGACTCGGGTGACGTCAATTTGGACAGAGTTCAATTAATCATGACGGACTTGGGCAATGTAGAGGATCAAATATTCAAGGATAGACAACGAAGGGAACAGCAGTACAAGGCCAGACAGAAACGGGAAAATCACAAGGCTATGGAACAGAGCCCTTTTGGACCGATGGCAGTTGGACGAAATAACGCCGCTGGAGATCAGATCACGAATTATAAACAGAAAGCAGCTGCTGTACGAATGGGATCGAATGATTCTCTGGCCACCAAACGTTCGAGTGGAAATGCAAATTTAGATGAAGATGAGGAGGAGAATAACGATGAAGTGCGACTTTGGGAGGATGGATTCAAAAACAGATATTACGAATCCAAATTTGATGTGGGCTTGGTCAATCTTCAATTCCGTTATGCTGTCGCACTGCAATATGTCCGGGGACTCTGTTGGGTTCTCAAATATTACTATCAAGGCTGTGCTTCCTGGAATTGGTATTTTCCCTACCATTATGCGCCTTTTGCTTCCGATTTTGTAAACATACAAGGCCTGTCGACGACATTCGAAAAGGGCACAAAGCCGGTAAGCTTACAGAAAATAATAATTTTCCTTATACATGGATAAATTTGTGGTTTTTTTTTAATTAAATGAATATTTTGATTGGTTTATTTCAGTTCAATCCTTTGGAACAGCTAATGGGTGTTTTTCCAGCAGCTAGCAGCTCGCATGTTCCGGAACCATGGGCACAGCTAATGTCCAGACCCGTAAGTAATAAACCTCAACGATTTTTAATCTGTTATTTGCTGTGATATCATATAAGACAAATATATTTCTTATCCTAATGTGGTTATACTCTGTTTTTCAGGACTCCACCATAATTGATTTCTATCCAGAAGATTTCAAAATTGATCTTAACGGCAAAAAGTTTGCTTGGCAAGGAGTTGCTCTGCTACCATTTGTTGATGAAAATAGGCTTTTCAAGGCACTCGGACCTCTCCACACTCAGTTAACCGACGAGGAAGGTAAGTTGTATTTTTTGAACGGATTCACAAGAAATATACAACTTTTTAAACTTAATAGTTTTGGAAATTATAGAAGTGTCCATTTTTGGCAGCTTCTTACTGACTATTCTACGTTTCATAGTCAGTTATCAAAAGCTGAGGTTTTAACATTTTCTAGCGAAACCCTGTTTGTAGAATCTTTAATCTATACTTTCTTTCGCAACATACTCAACGGATTTCGATTTGGAAGAGGAGGATTGCCAATAGACACCTTCAAAATATATACATTTTGTTATTCTAATATCGACGAATACAGTTTAACACTGTGGATTTCAGTCTTGCCGTCTCAAATCCAAAAAAGTGTCTTCCAATTTTTTTTATATGAAGTTTTTCATTATCGTTAACTTTTTTCAACCTGTGTAAAGATACTACCGATGTATAAGTGCCGCAATCTGATGGGAGTATGGTAACAAATTCTCATTTCTTACTGTTTAGCATTTGCTTTCGTAATGCCAGAAGGTGTCAAGTCGCCATGTTAACCATCCATATACTTATGGGGTGTTCCGGGTTACGAGTTACGAAGCTCACGGCGATGATTTAGGGATTTAGATCTGATAGCTGAAGCAGTTGTCAATCTTGGCGAATGCTTAAGTATTCTGTGCTTATCAGTTTCCCATATCGTATAACTAAACGTATGCGAATTACATTTGTTTAAATTTAATTTATTCATTTAATTATTAATTCAATTATTAATGTTTTTATTTGTATATTTATACTTATATTTGTGTTTCCTTTTCTTTTCCTTTCTTTTTTAGTACAACGTAACAAAAGAGGGGATAATAATTTGTACATAAGTAAGTGTAGTCCTCATTTCAAGACTATAAATAAACTCTACGAAACTGGCGGCAAATCCCAATTGAAAAACAGTCCTTCGTCATTCGATGGAATGAGTGGGACAATTTCGTATTCAGAGCTCAACACAGCGTTAAACGGGTACGTACGTCAAAAATGTAGGATAATGATTAAATCGTATCTTAGTGAGATCTTTTAACAATATATGCATATATTTATATATATTAAGTAAATAGCAAATATTTTTTGTTTGTAGAATGCATCAAAGATTTCTTCACGAAAGTAATTTTCACATTGATCAGCGTATTTAGTATTGGTTTTTCTTAGTTATATTTTGATATTATTCTCAAGATCAGCAGTAGAACTGTGAACGATCTCATATAACTCATATAATCGACAGAATTTGTAAAGCTCGAGCATTTTATATAAAATACACAAATTAGAAATATTATATTGTAGCACCACCAATGAGATGAACACATTTTTGATTTTCGATTTTTAAGCACATTTTTCCCTGCAAGTACATTCGAACGGCGCTTTCTTGATTTGAAGTGGCATGCAAGTTATTCTGCTACTTTGTGAGCGGATCCCTGATTTCGCTTTTTCCCAATATTTGGCACCGCAACTTTATTATTATAATTGGGGATAGTTAGCACTGCGACCTATAAGGTCTATTGTGCCCCTTGCACCGCATTACAAAACAGAATTCGCGCACAAGATTGCTTTTATCATTTTTCACCTTTTGAACTACCTTGAATGCTGTCCGTAAAATGTCGTCCACAAGAGTAAATTGACGCTATTCCGTAAATATTGCTTCACAGAAGAACAGCTTATTTGGGGGAAAAAAATTAATTGAAGAATTATTGTCTGCGACTGTTGGACTTGCAGCTATATAACCAATTGAATCCCAGTTGTAGCAGAGTTAAACATTCTTGGTATATATTTGGGGGTGTTCATAATAGAGAGTCATTTATGGAGTGCAGACTAGTCATGCCTCGCTATAGTTGGGGCTTAAGTTGAGAAATATGTCAGACTGACTTAAAGTCATTACCAGAAGGCGACTTTTACATTAGAGTGAAGTCTGGCCAACGAAGGAGTTTCAATGTTTAGCTTGATTGAAACAATATAAACCACTTCAGCACAATATTTTATATATCACCAGGGAAGTACTACAACAAACCAAAATATTGATTACTTTGACCACGTTTTGCATGCTGCAAGTGCGCCATAGAATTTGAAGATTTCAATTATGATTCAGTTTGTCCCAAAAATGCTGTAACGAATGGATTTACCCTATATAATATATTTATTTTAAAGATATCATTAAAAAAAAAGACTAATTATTAAAAAATAATTGTCAGCAGCATATTTAACATTTAGCTTGGGTGGCATATGAACATCATGGATATATATATATACTATACTTTGTCATAAAATGAGCTTGCTTTATAATTAATTGCACACACACGACGGTGCCACTGTGGCATACTTCATTAAATTATTTACTCATAAAAGTGTTTATTTGTTTCTTTGTAATTTTAGCCAATTGAAGTCGCCAATACCTGGTTTGCCGGACATTATGAATAATGAAGTTGTAACAACTGTTTTCATGGACCCACAGTACGATGAGAACTATATCTTTTTAGCTAAAAGGCTGCCCAACGCCGTGGATCCTCCACAAGTTATACAAGCGAACAGTCATAAAAATGGACCTGTTATCGGTAAAACAAATTATTATTTAACAATATATTATTCAATGTATTATTCAATCAAATGTAAACATATTTTTTTGGCTGTGCTATCAGTTCTCTTTTTTTATGTTAAGCTAAAAAATACTACGGACGTAACCTATTAAATTGCCACATTTAGCAACTATTATTTTCTTATTTATCTATGTTATAGGTAGCTACTATGTATCCAAACATTTCTGTTCTGTTCTCATCTTATACACAAGGTTAGGTTAGGTTTTAAAGGTTGCCAGTTTTGGCCCGTTGTGATACCGATATCATTAAAGGAAGTTTCAGACAAATTTCAAGTTGAATATTTGTTTTTCTGTGAGCACTATTTGGTGCTTATGCTTTTTGAATTTTTGTATTATAAAATTGAAAAAAGATGAAACAAAATGTTGGAGCGAAGTTAACCCGCGTCAGGGAATGCCTGGTTAAGAAAAATAAAATCCAATTAACACCGTCGTTGTGTACTCACGCAAAGTTTATGCGGGACTAAATCAGTTGCTTAACATACTTCTGTTGCTTAACATAATTGTGCTGCTTAACATAATCAGTAGGCATTAATGAGGGACTTAACATATGTAGGGATGCACGGCTGCATTCAATGTAAATTAACATAATTTGCAACACAAAATATGCAGAGCTCAAATAATAAAGTCAAAACATCTTCAGTAAACTGTATAAGTTTTTCATTTTTTCAAAATTAAAAACAATATATTTCTCTTCTGACTTAGGATTCGGAAACAGTTCGCAAAGGGCTTACATTCCTCCTGGCGGTCAACGGTTATTAACATCCAGCATGAGAACGCAAAGATTCGACAATGGATATCAAAACAACGGAAGAAATGTTGGAAATTACAATTATCCCCCACCCCAAGGTAAATTGAAAGCAATGCACATTTAATTAGAATGCTAGAGAATATCACTTAGTAAATCACTCTTAACTAATGAGATTATTTTCATATATTCCAGGCAACTATTCAAATCAAAACTACAATAGGCCGTACAATCAAAGGTACCAGGATAATAATTATCAGCCACGTAATAATTATAATGGGCCAAGACATGCTCCATACCGACACCCAAATAGAGGAAATAACTCGCAGCACTCAAATTATCGCCGATTTTAAACGTTCATACAATTGTAATTGTAATATATATTGCCATCATTTATATAAATCTATTCAATTATTTTGTATCTCAACATAAAAAACATTTATTACAAACATTTTATATAACGCTGATAAATAAACATTTTAAAATCGGTGCAAAAACTATTTATAACTTTATTTATTTGTATTTCCTTGTACAGGCTATTTTAATTTGGTCACGACTTTATCAAATATAGTCGAGCCCGTCTGTAACTCAATCCGTTTATTGCAACTAAATTTTCCACTGATCGGAGAAGTTCTTTGTGGTGTTTCCTAACTTGATGACTGCTTTTGTTGTTGGAATGATATCCGTTGTTCTTCTCAACTGTAGCGCACCAAAAAAGACACTTTTCTTCTTTCATTTGATATATTCAACTTGTTGCTTACATGTTGCTTGCAAAATAGTTAAGTATAAATATCGCTTATGTTGCTAAAGGGTGGTGAATTTGGAAAGAGAGTTGCGGATGGTGAGATCGGCAGTTCGCTGTTTATGGCCTACTTTTAGGCATGAACGCTTGCAGTATTGCAATTAATTCCAGACTCTTTCATTGGCTGCAGGAACCGGATTGACGGCTCACGGAGGTTGTAGTGCGTGCTCGGCCGTTCGAAGATGATGCGAGCGATGGCGATCGGTTGCTGATTGCCCTGGACTCGCGGAAGTGGAGCAACGTTTGGTGGTCGCGGTCACACACCTTACAAGAGCCGCTGCTGCGACATGAGCGCCCGGAATGCTCGTGGGCAAGACAGTTCGGGAAATATTTGTTCACCAAGACTGCCCGAAGACGCTTCTCTGCATTTAGCTTCAAGAAGCGTTGGCATCGCTTGAGAGCGTGAATTCCTCGGCAGACTTACAGGAATGGATAGTCGATTTGACCAGGACTTTGAGCTTCGTAATTCAGTATCGTGATCGAATAAGGCGCATCATCAACTGATTCCCTCCATGAAGGGATATTTCATGGGTAAATTGAGCCAGAAGACGGGAGAAAGGACAAGCGTAAGGAATGATGATCGGATGTTTCTCGTCATATCTTAAAGACTCAGATGGGTGTACACGACCGCAAGCTCGCATAATCCCTTATTGGTCAATAAACGGATTAAGGTTGCGTATGCTGCTTGATGTTGGAACTGTCCTTTTGTCAAGCAAGCAGTTGATTTCCTTTGAATACTCTTTGCGCTGAGTATTTGAAATCTGTAAAAGCTGAGTTTCAGCCAGCTCCTTGCTGCTGAGCTCGCTTGGGACTGGGAAGGGTATGCCTTTGCAACGCTTAATGAAGTGGAATGTACAAGCCATAACTTGAAGCGCCCTATCGAGTCTAGAAAATCTTTCGAAAAGGTTTTCCATTGGTGGCAACCTGGAATGGTTGCATTTGACACTACGTTGTTCAACGTCTGTCTCATTCTGGTCCATGGCATCACGGAATGTCGATTGCAATGTCCTTTGGAGGCACGCCTCTGCTGGCCAGGTCAGCTGGATTATGAGACATGAGACCACAAACGTTTTACATTGTGGTTTATTTAACCAAGCTAACACAATCGTTGAATCTGTCCAGAAATATGATTCGAAACGATCGGTGGGCATTTGTGGAAGGAGAGCAGAAGTTAATTAATTAATGCGCACATATGTAGATTGCTGCACCGTATGCACGCTGGGAAGCATCACAGAAACCATGGTACTGCAATTTTGCTTTTGGATGAAACTGTACCCATCTTGGAATGCGGATGTTTTGGAGATCCGGATAACTAGTGAGGAACTCTTGCAAAATTGATAAAAGATCATTTGGCAAGTGCTCGTCCCAGTCAAGATCTTTGAGCTCCGATAATGAAAGGGGCTTAGCGATTTGTGAAAGGACTTCTCTTTGCGGGTAGGTCTTTGTTGGACTTGCGGGCTTGTACTTGGCTTCATGTCCTCAATAGCTTCTAAGGTGCGGTATCGCTCCAATAGAAACGAATTGAGCTCAAGCCAAGTCGGGATTTCTGATTTATTGTGTTTGGATTGCTCCCCTAACGATAAAGTGAGATTTAGGAGTTTCGAAGAACAAAAGAAGACCAGGAAACAATCCCAGTTGTCAGTTTTGACCTTGGCTAATTCTAGCGCGGTCAAGCACCCTTGGATGGTGCTCTGGTGGTCCTTGAGTACACTTCCAGTTTCATGGGATATGGATGGAAGATTGATTGAGTGGACTGTTAACGAGCAATCTTCTATTCTCAAATCTTTCAGTCAGGTTTTGCCACGATGACATCGTTTGTCAAAGAGGATTTGGCAACTATAGTATTTGCGGATTTCGAATGTACAAACTGTGGCAGGAGTTGTGGATGGCGTGTTGATATTGTCTCATAGTGGCTAAGTCTATCGGAAATATCAATAAAATCATTCAAGTTGCACAATTTGTTTGCTTGTTATTAATAAGTTTGTAGATATTTTGATGTATTTTGTTGTTGGTGCCGCTGCTGCTGGTTGTTTTGTTTTGTTTTCTTCACATCTTAATCGAGTCCATCGTCAACGTAGTCCTACGACTTTTTCTTGACCTTTGGTTCGCTGCTGTTGGGTGGCTTGACGCCGCCGTCGGCATCGCAGAAGGCACAAGCACCAGCATCATCGTTGTCGGCGCCGCCAGCACTTGGATCGACGCCGGGGTAGCCGCCAAGGAACAAGTTCTTGATTAGATCAACAAAGCCTGCAGCCAGAGCCAGCACCCGGAAAACCGTCAGCACCAGGAAAGCCGCGCTCCGCAATGATGCGATGCTGTTCGATCTTCTTGGCATTGGGTGCGACCTCAAGCAGCGACACATCCACACCGCCAGCACCGGGAAAGCCGTCATCACCCGGAAAACCGCCATCACCGGGGAAACCGCCAACCCCTGGGAAACCGCCACCACCGGGAAAGCCGCCCGCACCGGGAAAGCCGCCAGCAGCAATAAAAACGCCAGCACCAGGAAAACCGCCAGCACCGGGGAAGCCACCAGCACCCGGAAAACCTCCAGCAGCAGGAAAACCGACAGCACCGGGAAAGCCGCCACCAGAAGCAGTACCTAGTTTCACCTGATGTTTGCGCGCCTTGCACCGCGCACTTTGGCGATCCTTGATTTTGCGCTCGGCCTGCTTGCGCTCCACAATGATGCGATGCTGGTCGATCTTCTTGGCGACCTCGCACAGCGACACATCCACACCGCCAGCACCGGGAAAGCCGGCATTACCCGGAAAACCGCCAGCACCTGGGAAACCGCCACCACTGGGAAAGCCGCCCGCACCGGGAAAGCCGCCAGCAGCAATAGAAACGCCAGCACCGGGGAAGCCACCAGCACCCGGAAAACCGCCAGCACCAGAGACGACGCCAGCACGCGGAAAGCCGGTAGCACCCGGAAAACCGCTAGCACCGGGGAAGCCACCAGCACCCGGAAAACGTCCAGCAGCAGGAAAACCGACAGCACCGGGAAAGCCGCCACCAGAAGCAGTACTTAGTTTCACCTGATGTTTGCGCGCCTTGCACCGCGCACACTGGCGATCCTTTATTTTGCGCTCGGCCTGCTTGCGCTCCACAATGATGCGATGCTGGTCGATCTTCTTGGCGACCTCGCACAGCGACACATCCACACCGCCAGCACCGGGAAAGCCGGCATCACCCGGAAAACCGCCAGCACCTGGGAAACCGCCACCACTGGGAAAGCCGCCCGCACCGGGAAAGCCGCCAGCACCCGGAAAACTGCCAGCGGCAATAGAAACGCCAGCACCCGGAAATCCGCCAGCACAGGGGAAGCCACCAGCACCCGGAAAACCGCCAGCACCAGAGACGACGCCAGCACCCGGAAAGCCGGTAGCACCCGGAAAACCGCCAGCACCAGAGACGACGCCAGCACGCGGAAAGCCGGTAGCACCCGGAAAACCGCTAGCACCGGGGAAGCCACCAGCACCCGGAAAACCTCCAGCAGCAGGAAAACCGCCAGCACCGGGAAAGCCGCCACCAATAGCAGTACTTAGGTTCACCTGATGTTTGCGCGCCTTGCACCGCGCACACTGGCGATCCTTGATTTTGCGCTCGGCCTGCTTGCGCTCCAACTTGATGCAATGCTGTTCGATCTTATCGGCCCTGGCTGTGAGCTTGCACTGCAACTCATCTAACTCCTCACGGCTGAGGTCTGTCTCGTAACGCAATTCGTTCACCTCGTCACTCAAATCGTCAACCTTGGCACGCAAATCGTCAATCTTGGCACGCAAATCGGCAGCCTGATCGATTTCCTCGTCGTTGGGTGTCTTTTCCGAATCGCCGTCGGCTTTAATAACGCCTTCCATATCCAGTTCGACATCGGACTCTGGCTCCGAGGTGTTTGCATCTTCCTCGCTTTCATTTGAAGCAACTGGATCAGCGCCTGGTGCCGACTTGCTGACAGTTTCCGGCATCTTGAAATCACTTTCGGGCACTTTGTCTCCGAACATCTTGATGAAATCCTTCACAAACTGCAATTGGGGCAGATTCAGCACCGTCAGATTTGTATTGACAAATTCAATGAAGTTTGTAGCGTGGCAAACTTTCCTGCAGAGTTTGTGGTTGGGGGATGATATCTGTTTTTTAATCGGAACGTGTGGAATCGTAACACTCTGACATCGAGTTATCGATTATCCTAAAGATTTTTCTTTCAACGTTGTCAACCAGATTGAGACATATAGGAATGGAAAATAATCAAAAACGTTTGGTGGTCGCGGTCACACACCTTACAAGAGTCGCTGCTGCGACATGAGCGCCTGGAATGCTCGTGGGCAAGACAGTTCGGGCAATATTTGTTCATCGCTTCTCTGCATTTAGCTTCAAGAAGCGTTGGCATCGCTTGAGCGCGTGAATTCCTCGACAGACTCGGCATGAAATGAAACATGCAAGGATATGCAACAAATAATAGGAACTGAAAGTTATTTGCATTTTGCGAACTTAGTGTCGACAGGAAGAAGGATCAGTTTGGCGACTGGTCTTTTGACGACCCCGCGGGTTGTAAGCACATCTACCACACGGACCATACCATCGGAACCAGGATCGGACTGTAGAATTCGACGCAGTTGCATTCATTGGTCAGAATGTTATCCTCTTTAAGGATTACCAAATCGCCACTTTGGAGGTTTCTAGTCGGAAATTACCATTTGTTCCTTTTATGCAACTCCTTCAAGAATTCAAGCAAGCTTCAATCTTGTTCAAAAGTGTGGAGGGCTCTTCAAATGTGTACTTAAGTGAAGAGGTGGATTTGTAAAAAAGACCCTTAAAGCTTTCCGGCTTCCCATAGACCATGTAGACTGCTGTGAGGTTTGAAGTGCCTGAAAAAGTTTTGATGACTATTCTTAGTGGTGAGAAGCGATCTTGTAGCTTCCAAGAAGTCTAAGAAGAAGGACTAAGTATCTTGGAGGCGCCCACGAATGTTTTTCCGTTATCGCAATGCATTTTCTGAGGACAGCCACGTCTTGCTATTAAGCGAGCAAAAGCCGCCAGGAATTTCTCAGTTGTGAGATCAGACGAGGTTTCGAGATGGATTGCCTTCAAAGTGAAACATACGAAGACGCAGACATAACCTTTTGTGATGAGGCAGGCGTAAAGTGGCACGAGAAAGTCGATCTTCCCATTGGTAGATCTTCCATGAGTTGGGTTTGGAGTTTCTTTCGATGTAATAGGCAAACCTTACAAGAGTGGATAGTCGATTTGACCAGGACTTTGAGCTTCTGAATCCAGTATCGTGATTGATTAAGGCGCCTCATTAATTGATGAAGAGATATTTCATGGGTAAATTGAGCAAGAAGACGGGAGAAAGGGCAAGCGTAAGGAATGATGATCGGATGTTTCTCGTCATACCTTAAAGACTCAGATGCTTTCACACGACCACAAGCTCGCATAATCCCTTATTGGTCAATAAACGGATTAAGGTTGCGTATGCTGCTTGATGTTGGAACTGTCCTTTTGTCAAGCAAGCAGTTGATTTCCTTTGAATACTCTTTGCGCTGAGTATTTGAAATCTGTAAAAGCTGAGTTTCAGCCAGCTCCTTGCTGCTGAGCTCGCTTGGGACTGGGAAGGGTATCCCTTTGCAACGCTTAATGAAGTGGAATGTACAAGCCATAACTTGAAGCACCCTATCTAGTCTTGAAAATCATTCGAGAAGGTTTTCTTTTGGTGGAAACCTGGAATGGTTGCATTTGACACTACGTTGTTCAACGTCTGTCTCATTCTGGTCCATGCCATCACAGAATGGAGGCACGCCTCTGCTGGCCAGGTCAGCTGGATTATGTTCGGACCGAACATGAGACCACTTGGCGGCGTAGACAGATTCTGTGATCTTAGCCACCGTGTGAGCCACAAAGGTTTTACATTGTGGTTTATTTAACCAAGCTAACACAATCGTTGAATCTGTCCCATGTCGGGATTTCTGATTTATTGTGTTTGGATTGCTCCCCTAACGATAAAGTGAGTTTTGGGAGTTTCGGGGAACAAAGGAAGACCAGGAAACAATCCCAGTTGTCAGTTTTGACCTTGGCTAATTCTAGCGCGGTCAAGCACCCTTGGATGGTGCTTTGAGTACACTTCCATTTTCATGGGATATGGATGGAAGATTAAAGATTGATTGAGTGGACTGTTAACGAGCAATCTTCTATTCTCAAATCTTCCAGTCAGGTTTTGCCACGATGACATCGTTTGTCAAAGAGGATTTGGCAACTATAGTATTTGCCTCACCACTAGTTTTGGCATCTAGGTGCAAGAGCTTTTCCACCGGGATAGACTGGGATTGTCTATATAGAAGGCTGTGAAAAGGTCTCTCTAATAAAAACTTCAGTGTCTGTGGCTGTGGTCTACTTGCAGCAGAAGCTTGTGCGAATTGCTCAATAAGTTGAGCTACACCTTGAACTGCAGTTTTGGAGCACAGCTTATACTCCTTTTCGAGCTTTTCCCATAGGGATCGTATTTGGTCACAGCGGATTTCGAATGTACAAACTGTGGCAGGAGTTGTGGATGGCGTGTTGATATAGGCTCTTAGTGGCTAAGTCTATCGGAAATATCAATAAAATCATTCAAGTTGCACAATTTGTTTGCTTGTTATTGATAAGTTTGTAGAAATTTTGATGTATTTTGTTGTTGGTGCCCCTGCTGCTGGTTGTTCTGTTTTGTTTTCTTCACATCTTAATCGAGTCCATCGTCAACGTAGTCCGACGACTTCTTCTTGACCTTTGGTGCGCTGCTGTTGGTTGGCTTGACGCCGACGTCGGCATCGCAGAAGGCACAAGCATCAGCATCATCGTTGTCGGCGCCGCCAGCACTTGGATCGACGCCGGGGAACAAGTTCTTGATTAGATTGAATATCTTCGGACCTTCGTCTTGGATATCAAATCGACCAAATCAAAGCCTGCAGGTATGCCCCCACAGCCACCACCTGGGAAACCGCCACCACTAGGAAAACCGCCAGCACCCGGAAATCTGCCAGCACCGGGGAAGCCACCAGCACCCGGAAAACTGCCAGCACCAGAGAAGACGCCAGCACCCGGAAAGCCGCTAGCACACGGAAAGCCGCCAGCAGCCAGAAAACCGCCAGCACCCGGTAAACCGCCAGCAGCCGTGAAACCGCCAGCACCAGGAAAGCGGCCAGAACTGGTACAACCGCCAGCACCAGGAAAGCCGCCAGCACCCGGGAAACCGCCAGCACCCGGAAAACCGCCAGCAGCAGGAAAGCCGCAACCAGCAGCAGCATTTCGTTTCTCCTGCTGTTTGAGCGCCTTGCTTTTGCGCTCGGCCTGCTTGCGCTCCAACTTGATGCAATGCTGTTCGATCTTATCGGCCCTGGCTGACATCTTGGACCGCAACTCATCTAGCTCCTCACGGCTGAGTTCTGTCTCGTGACGCAATTCGTTCACCTCGTCACGCAAATCGTCAACCTTGAAACGCAAATCGTCAATCTTGGCACGCAAATCGGCAGCCTGATCGATTTCCTCGTCGTTGGGTGTCTTTTCCGAATCGCTGTCGGCTTTAATAACGCCTTCCATATACAGTTCGACATCGGACTCTGGCTCCGAGGTGTTTGCATCTTCCTCGCTTTCATTTGAAGCAACTGGATCAGCGCCTGGTGCCGACTTGGCCGAGTTTTCTTTATCGCCCGAATGGCCGCCAAAGGGGCACTTGCTGCCAGTTTCCGGCATCTTGAAATCACTTTTGGGCACTTTGTATCCGAACATCTTGATGAAATCCTTCACAAACTGCAATTGGGGCAGATTCAGCACCGTCAGATTTGTATTGACAAATTCAATGAAGTTTGTAGCGTGGCAAACTTTCCTGCAGAGTTTGTGGTTGGGGGATGATATCCGTTTATTAATCGGAACGTGTGGAATCGTAACACTCGGACATCGAGTTATCGATTAGCCTAAAGATTTTTCTTTCAACGTTGTTTGTCAACCAGATTGAGACATATAAGAATGGAAAATAATCAAAAATTTGTGTGTGTTATTTCGAATTTTGTCTTAGTTAAACACGAAGTGTCCAAAAATTATATCAATTTTTAAAGCAATTTCACAGTAGAAAAGAAATCACTTTGACAGATTGTTGGCAGCTACCCAGCCAGTCTCGCAGCGATGTGCATAACAAGTGCCGCGAATTTGCGCTATCTGAAATAGGCGTTAACACAGCGCTCTGAATTAACAAATTCATTTGACGCTAACGGAAAGCAGTTGTCTGCCCATGTGGAAGAAATTAACTCGACGTCTCAGCTATCAAAGTACGGTAGCTCAAAATCGTGAGGGCGCCCGATTGACTGTTCGCCGTCTTCAAAAAACTGTTTTGCAAACATTGCTAGATCCCAACTTCAATATGTCTGAAACGACATTTAAGCCAAAGCCAAAGCCAACCGAGCCAGAGCCGCCGCTAATTGATAGGCAGTTCACAGCGCACAGAAGCAGCAAACAGGATAGCAATTGTCGCACCTGCAACGATTTCAAGTCCTGGTCCAAGCAACAGCGTCTCATCTCCAACACGCAGGCAGCAAAGGTAAATGCGAAAACGCTCACCTTACTCAGGTACCGTAGGGATTAAGAGTGTATCGGTGAATTGGTCTGTCCGTCTGTCCGTTTGTATGAGCGCAACTTTTTATGGCGCTCTTAAAGCAAGAGCCTTTAAGACTCGATCGATAATAATCGATCGATAATAATCGATCGTTGCATATTTCCAATAATTTTAAAGATAGACTCACCAAACTTGGAAGGCAGCTTGCTGGTAACCTCCTTCAAAGATCGGCATATACATTTTCAATTTAATTTGCATGTTGGCGTTTTATGGCTAGGAAAAACATATGGCTGCCAACGAGAAGCTTAATGTGCAGGTAGCAGCGCCGAGGGAAGACTGCCCCCTGGACAAGGTGAGTCTGGGCATATCCACTTGGAGTCTACTGCACACAATGGCAGCATTTTATTCGGACAATCCCACGGACACTGAGAAGCGGGATATGCGACAATTCTTTGATGTCCTCTCACGCTTGTATCCATGCGAGTATTGTGCCAAGGACTTTCGTTCAGAGTATGTGTGCTTATTAAATATCAAATCTCTAACTATGATTTTAACTATTTTATTTTTTTTTTTAGAATTGAGGTGAATCCAGTTAATGTGAATTCACAAAAGGATCTGGCCATGTGGCTGTGCAAGTTCCATAATCGAGTGAATGACAAGCTCGGCAAACCACTGTTCAATTGCAGCAAAGTAAATGAGAGGTGGCGTGACGGCTGGCGTGATGGATCCTGTGATTAGGCACTTGCAGTTAGCTATAACTCAAGTCCAGCCCATTCTTTGCCTAAGCGCTGTTTGTAAAATTTAAATCATATATGTTGTACCAATTCGGGAAACTTGTTTACGATGTAGACTCTATTCAGCTGCTGTCTTCGATATTGAATGTTTTGTAATTTTCACATGTTTTAAAAGTTTATCCAGCGATTTATATTGGGTAACAAAATTCATCAATTTCTGTACGTATTATGATTTAGAATTGTATTATTTGTATTCTGTTTTGGTACGAACGATGTCGAAAATATTTCTACTGTATAAAACATTCATCATTCAAAATTAATGAATTTAATGCCATGAAAATAAACTTTGTTCTATTAAACTTTGACAAATCCCACTGATCTCCACCCAGTGTATAGTCGTTTATAAATAGAAAAACTGGAAAATTATTTCATGAACATTTGTATTATCCAAAATTTAAATAAATGTGTGCTTAGTACTTCAAAATGTGGTGTTTTCCAAATGAGTTTGAGGCCTATCAGACGAAATTTCAAAATACAAAACCAACCACGAATTCAAAGCTATTCGGAATTTTTTCTTAATTTTTTTGAGTGGAGTTTTGAATATGAGTTTGAAGCTAATTGATTTTCGATTTCTTAAATGCAAAAATCACGTAATTAATACTTAAGTAGGTGACGCTACGAAAATCAGTTTGTAGACAATGGCTCGAAAACTGAACATTCTCGAATAAATATGAAGTCCCCCATTAAAAAAACAATAGCAACTAAGAACGTATATTTGAGGCATGCCGGATATTATTTGGCTTTTGCTTTTCTTTAATTAAAATGCAAACCATAAAAAAAAAACAAATGGAAAACCAATTACATAAATGTTACATTCAACGGCGCATTCCAAGCATTCGCAATGTTTACACAATGACAACTGACGTTTTTCGCATTGTCAATCAGTTGTCACACTCGCATTGACTAACAACCTGATGCCACTATCAACATTCTTGGATGTTTACAGTACGTTAACTGTACATTTCCCGTAAGGGATTACTTTGAAAATTGCGTTGCGAATGTTTCGAGTTTTTCTTGTTTTTTTCAATGAATTTAATTTATACATTTTAATTGAAGTGAAAATCGAAATCAAATCATTTTTAATTGAAAGTTAAACCGATTAATCATTTTATTTGAATTTTACCAACAATGTTTTTATCAGATCAATTTATTTATTTTTTAAATGACAGAATTATTGTGTGAAGTATTTGTTTGAAATAGTTATATTTTGATGGATGGATAATCATTATGAGTAGTGTTAAAGTCGTGCGACTTGCTCAAGTGGAGGTTGGTCAAGGTTGGGTTTTTTTGTTGCAAAGTATAGTAGGTTCAAAAGAAAATTAAAGAAATCCATAAAATAATATTATAATTATGTTTGAATCTACATAAATCAGTCGACACAAGAAGTAATAGATTAAATTAAATTAAAAATAAAACTGCATGGAACAGGCTCCATCACAAATACATGTGAAACTATTATTCATCAAATGTGGTTCTTAATGATAGAAATAGAGGACTCTGAATTGAGTTCATGATAAAGTCTATTGAAATCATCGCAGACAACTCCAAACCATTAATGCAGAGAACTAGTAGTATAACTAGTAGTATAACTAGTAGTAGAACTAGTAGTAGAACTAGTAGTAGAATTAGTAGTAGAACTAGTAGTAGAACTAGTAGTAGAACTAGTAGTAGAATTAGTAGTAGAACTAGTACTATAACTAGTAGTAGAACTAGTAGTAGAACTAGTAGTATAACTAGTAGTAGAACTAGTAGTAGAACTAGTAGTTGAACTAGTAGTAGAATTAGTAGTAGAACTAGTAGTATAACTAGTAGTAGAATTAGTAGTAGAACTAGTAGTAGAATTAGTAGTAGAACTAGTACTATAACTAGTAGTAGAACTAGTAGTAGAACTAGTAGTAGAATTAGTAGTAGAACTAGTAGTAGAACTAGTAGTAGAACTAGTAGTAGAATTAGTAGTAGAACTAGTACTATAACTAGTAGTAGAACTAGTAGTAGAACTAGTAGTATAACTAGTAGTAGAACTAGTAGTAGAACTAGTAGTTGAACTAGTAGTAGAATTAGTAGTAGAACTAGTAGTATAACTAGTAGTAGAATTAGTAGTAGAACTAGTAGTAGAATTAGTAGTAGAACTAGTAGTAGAACTAGTAGTAGAATGAGTAGTAGTAGAAGTAACGAGGAAGTCTAGAGGCAATAAAATACTAATTTGGCTGATCAGCACCGCTGAATCGGTTTCATCATTTATTAGTTAAGCAGGGAAGGTTGAAGAGGAAGACAATTGTTATAAGTTAAATGTTTGTTAAATGTCATGTCCCCCCGTTAACAATGGATTGCAACTATTTAATTATTCGCTGAAAGTAGGACAACTTTTTTGGCACTACGAATAAGTGCAATGACGCAATTCGGTTAAATTATATTTTGAAATATGACATTAATCTTTTGGATCGTCACATTGTTAAAATATTCAACTTGTTACCAGCTGTAGTTTATCTAACGGTGTTTTTGTCGATTTTGTTCTAATGCGGAGCTTTGAAAAGGTGCTTAAAAATCTCTTTGGGCATCTTCGGAAAGCTTTATTAATTTTTTCATTCCACAGCAGAGGAAATCAGCTTCAAAATTATTTGCAAATATTTATATAAATATTCATTGAAATTTGTATAACATTTATAATTTCAGCCGATTTTTGCTTTGTGCACATATATATAGTTCTTTCTGTTTTTTTCAAAAGTTATCTTAAGCAAACACAATAGTTACAAGTTTTAGCATATTCCAAGTCTATTGCTGCTCTTATATATATATATTTACATATAAGCCTATGAGCATGTACATACAGGTGTACATATACTGACGTCAAATTGTATTTGTGGCAGATGTTGGTTCGAATTAGGAGAGTTCGATTCTCTACCTAACATCAAATCGCCTCTTCTAACACACATTTTTTTTTGCGGTTCAGTGCCGAATTAGAGGCGTGCCGCTGTGCTGTCGGCAAGTAAAAAGTGAGAAAATGTGCGCCCCTACGGCTCAAAGCCAATATATATCTCTAATTACATATCTTTACACCTCTGACATCAAACATAACAGTTTGCTCTTGAAATTTATGGCTTGGAAATTATGAGCAGAGGTAATCTTCTCGCCCCTGTGCGACAGGTGGTGCAACAGCAGGCCACCGACACAGTTTAAATGTGTAAACATATAAAAAGGTAAGAAGTGTAAATACCCGATCATTCAACAAAAAGAATAGAATAATCCCAATGTACATTTTACAACAAAAAGATATAATTGGTGAGCACATTATAGTGGCATGATTGGCAGCGACATGATTATTCTGTGATGCTGTCAAATTGACACTCTCGATAAGGCAGAAAGTCCTATTCCACATCATTAGGAATGAATCTTGTTATGTATATATATTCTATCCAGATCTTTACAGTAATCTAATATACTATTTTATTTTGCTATATATTCGAAAAGATATTAGTTAATTACTCAAAATGGTAGCATTCAAAACACATATGAAAGTAATTGTGCTTCTATAACTAGCTTACATTTGAGTGTGGCAAGTCATATAATATATTATGTGTATATTTGATGTGTATTGTAATCCACCTAATATATATATTTTAGGTCAGTTAAATATTAATTTGAACATGCATAAATTATAATTTTTATTTTTACTTAAATTGATTTTTCCGATTTTTACAATTTTTATTTTGACTTAAATTGTATTTTCCGATTTTTATACTAGTCATCATGAAATTGGAGACTCGAAAAAATATCACCCGCATTAGTTAATTAATTAATAATTAGTAATTAATAATTGTAAGAACTGCAATGTCATTTTTGTATTCTCTTCTCACAAATTAACTGTACACAGAGGCATACATCCAGCTGAGGCATACACCCAGCTGAGCCATTACATCAAATGGAACACTTAAGGGTTATTCCTACACCCAGATGACCTTCTTATGCGAATCATAATGAGAAAGGGAAAATTAAAATGGCTTATTAAGTACTTTTTCGCAATCATGATGCTCCAGACATGTGCATATTGCAGCAAAAACTGAATTCCATAATTAGACCTATGGGCGCAAACCGCCCATTAGTCAGATACACAATTATATATGGAGACCTGAGCATTGAATCCCGCGTGGGCATAATTAATTCCATACTAAGCAAACAAGTTTACCTGCATCACCATTCCAAATCACTTGTTGAAGGGCACAGGTGATTTCCCCCAGACCAGACTGCCTTCACTCTGCTCTATTCTTAGACGACCACTGACTGCCCCACTGCCATGGCAAGGAACTCAATCTGAAGAAGGTACCATTTAAGTAGCAACCAGTTATTGCTATTATTATCTACTATTTATTTAATTGGCACACAAAACGCGAATAGCAGAAAATAAATTGAATTCTATTAAAAATGAAATGTAAATTTACAAAATATTATAAATATTTATAGATCTTCCGTCAGTCCCAACTCCTGCACGACTGCTAGAATCTTTGTTGGGTTGAGGGTTTCTATGTCCTTGGGCCTCATGATATGCTACCTTAGGATGCTGCATCCTTTCCTGGAGAACACCAGCTCTAAAATTGTGGAATATTTAGTCTATTTTTATACAACAAAATGTTGACAAGAGCGTCCCAATAAATTTGCTAACTTCAGCTCAAAATCAGTAGCATATTGGCTGAGGGTGGCAGTTGGGCGTGGCCATAAATGGGCAGTTGCGCCCTGCCCACACATGCGCCCATATGCGTGTGAATACCTTTGGTTTCCGAGTATGAACAGTAAGAGACAAGTAAACATAGTTAACATCGAGCATGACTTTATTTTCTGATGGTGGTTGATGATGACAATAAAAATATACATACATACATACATACATACATATGTATGTGTATACTTTATGGGGTCGGAGAGGTTTCCATAGCAATAACGACTCACTTCGTCGGCTTGGAACATAAATCCATTTACTATTTGGGGTCAGGAATATAAACTTTTGCTTATTGCATATATTTGCACAAGTTATCGAGAGCATATAAACCGTTTTGCTAAGTACATGCCATAAAAGTTATAGAATCTAAATGAACGCCTTGAGGCAGATACCCTGTACATCTGAAGCTACGGAGTTGTATAAATGGCTACTGTCGACAGGATTTCAGACAATAGCATTATAAAATTAATACAGCAAATTGCAAATTTGGATTTATTCTGATTTGTCAAGCTATCAACTTACGTTCCTTAGATATTAAATCGCTAATATCTACCCAAATATCAAGTGACAATATTTCAAATATGGTCTTTCAACTATAACTGAGATAAGAATTAATCAAGATTAAGTAAAACGAGCAATTTTTATGAATGCTTGTGAAGTCAGCAGAAATATATTTAAGTTACACTCGAAAACAAGGGCTCAGAAATACAGAAAATCATCCTAAAATGAGTATTGCACAAAAAACTAATCAAATTTTCTAAATATTCGAAAAAATGTGCTAAAGTAAGACAAACCTTTATACTATTTCGCAGAAATAGATTTAAAAAGTGAAAGTTAAAATCGGAGAAAAATGCTTTCTGAAATTCAGGAAAAAGTAAACCTCGAGTGGTAGGTTAGAGTTCATATCTGACATATCTCAGTGGATAGTCCATGAAGAAAGAATGTGTTGTACTCTAATTAATTAAGAAGAGAAAAATCCACTTTTTATTTAGACAGACTCAACCTTCCGTTTAAAAAACACACTTTTTGAGTTTGTTGTGTGTGTTTATGCAGCAAACACTCTAATTGAACTCAAGATCAATGAATGCATACACACACAGAGAGGTTTGTATGGGTTGCTTTGTTGGACACATCAAGAACCTGTTAGCATAGGCGCCACTCATTGAACCATTCATAACACTTGACTTGAATACCTGCTTATTTGTAAGCAAAACATTAATCTACTTCTTAGGCGACTTGCGCTGCATTGAATACTGCAAGTCATGTTGAGAACTTCACACAATGGAAACAGAAACTGAGCCACAATGCAACTGAATCGGAAATGTGTCAATTCACAGAATCGTATGTGTTCAAAAAATATTGTATAAATCAGAAATAAAAATCATAAATAGCGGGGATCGAAGAAGCCGATAAGCAAGCAAGAATGGGGGCAGAGAGACCCGTGATAGGCCCTGAACCGTATTGTGGCGTAGGAAGACACACAATACGGCTAAAAATCAGGGATGAAGAAAGACTGATGCCGGAACGGAGCTGGGCACCAGGACTCCGACAAGAAGTCTCCTAGGTGGCCATAATCAAAAGCGATTTAAGCAAATGATAGCCATGGGGAAGAATAGACTCAGAATACTCACAGGTCTATTGACAGGACACTGTAGACTGAGAAGTCACTTAACCAAGTTAGGTATTTGCAGCAGGAATGCATGCAGGTTTTGCGGATACGAGGAGGAATCATCGACGCACATCCTAACAGAATGCGTCGCCTTAACCAGGAAAAGATGCAGCATTCTAGAGCAGCATATCATGCGGCCCAAGGACATAGAAACCCTCAACCCAACAAAGATTCTAGCATTCGTGCAGGAGTTGGGACTGATGGAATAGCTGTAGGCTCAGTAAGGGGGCACAATAGACCTTATAGGTCGCATTGCCAACTTTTTCCCCAATCATAATAATAATAAACATATTCGCATACTCACAAATAGAATTATAGAATATAGTACGATATGATTCTTTATATTAATATCGTTAAAAGTACTTGCAGCTGGCGTTTCTTTGATCGCTACTGTCCATGCCTCAGCAGCCTTTGGAAACGTGGCTTTTTAGCCACGATGCAACAACTTGTTTATTACCTTGTTGCGTTGCAAGTTGCCGCTAAATATACACATATAAATAGACACATTGGGTAAGGAATGAAGGCATCCGAAATTCATTAGCTGTAAGAATATATAATTGATTTTGAGAACTATTTTGGGGATCACATATTTTGTAATAGCCAACACATTCCCCCTCACTCTGGCTCAATCAAGTTTAAATGATTTTGCTTAACAAAACCTTCGAAGAAATTTCAAGGGACTTATATTTAGATGGTTTGAGAACTAAGAATACTTATTCTAACTTTAATTTTTTAGACTTTGCCGTTTGATTATATATTATATTTAACATTATTCTTAAGGGATCGATGTAAGTATTTGTTGTCTGAAAATATTTAGTTGCGAGAATAAAGTCTGCCGATTTACATTTGAATTGACTATTCAAGAGATATGGAAACATATTGTGGTCGGAAGAATGCAAGATACCCAGTTGATGGAATGGCCAGTACGAAATCCGGAAGATCAACCCGATTTAGAATTTGTATTGTAAATCTGTTGTATATCTGTATATCTGTTTCTAAAATAAACCCAACCTATAAGTTCTTTGGATATCGTTGTATTGAAATATGCCAACATTTGAGGGACTCCATGCACCACCTTTGTGAGGGGCTTATTTCTTTTGGGGCTTGTGCTAACCCAAGAATAATACATTAACCTATCATCTCAAATTTTAAGCCATCTCTAATTTTTTTTGTTTTCATATTATGCTTGTGCCCACATAATATATTTATCATTTTTTTATACTTCATTTAAGTTATTCTTAATTAATTTCCGCAAAACATATGTCTGCTCCTCCGCTGTAGTGACCGCAACTGTAGATGATATTTTAAGTTGTGACAGTAATTGCAGCTGCTGGCAGCCAAGCTAATCGCCGAAGGCGCTGCAGTTGCCAATTACCAATTATTTGTATTTCTTTTGGCCAAAATCATGAGCTCAATCGAACCACAATTCAAATGCCGTCATCCAAATAACCAATGATTCTCTCTGTCCAATAACCTTTAAGAACCCAAAATTATCTTTAAATTTTATTTATCCTATCAATCAAATATATAAATAAGTTACAATCAAGAAGTGCCAAGAAGATGGATATTAAGGAATCCCAAGGAACCGCTGTAAAACTATGCTATGAAGGTTGTCAATGGTGAAGTTTATTACTAAAGAGCATTCTGTCCAACTCCGAGTAGCGGATATGACGCAGATTATGATGTAGGGAACTGCTACACCTACAAACCGTAACATCTAAATCTTGGATGTTCCCCCTCCCATGATGTTAGCAGTTATCAAAGAAGTTATCTGGCAAATGGATTGTCATGAGAAGAAAGCTTCAATGACTGTTTGGCGGTCAATCCATTAACGGCCTCATTAAAAGTGGGAATTTGGAAGCCTCTACTGATTATGGAATTTCACACCAACGGGGGGCTCCCAACGATTTTACGCTTGATAATGCTTAGGTTGAATCAAGCCAGGTAAGTCAATAATGCAAGAGGATAAGTACTTGCTTCAAATACATATAATCTATAAACATATGTATATATATATATTTATTTTATTATTTATATAAGTTGTAAGTTGAAAATTGAAATAAATTGTTGGCTGACAGAGGAAAGGACAAAAGGATTCCTTCAAAGTTGTGTCAAGACTCAAACCGAAGCAGACGGACCGAATGAAATATGTTTATGTATTATGCACAAACATGCGTAATGGTTGTAATGGAAAATGAGTTTTAAATTAAAAATTTAACGGTATTTGTATTTTATTTCCGATTGAGGTTTAAGTTGCAGTATTTACTTGGACGGGGTGCCAGCTCGCCTCGCTACTGACTCGCCCAAACAATGGTTAATTGTAACAACTGTAAACCGTGTACCGCACCAAATGGCATTAAAGCGTTTATTTCCATGTCTGTGTGTGTTCACACACAGAATCGGAAATCCCGATTATTACAGGCAAATGTCAAAACGACTGGGTGGGTCGCCAGTAAGTGTAACAATAAGGCGGTAAATACGAAAGAGATTTATGACTCCGGCTCACTCCTAGCTCAACCCCGAGCGCACAAATTTCCGCGTGTTGTGTTGAAACTGTTTACCGTGAAATTTGTTGTGATTGCGGTTGTGATTACATTATGTTGCCATAGAAGATATAATACAATTAATGAAGCATAACTCATTGGCCATAAAAATATTACCAAAATGCATTTCCCACAAAAAGGAATTCCATGTTTAGCATCCACACAAATTAGAGACAACAATGCATTCCGCAAATTAAACAATTTTTAATTTGTCAAATTAATATTGTGCGTGTGGTGCATTCGTGATTTTACGATTGAATGATGAATGCCACTGGGTAGTTTATCTACCTCGATTTTATGTTTGTTGCTCATATTTATATATATATATATCTGTTAAACAAAAGTGAACGGCGCTTTGAGTTATACCCAAGTTTACATACCCTTCACAGAGTAAAACTCATGAACAGTGAAATGTTTCACACAAGCGTTCAATTTTCGACCGATAATGCATATGTCAACTATATGAAATAGTGGTCCAATCTGACTTTCCTATATTCATCTACATAATTTAAAGAGTTTCGGCTAGTATTGCTGATCAAGAATATATATAGTCATTTACACGGGGATTACCTTCTGCAAGGGAATAAATACCTACTGATTGATCAGATGAGAAGTATTAGATCTATAAGTCTGCTTGCTAAGACATCGCAAAATGTGCAAAAGGCGACAAGTAAAAATCATAATTATGAAAAAGTCGGGAAACATGACGTAAATAATCCACATTTATTTTGAAATTCATTGATTAGTTCCTCCGTTTCCAAAGCATCTTTGGAAACATCGGTTACTGATAGTAAAACAATCCAATACTTTCAAGATATAGCAGTCTAAAGTTAAAACTTGACATACTCGGAAAGTTGTTAATGAAATCGTTTATAACTATTTATATTATGTAAGGATAACATCTTAAAGACTTCTCTTCTCTAGAGAGTTCGTGGTACCGGAAGTAGGCTTAAGTATATATAACATCTGAGAACTTGACTATCAGAGCGATAATCTGCCAACAAATCAATATTGCAAATAAGTAAGCTCAAATATTTGTAAGATCTTGATAAACATTAATGAAACAGTGAACAGCCTCGCAGGATTTGAGGATTAAAACAAGATTAATCAATCAAATCGTAATTATATGTTTTTTACAATAAGTCATGTCAAAACATCAACTCTTTGATTTTGAGAGTCGCTCAGCCTAATCGGCTGGAGGGTATCGGTTAGCAGTTAAAAGCTATCTAAGCCAACTAAGTAGCTGCAACTGACTTTAGTAACCGGAATGTCAACAACTGGAATGCTTTTAACTGGGCACATTAGGAAAACAGCCTTAAAGGCTCTTGTCGGATATGTGAGAAGTCATCATAGGAAAACTAACAAAGCTTTGTAAAAATAATGCACACTACGTGTGGAGTTATTTAAGCGAATTGTTTCAAAATCGTGGCAAATTATAGTTATAATTAACGGAAGTATCACCATTTTATCTTAAGGTTGTACACATGCCAGAGCTGACAGTATAATCATAGAGCTACTTTAGGAGCAATTGTATTTAAGTATTTCTTTTTTAATCTTCCAGAATTTAAATAAGAGTTTTAATGGTATTCTCTCTTGATACCCTATCAATGTTTGATGTTAAAAGTTATTGTCGAAACTGAAAATGGTCAGTGATATTCAACCCACAATGTATAAGTAAAATTAGCTAAAGATTCTAATCTCGGCATAAATTACCAGCGTATGTCAGGGTTCTCCAAATATATTGTCGCCATGGAATAAAAATAGCAGCATTGTCAGGTTATATCAGTTATATAGAGAATTTTTCGGCAATATGCGACACAATTATCCGGTAGCGGAATGTCTAACAAACATGACTTCAGGAGGAGGATTTGTGCAAAATGACTCCGCAAATCCCCCAAAAAAAAATAGGGATCATTGTGTTGTAAAGGTATAAAATGGACTACTTATCAGCAGGGGTGCCGCAAATAATGCTTAGAATATCTTAAATGTACTTTATAAGCGGGATCAAATAAGCTATGACGGTAAATTGGTGGATTTTTTCTGCGATTGGTCATGAAAACATCAATAAATAAAAATCAAGGTATTTCGTTCAACGTTTCAATTTTGTTGATATCTCTTTTTGTTGAAAAGAAATACTTATTAAGAATTTGTTACTTTTGTTCTTATTTGAGGTTTCTGTGTCTGATTAGTAAGTATTATTTTTAATTTTCCATATTGTTTTGTACAAAGTCTGGCCATTGCGGTCCATTCGTCTCAAAAGGCAACTTTATAGCCGGAGAACCGAAAATTTGAATATACTTCAATATATACATATCTGAGTCAGAAATTGCGTAGGGACTAATATGTTCTTATAGCTGTTGGCTTATCAAAATCTAATCGAATCTAACCGAATCATTTCCAAATGTTATTAAAATGATATCAGAGTATTTTAGACCGACATAAAAGCATACAAATACAATTATATTGCAGACTAGGATGGTATTAATAAATATGTATATCATTCAAAAATTGCTCCTATGTTTAGATTCTTTCATGAGGGACAAAAAATGTAATATTTTCGAGAAATCTGAAACTCATAAATGAAATTTCGATGTGCGCAGTGTATATAATGTGCGACGTTGCGCACAGATGTCATCATTCTGGTTATTGTTCAATTATTGTCAATGTATATATGTAATTAATTTGATAATATGCTTGACTAAAATTCATTTTCTCATTGTTAAAATACAATTCCAAAGAACCGCCCAACAACAAACAAATGAGTGCATGCCATACGACGACCAATCAAATCGACCATTTATTTTGGGCAAATGAGAGGCGAGCAAAGGTAGATAGATATTTCAGCGCCGAGCAGCATGTTGCTGTCCCTGTTTCATTTTACACCATGCACATAGTGTTGGTGCTGCTGACGAGTTGCTTCTGTGCATCTCTTTTCCACCAAGTTACTCTCTGTCTCTCTCGCGCAGTCTCTGAGCGCAGAGAGAGAGCGAGAGAGGGAGACGCTCTCTCTCCTATTAACACCACACTCGTTGTGTACTTTTCTTGGTCTGCAGAACATTGCATTGCTTTTGCTCACTTTTGGATGATGAGTACCTCGTTATCTCTGCGAACACTTGAATTACTTAGCAATTGAATTTGTTTGTATTTACAATAAGGAAAAGAGACAAAAACCAAAGTGTACATATGCACATACTTGTACATATGCACATACTTGCACATATGAACGCTAACAATGTAATTTTATACTTACCTCAACTATTAAGTAGAAGATAATTTACGAGCATGTATTTTTAATTACAAGCTAAATTGTTTATACATAATTAGCAGTATCATTAATATAAATGATTCACTAGATTAGAAATGGCATACACATAAGAACATTCTATACATATGTATACATATGCACATACGTAAGCATTCTATGAGAAGCTGACTTTGGGCTGTATTTGTAAGCTGCTCAGCTCAGGTCGGCTCGGCTAAAGTTTGCTCTCAGCCATCCAAATTAACTAACAAGATTATGAAAACGTAAAATCAGTAAATCGCTAAAGTGGATGTAATTTTCTTTTTCAACACCTCGCGTTCATATTGGGTCGTCAGCTGCCGGGCGGCTGGCTCTTTTGTCGATTGTGGAGTGTAGTCAGTCCAGTCAGTCCACTCAGTCCGTCAGTCAGTCAGTCAGTCGTTTATTGTAGTCGCTGCTGCTAAGCCATGTGTCTGTAGACACTCCCAACTACTATACTATCGTCTTGTTTGCCAAAGTGTGCGTGTGTGTGTGTGTGTGTGTGGATTTGTGTGTGTAGTGTGGTCTGCCATGGTATCGTATCGTATGATATGGTATGGTATGGTATAGTATGGTATGGTTTGGTTTGGTTTGGTATGGTATGGTATAGTATGGTATGGTCTGGCCAAACTGGTTTGGCTCGTTTAGTAAATCTCTGACTCTTTTTCTCGGCTCTCGCTCTTTGAAGTTTTGCCGTTTTAGAGGGATGATACATTGGCATGGCGGTGATTGGGAGAGAGCACGGGGGCAATGATGTGAGTGATTATATTTTGATTGCATTGCTCACTGTGGTTGGTTGCTTGTTGTACTGCATTGCTCACTTAGTACAATAACCGACAGACAGAGCGACACAGCGACAGACAGACAGACCGAGCGAACGAACGAGCGAACAAATGAACGAACGAACGACAGACACGCCGTCTGTTAGTCTCCCGGTGTAAGAGTGATTTTGTTTTATGTGAGTCTGGTTCTTCCTTCGTTTGTTTTGCTTCGGGTCTGTCGTTATCTTCGCTTCACCCTCACTGCAGCCACAGTTGCCACTGCTGCTCACTGCTCAGCACTGCTGCTCAGCACTGCTCACGTATTCGTATTCAGCTTTTGATGGTAATTCGCCAGACCGGTCAAACCCCGCTTGGAGAGCGCTTTTCGCTTTTCACATTCACACTCGCTGTTGTTTCTGTTTCTCTGTTGCTCTGCTATGCTCTGCTCAAGCTTATCAGAAGCGTAGTATTTGTGCGCCGATTACTGACGTGAGCTCGCGCGCTTATTTTTACCGTCGCCTGTGACACATTTGCTATGTTAAATCACCGACTATTTACATAACATTAATAGCAAACAAACAAACAAACAAGCAAAACGATAAACAAAAAAATAAAAAATTAATAATGTCGCTACTGTATACGCGTCTTTTGTGTTTACCAGCTTGAGTATAAGCTAAAGTTATAATTACTAAAATGGTGTTTGTCATCACAAGACATTCAATAATAATACTAATTATAATAACAATAATAATAATAATATCAACATAGAGAACACTGTTGATAATACAATACAAGCGTATCGATATCAAAATCATCACAATACAAAAATAATGCCTAGGCCCTCACGTGAATCGTACGGTGATCAAAAGCCTCCATATTCATACATTTCGCTGACGGCAATGGCCATTTGGAGTTCCCCGGAGAAAATGCTACCTCTAAGCGATATATATAAATTTATAACCGACAGGTTTCCGTACTATCGAAAGAACACACAGCGCTGGCAAAACTCACTGAGACACAATCTCAGTTTCAACGATTGCTTCATCAAAGTGCCCCGGCGACCGGACAGACCCGGAAAGGGGGCCTATTGGGCACTGCACCCACAGGCGTTCGATATGTTCGAGAACGGGAGCTTGCTGCGTCGAAGAAAACGCTTCAAATTGCATAAAAATGATAAGAACCTACTCAATGAGGAGCTAACCGCCTTGGCGAACATCAATCGATTTTTCTTCACGGCCCGTTCGGGGAGCACAATAACGCCAATGCCGACGTTGGACGTCAACAGTGCCACCATGAATGTGGTAGAGTCTACGGCGATTTTGTCACACCATGCCGCAAATCGTGTTTCGCCCGCCGCCATGGTGCAACATTGTCCCTTGCCACATATGGCCCATAGGCCTAGACAGAATGCCGAGAGCAACTTGACCGAAATGACATTGCTCAATCTGCGCTCGTCCACAAATAATAATGGAGCTCTCGAGCTGGAGCACGGCACAAATAGTTATCGGCCAAAGCGTTCGTTCACAATCGAAAGTCTTATCACGCCCGATAGGCAGCCGGATCAGGTATCCGAGGAGGATGAGGAAGACGACGATCGCACCGACATCGATGTGGTGGAGTGCGGCAATAACAACACATATGCGAATATATCCGATTACCCGCGAACATCATCGGCCGAGATGAGTCCATCGATAGCGCTGCCCGCCGCACATACCGAGGATCAACGACAGCGCCCGCTACCTCCACTGCATACGATAACAGCCTCGGCACATTTACCGTTCCTGCATTATGCGGCTGGCGTCAATGTATCCGGCAATATTCAGGCGTCCTCGGGAATTTCGTCCATGACATATGACTTGGCGATGGCGCACCCGCTCCTGATGATGTCGGCAGCACCAATTGGGAATATACACAGTAGCTATTGCAACACATTTTCGATAATACCACCGCCGCAAACGTACCGAGGCCCCGAGACTCAGAATAGAATAAGCTCCGGTATGCGAACGATATAAACAAACGCTTCCATTGGATGAAGCTATTCCTGTCTGTATAAGTGAGAATTCAATGCTGTTGATGTGTATGTACATAAACGTAGTTCCTTTCTTTATAAGAGTTAAAGCTTGATCAGTAAAAGCTAGCATATATATATATATATAGACTATGTTCATAGACCCACATAAACTTACATTTAGCCAAAGTGAACTTCAACTAATACGAGAAAATTGCAATTTATTTTCCAATCTTTATCGCGTAAATATTTATTTAAAGTACAAATTTAATTATCTCATCTTTATTTTCGAAAATTGTCGCTCTATCCACATATTCTGTACTAGTAAAATCCTAATTTAATTTGTATAAATAACTGTATATAGGTAGATGAATTATTGCGCAAAAATACTTTTCTCCAAGTGCATATGTATTGAAGGAAGATACGTAAAATAGATTGTGTCAACTTTGCAATGAATAATTTAGAAGAAAACGAAACAATTAATAAAAAACTGTAAAAGTATTAATAAAAAACATAAGCACATTATTGCTTTAACAAGTATACTGTCAAAATTAACTGAATTACTTATTTCTACGGATAAGGCAAAGTCCCCAAACGATGTCTTCAAGCGGATGTCTCAGGATGTAGGCGGGAGGCTTTATCAGGAGGCTTTATTTGAGCCAAAAGAACCCATTAAAAATGAGTTAAAGAGCATTATGGAGTTGTAACAGGCATTGGTACTTAGTACCGACGCCATAAAGTAGATACATTCTCGACCAGCATCAAGCGACGAGCTGATCTAGCCACATCTGCCTGCCTATCTTTCTATCAGTCTCTCTCTCCCTCTCTCTCTCTTCTTCGTTGGCATTATTTTATCGATAACTTCCTCAATTTCCTAAATATCCATTCAAATTGATTACCGATAAGCATGAAAGCCGCTGTTGGAATATGCCCTAAAGTGGCCAGGTCCAGGCCAGGTCCAAACAGCTATAGGCTATAATTTTCGGTGTACATTTGTATTATATTTTAATCACAGTCTTCAAGCACTAAATTTAGTTTTATGTCATGAGCGAAAATTTATGAATGTGTGTCTCTTATAAGCAACGTTCACCTGGTTTAGATACTCCATCGAACATACTTATTGGAACCCTTGGCATTTGGTACGGATAGATATAGACAACCAGAGTTGTGTGATGTTTTTCTTAGCCATATTGCCTCGAGCAGCCTTACAAAAATGGTAGATTATATTGTCATTTTTAACAGATTTGGTATATCTGCCACGATTCCTGGCACTTCGTCAATCGATAAAATCTTGCGTTCTTTATACGATTAAACAAATATAAATGAAGTCAATCAATCAACTATCGATTACTAAAATGGGACAAACATACACTTAAGACCCCAAAAGTATAATTAATAGAATGGAGAAAAGCTTAGATTATAGCCAAGTTAATTGGCGATTGCGTTGGCAATTATTTTAAGCCGTTTATTCAAAACTTAATTACCAAATTTGTTTTTTTTCTTATCTTCTGTATCATTTATGTTTTATGAAGAGATTTTTCGCTTCATGTTTGCATTGACTGAAACAGTCAGCTTATGGGAACTGCAGCAATAACCATAATTAAGTTATCAAAATTTATTGCTAAAAAATGGCAAGGTATAAAAACAGTTTTTGAAAAAAAGCATACACAAATCAAATCATTAACTTATGGACAAAATAGCAGTGAAGGACATTGATTTTTAAGTATTTGTGAAAAATTTCAACTTTCCAAAGTAACAAATTTGAATTTTGTGAAAATAATTAGACTGTTCGAAATATTTAAAATCAAATTCTTTGAATGATTTCTTAAAGTAGGCATAATATTAATCATATAAAATAAGTCAAAATTAAGTTCACAATTCATTTACAAGAATCAAAGGTTTTTTATTGGAACAAGGGATTTATGGTTTTTTTCCATTTCCATAAGCAAAAGAGATAAATATTTCGACCATTCTTCCATTTCTAAATATGGTAAGCCCGACATATCCAAGAAAGAACCTTATATACTCACAAAGTATGCAATTTATTGCGGAAGGTCTTAAATTAAATAAATTATGAAAACAAAATCAAAGTTTGCGACCGACTTGCCCAGAACTAATTTATAGTACTATAACTGTTTATCTGTCAAATTTGAAAATCAGTTCTTCTTTGGAGCCCCAGATGAGAAAAAGATATTATCGCTTGGGCCTTCTAGGCGTATCGACTTGCTGTCGACATAAATTCTAGTAAAGCTTGATCCGAACCTAAACAGGAATTCAGCGATTAAACCCAATAAATAGTTTTTTTTATCAGTTAAGCCAGTGAACACTATAATGCATTACATAAGCAGAATTATACAGTTTTTTCTTAATTTTCTTATTAAATGTGGGGGCAGAGAGACCCATGATAGGCCCTGAACCGTATTGTGGTGTAGGAAGACACACAATACGGCTCCAAATCAGGGATGAAGAAAGACTGATGCGGAAACGGAGCTGGGCGGAGACACCAGGACTCCGACAAGCCAGAAGTCTCCTAGGTGGCTATAATCAAAAGCGATTTAAGCAAATGATATCCATTGGGAAGAATAGACTCAGAATACTCACAGGTCTATTGAGAGGACACTGTAGACTGAGAAGTCACCTAACCAAATTAGGTATTTACGAGGAGGAATCCTCGACGTACATCCTAACAGAATGCGTCGCCTTAACCAGGAAAAGCATGTCATGAGGCCAAAGGACATAGAAACCCTCAACCCAACAAAGGTCCTGGCAATCGTGCAGGAGTTGGGATTGATGGAAGAGCTGTAGGCTCAGTAAGGGGGCACAATAGGCCTTATAGGTCGCAGTGCTAACTATCCCCAATTATAATAATATTTGGAGCTCAACTAATTCTAAATTAACACTAATTTATATATGATGATGCTTCAGTAAACAAACTTAATGACATTTTTCCTCCCGATCATTCGAATAATATCTTAAGCAAAAGTATTGCAAAACGTATGACAATAAACCATCTCAATAGTTTAAACAATAATGCTTAATAAATATTTATTACAACTGCAAAATAAACTTTGAGTGAATAAACAAACAACAACTGAAACAAATCAAGGTGACATGTGTCGTATGACAACTTTTATATTCCAGTTCAGATTTTATATTCCGAGTATGGTAAAATGAATACCTGTCGCTATAAAGCCATTAAATCGGATGCAAAAGACAAATGGATAATAGCTATTCTATTTAAGAGAAACACACTCTTAAACAAATATAAAATATACAAAAAACGTTTATCTTAGGCGAAACTGATTCTTAACTGTGAAAAATAATTTATTATTTCTCACAAAACTATGTGATATAGAGGTCCGATGTTGATGATTTGTGTACTCAATTTTGATCTTATAATTGGTTAAACAAATGAATTTATCGTGTTGTTCCCAATGTCATCTAGATGATATAGTGGAACTGCATTTATGCAAGAAATGTTCCAAGGTTCATTAAGAAGCTTTTAATCTGAGAAACTAAGACAGACGACAGCAGGACATGGCTATATCGATCACCGATCAATAATACTTATACCTTATGGAGTCAGCTCCTTCAACACGCATCACGCCGCATGACGCAAAGTTAATACCTTCTTCAAGAGTATCAAGCGAACATCAACAGAAGAGAACAAATATTTGGTTTTTTCGAAATGACTGCTGAACTTATCAAAATTTTTAAGATTAACAAAAAACTGAACCTAGTGAATGAACTTCCTTAAAAGGAAAAATCCATCAAGGGCTTCTGGTCTTCTAATAATGCGTATTCACTTATGCGTAATCATTAAAAGTGAAGAGAAGTTGAGTAAAATAAAAAGATAACGAAATATTAAATAAAAATAAATAAAACTAGAATGGAAAATTCGAAATTTCGAAATTCGATATTGACCCGTAAAATGTCATTACGGAGCTGTCGTTTGAGATAATACTCCTTAAATGTTGTGATGAAACCCTCAAACTATCCAATTTTAAGCTGTTTGGGTTTTTTTATATTCGCTTATCATTTAACTTTCGTACTTCTAAAAAAAAGGATTAAAAAGTAATACATTTAAAAAATAGTTGATAAAAAATTCCAACTGAACAGATTTAAATTAGTAACAGTAATATTTTGTGCATTCGGTCAGGAAATCCTTTTTGTCCAATATTTTTTATGATAGCTATTTAGTATAGTCGATGCCGTCGCCTCCGACGCCATTAAAATCAGAAGCCAAAATTTCATCAAGATACTCTAGAACAGAGAAACTAAGAGAACTTTGCGTATATAAGTATAAAAAATTCGGAAAGACCGGCGTGGCTATATCGATTCGGATGATGATGCTGAGTAAGAAGTAATTTTATGGTGCCCGAGTCGTCCTCTTCAATGCGTCGCAAACTTGAAACAATATTGTAATACCTTTTATAAAAGTGTGGTTATCATAAGTAAGTTAAAACATTACCATTAAAAAAATATAAGGCACATTTTTTAAAATAATGTCATTATGTTTTACCAGTTAAAATGCCATAAAAAAATAAATGAGCATTTTTATTCCAATTTAAACGAACATTTTCACACGTTAGATGATATGATCGTGCAATTATATGTATATATGGAATATATGTATATACTACAAAGCGTTACAGATGTCGTGACAAAACTATAATACCGTCTGCAAGGGTATAAAAGGTAATCTATGTATGTATGTAGAGGAAACGTAAACGTTCCATGCTTAATATCTGCACCATAATTGACTTTTATAGCTGCACCCAACACCTTAGCGAAACAATGAGCAAGTTAGGTTAAACTCAAGAAGCCGTCAGCGATAACCAGCCTTATTCACCAAATTGCTTTAACCGAAAGACTTTCCGTCGCCACTCAGCAGCAATACACAGAGCCTCTTTCGATATTAATCTCATATGCACACATCCATGCATATGCACACACAAATACTCTTCCCGGAGTGTCGCTTGGCACAATGATGGTATCGAGTAGGGCTGATTCCATGCATATCTACTATATATAAATATTTATGTAGTTTTTCCACTTTTACGACTCAAATTACAATTCCACAAAATCATCTTGAAACAATTATTTTTAGCTGCGATTTCTCAGCTTCTGTTTGTTGGTTGGCAGCATCCGCTAATCGGTCAGTCAACTGATTTATTATATATTCATTTATTGGTTTATTATTTTATTTAACTATATATTAACACTCATCCGCTGATAAGTAAGAGTATGCGACTTTCAGTGCAACGAAAAGTATTTTTGTATTTCTTTCGCTCTTCTACTTTGTTTTCAGCTTTCCTTAAACACCTCCCAATTTGGAGATGTTGGAAAAAAAGCCAGACTTCGCATGAGCGTTGTTTTGCCTCTTCTTCAAAACAGCCGAAATATGTTATTACTGCCTCGGTCCAATTATATGTGTTCATCTGCATCACACACACCGCAAAGAACGTTCTTAACGCTTCAAACCGGCCATGCCATAAACAAACTATCGTACAAGTAATATTCGGCATTATACAGGTTTTCGAGCTCTTTAAATCAATATCTTGTAATAGCAAACGAGGGAGCTCTACTCCAAAAAGTTCGACTGCCAGATACTCTGTGCTAAGCGTTTAATTATCGTACAACATCAGCTAATTGATCTTTATCGTTTTATCGTTTTATCGTCTTAACGTTTTATCGTCTTATCGTTTTATCGTCTTATCGTTTTACTTATAATCATATGTTGCTATGTGTTTGATATGAATATAAGACTTATGTGTTTCTTATGCGATCGTTATCAATGCCAAGGTAAATTATGCAGCCACTTGGGTTGCCGACTCTATGGTTATCTTGAATAATGGCAATGGAACTTGTTTAACTTCACATCTTCAACATATCACACAGGAAAAATACGACATTGGTAAATTCAACCAATTTTATGGTTATAAATTCACCCAATTCTATGGTTAAAACTGCTGCCACCATATCCTTCATGGGTTGAATTTACTGTAGCACTTTACATCTTAACAACGATCTCCACAGTAGATTGCAACACAAATTAAGTTGCAACTCAAAGATAAATCCATTTATAATACAAATCTGAGCGAATAGTCAATTCACAATTCTCTTAATTGATAATAGCGATATTTGGAATGCCAGCACCATGAAGTAAGTATTAAGGTTGAGTTTGAGAAATATGTGTATGAATCTGTTAAAGGTTACTTCACTTAGTACCAACGAATGAATAACAATTATGTAATAGCCCTATTCCCCTCTGACATAACATAGTTAACATCTCCAAAAATATCAACACAATTTCTATATCGGTTATATCAAATTTTTAGTCGATCGCTTTGGGGTGACTCCGTGCAAAGGTGCGCTCATCAGATATGGACATGGACATGGTTCTTGGATGAAAGTATATCTATAGCTATACTCTACCGTCAAAACTTGGTAGATCTTGCTTTTATGTATTATGTGCTTGGTAAAATTAGCTGTAAGCCACTGCAATAGGATTTGTCGATTGTTACGCTTAGATATTACGAATTTCGGGATCTAGCTCGATAGGCGTTTTTGATATTTAGGGACGATTCGAACTAAAGAGGTCTCATTGACTTGCAGTTTGAAAATAAATCGACGCTTTATCGATTTGACAGCCCCAAATGGGCGTAGCTAGAAAGCATAACGTGATGGAGTAAATATTTTAATTTTCTTAAAAATAAATTCTAAGCCGAAACCCTGGCATTTAGTGCTCCAAAATCTTGGGAGTTGGTAAAGAATAAATGTAGTAACCATGTCTTATCTTCCAAAAATCAAATTGTTTTAACGATATTATATATAATGGAACCGAATAATCACCCATTGACCATTCAAGCTAAGTGCAATTTTTATATATATTTACTTATTTATTTATCTTAATTTAACATATTTTGATTTAGGTGATCCCAAAACCAAATAGGAAGCCCAACAAGAAGGTATGCTTTGGACAGATCGCCCAGCAAAACAATTGCATTCATACAGAAGAAACACACAAAGAATTGGAGTAGATGGATCTATTGACTCAATCGTCCAGTTTGTGTTGGGCTATGACTTGGCCATTGAAATACCAGTGTCCGAGAATCCGCTGCACTTCCATCGATTTTAGCCATCATTCAATACACGTTCTAAGTGTTCCTCAACAGTATGGTCTTATTATGCTCAAAATAGGTGTTTTTTATATTTTAATCGATTTTTTTCCATTTTATATATAATGTGAAATATATATGTAGATATTCAATGTCAATATAATACGGTTTAGGGATGCGGTTCTTGCGTTGCAATGATGCAGTTTTCCGATTCCAATTTACAGTAAAACATGCATACAAAGGAAATATACATATATTGAATAATATGTGAGAAATATACATACATTGAATAATATATGAGCAAAGTCGAATAATGTATATATGTGTGTATATGTTTTATATTGTTCCAAACTTAACTGCGGCACAGAAGCTTATCTTTCTGTCATTCTACTTATTTTTGTCCAACACATTCCTTGCATTCATTGATTCATTGGAAAAACTGGAGCAGCAGCGCAAGTATAACTTACAAATTTTGAGCCAATTAACTCAATTTATTTTTAGTTCGGTTAGTTTAATTTACACCACCGATATTGGCATCTATCTGACAATTCGCTATATATTGCAACACTAATATGAAAGCTGACATTCAGTGCATACGGCGTAAAGAATCGTCTATCCCTGAAAAAGGTTTATTCGGGTCGATTTGAAACTTGTGGGAAAAGATCGTTTTAAAAATCTTCGTTTTCTTTGGGAAAGTGTGTACGAAAGTATATGTTTCTGAATTACTGTATTCACTTTATTAAGTACCACAAAAGAAATGAAAAACATAGGCACGCCGAAGATTAGATACCCTTGCCGACTGTAATTAATCTGCTGACATCTAAATTTAAGTTTGTCGTTCGAAATATTTTTATTTTTTCTTTGTTTTTACAAATTTTACTTATAGTTAGATTTACTTTTTCTTTTGATTTATTAAACTAATTATTCCATATTTGTGTAAATATATTAATTCAAAGAGGGTGACATGTGTTTCTACACTTACCTCAAATGCACATACATGTCATATATATATAAATATGGATATATACCACGTTTCATCAAGATTGCTTTTGAACTGAGGGAGTTGCACGCATATAAGACTAAGCAATTCGGGCAGACGACCAGAGCTATGTATATCGCCTCGACTGTTGATGATCAAGAATATATATAATTTAGGGGGTCTCATTTAATGCGCTGCAAATTTGAAAAGAAAAGCAATTCAAAAATCTTGAACAAGACTTT
This sequence comes from Drosophila neutralis, assembly GCA_035044385.1. Classification (NCBI taxonomy): domain Eukaryota; kingdom Metazoa; phylum Arthropoda; class Insecta; order Diptera; family Drosophilidae; genus Drosophila; species Drosophila neutralis. The sequence continues at coordinate 741,120 of JAWNME010000147.1, forward strand.
ATGAATAAAATCGATTTACTTTTTTTTTTAAATGAAAACAATATTTAAAAATAAGTCAAAACTAAAAAAAAAACCGTCGGCAGCAGTAATTTCCATTAGCTGCTTCTGTTCTCTGGTTTCCAAAGAGCACGTGACAAAGCAGTTTTTATATTCTGATATCGAAGGTTGGTGAAATCGACACAATGAATAAAAGTCAATACAACTCGAAGTACAAGTCGACAAGTGCCAAATATTTGCAATATATATAAAGCTAGAGTTCCCAAATTAAATATGAATGTAATCCAATACCACCCCACTGCCACCCCCTAAACAGTATATTTGCAAACCTGTATAATGCTCGAATCGGAAAACCAGTTTGGCTATAATCTAAACGATTTGTCAATCAATTACTCTTTGCTACTGCATTCGAAATCTACTTTTTGAGCTCAGATAGTTTTTGTTGTAGGCTTGAGTTACTAGAAATATTTTGAACTTGTCTGTAAGACAATGAATAAATCAGTTGCTTGACTTGCCTTCTATTGAAAACTTAACATGACAACTTCAGATCATTTTCTGATAGCAATGCTCAGATATACGTAATATACATATAATCCGCCTCATTATATTATACTTTTTCTTCCTTACGTTTATAATTTATTATTATAAAAGTAGTTTAACATGCAGAATAAACTTTTAATTATAAACGATTAAAAATAATTGGATATAGAGTTTAGTAATACTAACAATCTGTAATTAGTTTCAGTTCAATTTGATGTAGTCTATTAAAATATAATTCTCAGAAATATTTTTTAAATAGTCGCACTACAAATAATGTTTTTCACAGCTAATGTCGAATTGGTATCAAATTTGTTTTCCTTGCCGAGATTCGAAAATTGAGTTTGTCAACACGTGATTTCCCTTCATTAAAAGCGTATCTGGCAGGCTTATAACGAGGCTAAAATTTGCTTAGTCATAACAGCATAATTTGTAGGTGTTGGATATTTTTACCATTTGAGTAACTTGAACATACCACTCCCACAAGAACTAGAGTATTCCACAGGCAGTTACGCCCGACTGCAAAATTCGCTCCTGTTCAAATTGCTTTTTGGCGGCTTTTGCTTGACACGCATTTTCGTATGCCCAGCATATAATTGAATAATTGAATAAAATGGTTATTATGATGTTCTGGAAATAGTAGAAAATATCTCCAACCTCATAAGATATTTAAATACTTGATCAGCATAAAAAGCTAGCTCTGTCCGTGTGTCTGTCCGGCCGGCAGTTCGTCTGCATAAACAAGCATCTTTTTTTAGGTAGATTTCGCTGTTTCCTGTATGTCGGTCGATAACAATTTTATCTGTGTTAATTCATTCAAAAAGTTTTCTTCCACTATTTCGGAATTTCATAATTTTTAATGGAGCTTTGAAAATGTAAACTTTCACACATTTCCCACAGTTTTCCCTCATTTTGTGACTTGGGATTAGATTTAAAACTTTGAACTTTGAAAACTAAATAAAATTAAATCAATTTCACCCATAAAAACTTGGTCAAAAAGTGCGTGAAGCATGCAGCCATTATAAGATCTTCGAAATATAGTTTGAGTTGAATAAAAATACAGAAATCACAAGCTCAATGGGTTTTATTGGTCGAATTTTCCAGAACTTCATTGTACTAGGTCAGGTCAGGTTAGGTTTTAACGGATGCCGACCAAGGTCGGTACACTTAGTCCAGTTCTGGCCCGTTGTGATACCGCAGATCTCAAAGAAAGAGTGTTAGACAGAGAGATTAATAGTAGAAGAATAAGAAGAAGACCAAACTACCAAACAACACCAAAAAATGATGCCTGCAGCGGTACTCGAACCGGCGACTGATTTTTTTGTATAAGCCATATGAATAAATTGTGCCGACTTCATTTTAGTACCTTCGCTGAGTACGCCCAATTGCCGCTCAGACTTGTCTCTTTTGTGTATATAAATTAGTTAAAACATTCCGGAGAAGAGCAGAACAAATAGGAAACAAGTTGCGCAATAATTGCGGATCAATCTCGTTAGTCTAGAAAGGACATCCTACTGAGGTCTTCCACTTCTTCCACTGAAGCCATTTCCTGTACAGATCTCTTCCTTTTGAATTTGAGTTAAATAAGTTAAATAAGGGAAAATATGAAATTTCAAGGAATTCACTGGCAATCGAATAAGATCAAAGAGAATGTTTCCGTGCTGCACATTTCGCGTTAACTACAGAGTAACTAGATGCGAAAAACATGTTTATAAACAAGTTTTTGTGAATCGTCGCCAAAATAACCCCGATTTTCAAGGCAGGTTGAGCCGGACAGTGGCACACTGTGAGTATTATTTTAATATATGCATTTTTTCATTTGATTAATTTCGTTTGAAATAGATTTGGAAACCTCGCCTTGGATATTGCCGTCTATTCTGTAAGCTGCCTGAAAGAGAGGCACAAGCTCGTCATGCGACTGAAGTGAAGCAGAGTATAATCAAATATATAATTTTAATACTTAAATTATTAATAAACTATTTAAAATAGTTGGTAAACTAAATTAACTTTTGTCTATGTTACAAATATACTTTTGATGTCCCTTTTTAGCCCTTTTTCCGGGTCTTTCTGTGCTGTTTTAGCAATCGATAGTTGCCAGCAGCATGAGACACACATGCAAAGTTGAAACGCAGTTGAAGCCTGTAAGAATGCTGTAGTCGAGTGTGCTCGACTATGCTATGCCCTGAACCTGAAGCTGCTGAATATATATCACATATATATGAATGAATGAAATTATGATAATATATTGATAATATTGAGATCAATAACCCCATAACTTGTGTGTTTCCTATCCGATCTTAATGACATTTTGACAGTTGATCAATAATATGTATATCCACATTATAATACTTAGAGCTTACATTTATCGATATTCGAACAGCGTAGGCAGTTATCGTGGAAATGAAGCAAACTCGATCTATATATTTTATATTTGAAGGCTCTATCTGCTCCGCACCTGGCTTTAACGACTCGGCTATTGATCCTGATTGAAGTCTCTAGCTTTGGTAGTCTCTGAGACAGACGGACAGACAGACATGGCTATATCGACTTGGCTGTTGATCCTGATCAAGAATATATAATTTATGTGGTCGCAGATGCTTCCTTCTGCCTGTTAAATGCATTTGCACTAAATCATTTATACCCTATTTACCCATTTCCAATGGGTTCAGTGTACACATACATACATGTATGTGGTAAACGGTAGAGGCGTCCTTATTTAGGTATTCAGTTTCACCGGAATGTACAAATTGTTTGTTTAAATAATTAAAGTTAATTGCGCATTGAAGGAATTTGTGTTACTGTTTCCCAGCGCCAAATGCTCTTAATTCATGCTTCGTTGGCCTTCAGGTGCACCTTGTTTCGTGATAAAAAATTAATTTGTCTGAGTTGCACTTCTTTAAGCTTTAATGGAATCGATTGTGTTCCTCCAATCTAATTATTCCCCTTTCATTTTTATCAAATAATTTGGAATATATGAAGAAAAAAACATATAAAACTAAGACTTTTAGTTTCAATAAAGATTTGAGCCCAATTAGAGCTGTTGAGAGGCCCTGAACCGTATTGAACAGGGATGAAGAAAGACTGATGCGGGAAAGGAGCTGGGTAGACACACCAGGACTCCGACAAGCCAGAAGTTTCCTATAATCAAAAGCGATTTAAGCAATTGATATCCATGGGGAAGAATAGACTCAGAATGCTCACAGGTCTATTGACAGGACACTGTAGACTGAGAAGTCACCTAACCAAGTTAGGGATTTGCAGCAGCAATGCATGCAGGTTTTGCGGATACGTGGAGGAATCCTCGACGCACATCCTAACAGAATGCGTCGCCTTAACCAGGAAAAGATGCAGCATACTTGGGCAGCATGTCATGAGGCCCAAGGACATAGAAACCCTATAAAGTATCGAATGCCATACACAAATAAAGTTTCCGAGATATAGATAAAAATCGATTACATTTTGGGAAATTTGTGTGTTTGATAAGTACGTACTCAGATGTAGTCAAATATGAGATGTTTTGAGCTGAGTTGCTTTGAGAATGCCTTTTGTCGAAACTCGAGCTCAACTTGAGTGTTAAACAAAAACGAGCCCCATTTGCCACATTTGCCCCATTTGCCACATTTGCCCCATTTGCACTGCTGCAGTTCTGAGTGCAGCTGAGAGTTTTAATTGTTGCAGAACTTGCTAAAGCGCCTCGAGCAAAAGTGGTCTCTGAGGGATATAAGCTAAATTTCTGCCATTTGTCTGATTGAAAATGAAGTCATTCACATATTTCAATTTATACGATTTCCTTTCCTTACTGAACTTAGTGGCTCCACTTGGCTTCCGTCCCTGGTCCCTTTCAAAAATTAATCGCTATTTGATGTTTTTTCTGTTTTTTTTTTTTGCACTGGGAGAAAATCGATGATGAGTTTTCATCATTATGCATTAATAATTTTATATCTCAAAATCATAAAGCGAAGCGCACAATTAATTGTATCAAATATAAGGGCTGAAGTTCTCCTTCCAATCGTTTTGCGTAATTGAAATGGCTTTTTTAAGGACATATGTCGAATGGTCTAAAGAACGCAACTTGCTTTAAAGGCAAAGTTATGCCAAAGCAGAAAACGTTATTCAAATTAGAATTTGGTTCTTGCGCTATTTCATCGTTTCTAATTATTGGCTAACTTTGCAAGCGAGTCATTGGAACCAATAATCGATAGTCGATAATCGAGAGTCGATAATCGAGTTGCCATTTACCATCTGTCACTTTGACAGTTTACAGTCGATACTTGCCAGTTGTAAGTTGTGTGCTTTTCTCAGTCTATTTCTATTTCAACAATGGAAAACAATACAAGTCAGCTTGTGCCAGTTCCGCCAATAAAGATTTCAACGGAAGCGCCTTCAAAGGATGGGAATCCAATAACGCAAAACATAACAATTGATATTGATAAAATGAGGGAATCTGGAGGTATTAAACTGGAATTTGAATACGGGATTTTCAAAGGCGGAGTCATCGAAAAATTCGAAAGAAATGCAGACGCTAATGAGATGCACTAAGTAAGTGAATGATATCTGATGATCTGATCGTTTAGGTTAGCCTATGTTTGATACACGTGTAGTCAACACGCTGACAACATGTGTATCTGTGTGTGTGTGTGTTTGTATTTAGTAATCGAACTGATGAAAAGAACACAACGAGCAACTAATTCGAAAACTGTTCAAATTTCAATTTGAAGTTAAAACCAAATCAGCTATAGAAATCTGAGCATTTGATTGACATACCTACACCTACACACACCACCACAATTTGTTAAAGTATAAGTAGTTTTAGAGCCCTAATTTGAAAGCTTGATGCAACCTTTTTACCACAGAAAATTATTCACATCACATTTCCTTATCATATATCTCCTTAAACAAATCATTTAATTTTTTAAATAATATTTTACTTCAGATATGACGGTTAATGTCGAGGGAGCTGAGAGACAACTTACTGCCGTTGTTGGAGATAAAAATATAGTTGCGTCAATACAACGGTGGACTAAAGCAATTCGATTTAATAAGAGTATATACGAGAAGATAAATAATGTGCCCAGCGAAATCAAGTTAAAAGGAAACGACTTTGCCGACACAAATGCCAAAACAGCCATCAACTATCCTGTTAAGACCACAAACAACACTAACACAAAAAACACCAGCAAGCAGTACGACTACACAAACTGGTTTAAAAATTTAAATCATAATAACACACAACTAATAAACTTCTTTAAACAGGATGAAATAACCAGATTAAACCAAACAAACATAATTATAAAAGATACTCTAACACACAGGGATCACAAATAAACACAATATGGACAAAAGCATCTTTCAATGCGAACAAATCTTAACCCAACTCGCAGCGAATACCTTCAGAGCAATAAACATACTTAACAGCTCAACAATTGACACCCCGAAAAGGGTCTACTTTCGCTGCAAAATGTATTTAAATACTTGGCTGAAAGCTAAGGTCTTTGGTCTTTGAGCTAGTGTCTTAAAAAAAGATATAAGATGAAAACCCAGACATATATTCAAGTTAACATCTGGTTAGGTAATAACTATTGTAATGGCACATTGAAAGTATGTATATAAGTATGTATATATAATATATGTATATATATGTACATATTTATATATATATATATATCTGGCATACTCACTTACAAACTTGCTCTCTTCTTATAGGCTTACTGGTTGGTCAAAACATTCTCTTTTGTTTGCATTATGCTTGGCTTGTGATTTGGGGTCTCATGTTTATATTTTATATACATGTATTTACCATACATACATGAATGTCCAAATTCTGTTTAAATCGTTTTGTCGGCGTTCAAATCTAATTTGATAAATTATGATGAAAGAAGCCGCACACAAATTAATTCCGTTTTTAACGCTTCATTATTTAATTGTATTTGTTTTGGCATACACACTATTAATTCATCCATAACCATTATAACCAGTTGGATATTAGCGGCGAGATGAAAGATCTGAGTGCAGCAGCTAAGTTGCCCCCCGTCAGGAATGGAAGTGATGTTTCTCTTTTGTTTGTTATAATTGCTGGAACTCATACCTTTATAACTCCCCGTCATTTCGAAAGGGAATGTATTTGTTTGTTTGCTCATCAAATCTTACAGGTATAGCAACTTGTGCACCACACGCCCACAAAGTATCTTCGAACGAAATTGTAATAATGGATGGATCTTCAACCGCATAAAATATATACATATAGTGACCGATAACATCAAACCTTGACTTTAACCTGTAATGTTTTACAAAGAGCATTATGTGTACTTATTAACATAGTGCTGACAACTGTCGATTAGTAAAACAGCAAAGATCGGGCGGGCAAGTAGATGTAATATTCATAAAATGACATATTTGATCACCTGCTGTGTCATTTAAGTTTTTAATTCTAACATGTTTAAATATTGGGAATTGCATGAATCTATATATATCCATGTATATACTCAAGTTAAAAACAAAATATTCGCTACTGTCCCGGCTAAGACAGCCTTTGAAATCGGAATGGTTTCGCCACGATTCACAAAACATTGATTTATTTGCATCCTGTTTTTCTGCAAGTTGCCGCGAAATATAACAAAATGTCAAATTCACATAATTCATTGATTGCATCGAAACTTTAAATTGTTGCTAATATATGCTATATATATATATGCTAAATCGGCAGCACTGCTGCTTAATTGGATTCATATTCATATTTGGTGCACTTTTTCCCTTGCTGTGTTTGCTTCGGAATAATATTATTATGTGTATGTTTATATAATGAGTAGAATGGAATACTTCCTGCATCCAATCAAATATATACACACACAAGCGAAACACGTGGTAATCTGACCCCAATTATTATATAACATGAGGAAACAGCTTTATTTGGTAAGAGATTGCATACCCTTGAGTACCAGAGTTCACCACTTGAGCACCACAGAGTCTAGCAAGTAACCAAATATAACTCAGCTACTCCGGTGAGGAAGTTATTACATTTTTTAAAGGAGGTTATCCGCAATGTACTGTATTGCTGATAATTTTATAATGAAACGATTTCATATACGTATTCATTAACAGGCGGAATGTTTATGGTTCTTTCCTAAGAAGTAACGGGCTCTGGTAACTGATTAGTTTGGTGGGAATATCTTGAAAGACTAGAGAGGTCTTAACAGAAGCCAAGTGCAAGTGAATGCTCTCGGGTTCCGTAACTATAAATGGAAAGTGGAGTTATTTATTACACAGTCCGGATTTGTTTAACACTACATTTTGCGCAATTTCAACTTGTTGATTGAGATAAGCTCAAAGTCAGATGGACAGACAAACGGACAGACGACTACAGAGGCTCGGTATTCCTTTTTTCGACCAATCAATGAATTTTATTTGCCCATTTATTTGTCCAAATACAAATGCCTCTCTCTTGAATAGCAAGCAGGGAATCAACAGCTATTTATTTCCTTATACAATATGAAATCGGATGAAACGCAAGAAGAACAAATTTCTAAATTGTAATGGTATAATAAATCAAAACAAGCATTCCGATTTGTGCCTTCTAAAAGGGTCGTTATGACGGGGTAGCTTTTGTGTGTCATTAATGAACTGATTGCTCTATATAAATACAATAGGGGTGGATGCTGAGCAGTGTCCAAGTCACTGGGACTACCATTGTTACTTATGCATAAGAACACACTTTTCAACAATGCGATACACTTCAGTGTGGCAACATTCTTCTCTATTTGCCATCAAATTTCCATCAAGAGTTAATGAGCCGCAATAGGTCTAACCAATTTGTTATTGGTGTTGGCATTATGAAGGCATTTCCTTGAATAATTCATAACCGCAAGTGTCACGTGTTCTCTTTATTGTTGCTGCTTATTAAGGCATTACTTGCACATATGCTCTAAAGTGGTAATTATCAGATGAATGTTTACCCTAAAATATTATTCTGCGCCTGATTAAAGCAAACAAGAAACAGAGTCGAAAACAAGATTAGAAACAGAAGGCAGTAGAAGGACTCTCCTCTCCTTTGCATAATATATATGCACATAAATACATAAACCTATTTAAATATCATGTAAATACATTTTATACATGATATAAGTGTGTCTATCTGCTTGGAAAAGTGGTCACATACTGTTTATTTATACTTGCTAAGGCTAAGCAGCAGTGTGACATGAAGTCTCGCTGCTATTTCAAGATTTATTCATGACATGAAATTGGGCTAAATTAGTGCCAAACACGACAAATTTGAATACGCAGCAAACAGCGAGAACATTGAAACGACGGCAACGGACAGCTGTTTCTTTGTTGTTGTTGTTTTTTTCGTTTATTCTTTGTTGTTGTTTTTTTCCCGTTTATTCTTTGTTTTTTTCTTTTTTTGCTTTGGGCGACTCCATTTTATATCATTCAAGAGTGAGGCTTTTGTGTCAAGTATTTTGCGTTGGCGCAAATAAGTACGAATAAATTTATACATTATTTTTGCTGCTTTGTGTGTTAATTTATTGTTTCTGTATTTAAGAATTTAGATTCTGAGTCAAATGTTATCCGATGTCCGATTTAAATCCAATTTTTGCAACCTTTTTCCTATATTGACTCTCCATAAAAGCTTTTAAATATTTGAGAAAATCGATGATGAGTTTTCATCATTATGCATTCATAATTTTTTATCTCAAAATCATAAAGCGAAGCGCACAATTAGTTGTATCAAATTTAAGGGCTGAAGTTCTCGCTCAAATCGTTTTGCGTAATTGAAATTGCTTTTTTAAGGACATATGTCGAATGGTCTAAAGAACGCAACTTGCTTTAAAGGCTAAGTTATGCCAAAACAGAAAACGTTATTAAAATAAGAAGTTCTTGCGCTATTTTATCGTTTCTAATTATTGGCTAACTTTGCAAGCGAGTCATTGGAACCAATAATCGATAGTTGATAATCGAGAGTCGATAATCGAGTTGCCATTTACCATCTGTCACTTTGATAGTTTACAGTCGATACTTGCCAGTCATAAGTTGTGTGCTGTGCTCAGTCTATTTCTATCTCAACAATGGAAAACAATACAAGTCAGCTTGTGCCAGTTCCGGTAATAGAGATTTCAATGGAAGTGCATTCAAAGGATGGGAATCCAATAACGCAAAACATAACAATTGATATTGATAAAATGAGGGAATCTGGAGGTATTAAACTGGAATTTGAATACGGGATTTTCGAAATCGAAAAATCCGAAAGAAATGCAGACGCTAATGAGATGCACTAAGTAAGTTAATGATATCTGATGAGTTTTAGGTTAGCCTATGTTTGATACACGGGAACATTAAACATTGTGTTTTTATTTTACAATATATAGTTTATATTATATATTATACTTTATTCAACTTTATATATTAGTTATTCTGCAGGTCTGCTTTTTTCTCAGTAGGCATTTCTATCTCATAATGCAATTCTTCTAGTTGTCATGCCTTGTTTTCACGATGTACCCAATAGGGATGTTTGAAATTATCGAAATTATCGATCCGCGCTGGATTACTTAAACTCACGGAGCGTTTCGCGCCAAACACGCTTGTCATTTTACGCCTAATGAGCGTTCTGTACGCCGTTTTGTGGATAAGTTGGAATTTTAATTTGCTCTCGACAACCAGAAGCCAGCAACTCGTGCACGAACTGCGCGCATTAATGAGAATACTGCAGCTGTTGAGGCCAACCGAAATGTATCTGTTTCCTCGCCATGACAACCTGACGTATTTTGTGGCATGATTTAGGTCGACACCCATGCAAGATGGTATCGGCTAAAGCTTGGTCAGCAGCGAAGCCAACATCCGTGGTGTCATTGCTGCTCTCCATACCAGCCCAAACCGGGTCATATCAAATGGGATCGACTGAACAGCCAATAGGACAAAGCAACAGCGGCCGATATAAGTTTTTATTTTACTTATTTATTTGTTTATCTTAGTCTTTACTAGTTTAAAACTTATAAATTAAAGGCGCAAGGAAGTTTAGAGGGTTCCGCAGAGTTTCGGAGGTTTGCCTTCGAACTGGCTTGCAGTCTTAAATATGTTACTGCATACTTCCCCAAAATGTATTTTACAAAATCTGAAAATCATTACATTAAACATTCAATCGTTAATTTAGTTTCTATTAGAAATATACTTTAACATTAACCAAGAGAAATAATAGATAATTAAAATACCGCTAAAAGTCAGTAATGATTATGATAATTCGAGCTCTACAATTGTAGTAGATATAGGTCTTATATGATTTGTGGAGGAGAGCGGGGCAGTTCAAATTCCTTCCAGTTACCAGAATTCTTCCATTAGAATTCCACAAAATATCTTAACCACAATTCAGTAGCTCTGTAATTTTGGTGTGGAGTGATCAAGAAATGTTCTTGTTAATCTCAGGATGTCTAGTTTGATCATTTTATCTCTTAAGCTTTGGAAGATATTGGATTTCTTCAATTTTGTGATCTTATCGGCTTAGCTTATTAGGTATATAGGTTTTGGATGAATTTTGGGGGCATGGGTGGGTGTGACCGCAAAATATTAAATCAACCTTTGAAGGTATCTTCGGTATCCGAGAAATACTTTTGCTAATTTGAATCCATAAGGTATTTTTCTTGATTATAAAATAAAATGTGATTAGTGGGAATCGAGCTTTTATATGGGTTATTTTTCCAAAGTCAAGATAACTTTTGTTGAACACATTTGTACCAAGCATTAAGATAATAATATAATTTTATAATTTCGAATAGTTTATTTTGAAAAATTAAATATCCTTTGTCACATAAACTGGTATGCGAAATGTTGGGGCTTTAATAAGCTTTCTTTATTGGTTGCTGATCTCATTAAGGTTTTGCTGCTTAAAATATTTCAATTTCAGAAATGTTTAACATCAGAAATATATATTTCCCAGTTATAGTCTATATAGCAAGTTGTATCTTATGCATAAAGTTGATCAATTTGGATTTGAAAGTCAAACAAACTGCCGAGTTGCTGTCGGGCTAATGTTTTTAACAAGTTGAAATGAAATATTTGTATAGGGGGGGGAAGAGAAGGTTTTTTTAAGTTTTTATCGCTGGCTTATTCGATTAATTACATTAAATCATCCATAGCTTGGGACACGAGCTCGGATACAGTTGCCTAAATGACTGGGTCCTTCAGACAAGTCGTCTGCCAAGGACTGCAATAACAAAAGTTATTTGCCAAGTAAACTCCTAAATTATAAATTATAAGCACATTTCCTTTGATCAAAAACAAAAAAAAAGAAAGAGAAAAAGAAGAACAAAATGCAACTTTGGTTTTCCTACTATCCCTTTGGGGTAGGCCTTTGCTGTGGCTTAACCACTGCGTCAAGCCATGTTGATCGTTATAGTGTCGACGAGGTGAGAACGATCACCGTCAACGCGTCCCTGCACCAAACATCATTTACAAATCTTTTTGAGCAATATTTTAACAGCGGGCCAGGACTTGATGCACAGCTTCGCTTGCTCACTAACGTATCTGCATAAATGGCGAATAAATGATCTGAAATCCGGATAGTCCAAGGATTGTATTTTTTCCTGCTTCACTTCACATTGAATCGAAATCAAATTAAAGCTGGTGGTGTATCTTTGTATATGACGAAGGCGGAACACATTGTGTATTTTGCGATTTGAACATCCACAAGTTGCGGCATCCCGTCTTTTATGATACGTAAATGTGTGTGTGTTTTATATGAGTGGATATACTTATATATAATAAGAGGAGTGTTCGGGCCACAGACTAACAAACAGCCGACGCACAAACAGCATACAGTAAAATCGCTTCGATGGAAGCCATAATGACTTTACCTTCTTTCTACGAACTGAGAAATGACTACCAATTTGGAAATACCGCTTTTGACTTGCGAGACAGTGTGGCGATTGCTGTGGCTGTGGCTCGCAACGTGTGTTAACACAACCAAACACACATGTGTACTCGGCGCACTGTGTGCACTGTGTGCACTGGCGGGCATTATCCGGCTTTGCCCGGGCCAAATGGTTATTCGTGTGCAATTTATGCATTGTTCTCATCGCCAGTTGCTGACACAACATGAAAACAAATTGTTTTCAATAGACTCTTACTCTCTTCATGCCGTAACTATTTATTTTTCAAATGATGCTCTTTTAGTGTCAGCTCTTATACTGTGTACTCCCTGCGCTATTCAATTAAAGGCTTCGTTCTCAATAAAATCGAGTATAGAGTTTTTGAGTATTGGTCGGCCTATTACAGCATCAGCAACAGTTTTCAACTGGCCTGTCTTGGATGCTTACAAGAGTAGAATATTCAAATTTTAGAGTGCTCAGCTCGATCGGCATACTTCAATCAGGTATAGAAAATTTGCGGCACATTTCTTGTTAAGATTAAGCTGGTGTCAAAAGCAGTTGGAGAGATGCGGGAGAAAATGGCTCCACACTTCATCACCTGGAGTCCAAAAAGAGGATGATTCAATGCCAAAACACAAACTGGAGGCTTTCAAGTATTTTCTTTAAATTTGCCATTGATTCTAACCTGAAATTGAAAAAAAAAATGGCATGTTGAACATTTTTTGTTTGATTTTTTAATTCAACGTATGTATATAGCTTACTAACGTACAATTTAATAAGGGAAAACGCATCTGTTATTGGTCAAAAGCACATAGCACCCAACGGAATTTAAACATCTATGATCCCCATGGAAAATGGGTCTATTAGTTTTCTGCAATGTCCGACATGCTGAATGTCGCTGCGACCCAAATCTTAAAGCTAAAGTGACAAAGTTATCTATCAAACTCCTGAAATTACCAAAATCGATATTGGAATGTACAAAATCTATATGATTCCCACAATGTTTAATTCGGTTGTCAACCTCGTTTAAATATTAATCAACAAATTTCTTGACCACTTCTCTTGCTGTCGGGCAACCATTTGCAAAGGGCTATTGAGTTTTAGAGGTAGAGTCCCAACATTTCAAAGATGGCAACAAAACTTTGGCAGACACGCCCACTCAAGCAGTTGAAAATCGCGAAAACTATTTTGTTTTACATTCCTGCAGCTGGAGTTTTTGAAACTTTATTGTTATCCAAGATTTGAAGAAAATTTCTCGATCTTGAGCAAAGTTAGAGTCGCCCACTTTGGTAGTTGGGATACTGACAGCTTATTATTAAGATTTCTAACAAAAAAGCCCAGATACGCCCACTTCAGCTACCACAATTTAGAGCCCTAATTTGAGAGCTTGATTACTGTAACCTTTTTACCACAGACAATTATTCACATCACATTACTTTATCATATATTTCATCCATAATTCATTTCAGATACGACCAGCTTCTATTGCAAGGGTATATGAAAATCCACGTGCCGAATATGCCTGTAGTTTCCTGATTCCTAAAATGGATGCTCATTTTAATTGATGTAAATAAAATGATGCCCAACTAAAATAAAATTATTTTGTGCCCTCGCACTGCTCACTGAATCTTTGATATACGGAAAAGCATCTATACATTAGCATTATTATTGGAGAGGGCAATTCTGTAATACCTCCTTATGCCTCGAAATCTAAATCAATAGTACCTATATCAATATACACTTTTTTTTGTTTTTTTTAAGAATTAAGAAATATAAAACTACTACTATTCTACTACTAAACTACTACTATTTCTAAGTCGTGTGGAGTCAGCAGTTCTATGGTATTTTTTAGGCATTCCATCTCAGCAGATGTGTGTACACTGTTCGTGATTCAACAGCTATCAAAGCGAGAAAGCTTAGATTAAAAACAAGACGAAAACAACGTGATTTACTCCAAATCGAGAAAATTAATTATAAAAAAAAGTACGGCATGTCGGTGAATACGGCACACGCCAATAATGGTGTGCTCATCCATGCGGGCGAATAGTAAGTACTAAACTCACACACATCTTAAACTGCAAAAGTATTTGCTGTGACGTCATGAAAATGATGTTTTAAATTGCGAGCAAGCAGAATTTAAGTTTAAAAGTTTGCAAAGGTTAATCATAACTAACACCCCGCCACGGCTTATGGGAAATGCAACAGCTGTCGATCGCAGCAAAATCTTTCGATAACGATTGCATTTGATGTTTGTCATTGACAGCATTCTGCTGCACAGCGATAGCATTTCAATGGATTTTTCTGGACAGGCTGGTCAGCTGTTCGAGGGCGCCAAGCAGGGTCGCATCTATTTGACATCGCATCGTATGATATTCAACAGCAAGAAGCCCAATGATGCGATGCTATCCTTCAGCGCGCCCTTTGTTGCACTATCGGATGTGAGAACAGAATTAATACATAATTACTGCATTATTATATATTATATTTCTTTCTTTTAGGTGGAAATCGAACAGCCCGCGTTTGGTGCCAATTACATCAAGGGCAAGGTGCGCACCCAGCCCAACGGCAACTATGTCGGCGAGGTGAAGTTCAAGCTGTACTTTAAGGCTGGCGGCGCCATTGAATATGGCCAGGCTTCCATCGCGGCGGTCTCGCTGGCGATGATCCGTATGCGCCCGCTGGCTCCTGGCATGAGGCACCACCACCGGCCTATCAGCCACCGCCCGGCTACTATGTCTGGTTGCCACAACACGATGCGTTTATTGGGCCGGCTCCGAACACTGTGTTTATCAGTGACAATCAGCCGCCATATCCTGGCATCAATAAGTTTTTATTTGGACATTGAAGTACTAACGAGCAGCACATTCAAGGGGCCCAATGATACCAAGCACGGGCTTGTTAACGCACGGACCCAAGCAAAACTGCAACCCACCTCCCAGAAAGAGAAGGAAGACTTCTTAACAAAAGTCTACTAATATTAGTATTCCAATGAATACGGATTCTATTCTATCCTGATTAACCTTGTAATTGGGTGACCATATACAAGATCCATATTCCAGAATAGGGCGCACAAGTGAAATATAAAGAGTTTTAGTCATGTAGGGATCGTCAAATTCCCAGGACCCCAAAGGCTCGATTAACAGAGGAAGAAACATGTTTGTCGAACTTAAGCTTGGAATCTAAAAGTATTCCCAAATCATCAACTCATTCAAAACCCATTGTGGCTAATTATAGTTATATTAATCAAATCGGAAATCGTTATTACTTACAGCTCAATTAGGAAAGTAATTCAGTCTTGCTTCGGATATCATTCTGCTATTGAAGATTATTTTCTCTACTCTGTACTTTTGGGTATAATGCCTGTTTGTGTTTTGCCTATAATCTTTCTCGGAGGGCAACACGATCTGACAGGTGAAGTTCCCATTCAAAGATTCTCATGCAAGAGTGCTTAAAACCCTTGAGATCATCGACTTGCAAGATAAAATGCTCATTAGTTTCATACATACGGCTGTGCAGATGCTTGTACGGCACTTGTTTCACTCTTTTTCGCGAAGAACATCGCATCGTAATGAGCTCTGATCGGACGGTCCAGCAGCTAAACTTTCTGCATAATCACAGGATGAAAAGAGATTTCAACAAGCAGTTAGACGTTGGGCACAAAAGGCGGCAAGCTGTTTGTTATTTGTGGCAGCACGGCAGTTCAGCAACAACATTAACAACCGAACAACGGAAAGGGCCATCGCTGGCTATCTGGACGTTGTAATTGTAATAATTGAATTACGAAAGATTATCTTCAAGATCAATGTCGAAAAGTGTGACTTTGTCAGTAAGAACTTAAGTGTCTTGCGCACTAAGTTATGCAGTGGGGCAGGCATCTGAAAAGATTAGCAAAAGGTAGCTGCAACATCCGAGCTAAGTCCAGCCAACATTTGTGAAGCACAAGAGTTCCCATAACGCATCACTCAAAGAGGAAACGATGTCTGAAAGTACGATAGGATGGCTCTGACTTTTTTATATAAATCGCATTTAGCATAATAACGGTTATCAGTAAACTTAATCTTCTTAAATTATAAACTTTGCAAACATAAATAAACAAAATTAGTTGCGAATTTCAAGTGCTCACTCCGTTGCACCATAATGAGTTGGAAAACAAGCTGACGTGGTTTTGAAACTGATCACAAGTCATGTTGCAGCCTCCGGTTGCTCACGTTTGGAAATAGATCTGATGTGACCCGACGAACAAGGCTCCTTAGCTTAGACTGACGTTATCCTGAACGTGGCACGACGCCCAGTCGAGGTGCATGGCCAGGTAGCGATCAAAACAAAGTTCAGCAGAAGCCCAAATTGAGCAGATCTATTTAGCGGGGGATAGGGTATGTCTAGGGCTATCAATAAAGAAGCGTCCGGTCTGACTTTGTAGGGTCATTGTAGGGTCATTGCAGAAACAGAACTGTGATATTCAGCAGATTTAACAAAATGATCGAAACGACATTAAGAATATCGCTAATATGGAAGCAGCTAAGCTGATCTTGCATCTAGGTCATCTGCAACAGGCGAAGGCAAAACATCGTTGCGGATGCAGTGTGGCTGCCAGTAAAAGTGATTACATGAGCCAAGTTAACAAGGTAAGAATTAGTTAAAGAAATTACAGAATCATTTCATTGAAACCAGCTGTATCCAGTCAACGCCTTTTGCAAGGCGAATAACTACTCGCATGCAGTGCAGTGCAGCTTACATTCGGAGCACTCTACACACTCTACGGACTACACTCAGAAAAACTAGGTTGTTCACCTTATTATTTTCAACGCAAATATCTAAAATTTAAGGTTTTTAATGTCAGAGTGGATTTTTCTAACATTTAGAAGAATACTGTCATATAAATAGACCTAAATTTACCATCTAACTTTATTCTATCACGCACAAAAATATTTTATTGAATTTGTGAAAAACTAGACATTAAATATTGATTAAAATTTTAAAATTAATTTAAAAAATATTAAATACACTTTGCGAAATTCGATTAAAGGCACATGATTTCCTTATAAAATTTCAAATAAAATTTTATTTTAGATTCTATAAGGAAAAAATCAACATGGGTTAATCGAATTTCGCAGAGTGTATGTTATAAAAGATTGATTTGAAACGTATAAGCTGTCATGAAAAAAATAATCTTACAAAACTGAAATTTCCCCGTAAAACGTTCTTGATATCTTGGCCATTAAATTGATTGTGCAGGATGTGTATCAGTTAAGTGATTTGTGCCAAGGACTGGCCAAATTCAGACATATTCGGTTTTTCGCTCGATCCTAGGTTTGCCCTGATCCTAGGTCAGTAACCGAATATATACGATTTCTATTCGACCTTCTTACCAATATTATTTCGAATAAGAAAACACTTTTTTCCTAATTGTGGCTTTTGTTGTTATCGAAAATTATTCATATTTTTGGGAGCTATCGATAAAAATAATCGAAACTCGAACTTTTGTTCCAAATTTCTTAGTTTACTTCCCTCAGACAGACTCATTATAGTATTTTTTATTTTTTGAACATTCAAGGTGCTCAGTTTTCTCAAGGTCAATTATTCTTACGGTTCAGCAAAGCAGTTTAATAAAAAGCGTTACCATAAATTATCTTATTAACTTGTTTATTGAATGAACAAATTTTTGTGATCTTTGCTGATACGGTTTTATGAAGGTTTGACAAAAGATCCGTAAAGCTATGCAATATACCAGTTTTTCCGATTAAATTAAATATTTGGAGCAAAATCAACAAATAAAATTGAGCTATTAGTTAGTCACCAAGCACTAATTTAAAAAATTGTCTTAAATTAAAAACAACATGAAAAAATCTTGTTTTTAGAAATAACTTTTCTTCTATTTTTCAGATACTTATTGTTAAAATGCAAAACGTTATTTTCAAAAAATCTTTCTGAATTCTAGAAAGTAATCAAATTTTTCTCGACTGCTTTGATTTAGTCATATTCACTCAACTTGAGACCGAAGTTGGTAGTTTTTAGAATTTAATTAAACGAACTTTTAAACGATTTAATTGTTGGTTTATATAGAATGTAGATCCAGGAAATTAGACATATTTTTATTAAAGTTTAGAAAAATGTAACCTGGAATTAAGAAAAGAAATACGCTTGTTTCTAGAAAAATACTTTCTTGATAATAAAGTGAGTCTCTCTTGGCGTTAAAATTTTTACGAATTTGTTAAGTCCAGTTAATTTTTTTCAGTGTATTTATCCGATTTTTCTTTGTGCTTAAAGTTAGCATAATTAAGTCATTTATATAGAGATTTTGAGGGAATCGGAATTAAGTTTTATCTTTTAACTAAGAATAATAATTACTTTTGGATGTCGGAGATAATTTGACTGTCAGAAAAATAGCTTTGCACAGGAATAAAAAGTGCAATCTTTGTGTCTTAATGATCAGTTTGAGTTTTTTATGCTCTTAATACGATATAGATCAGATGTAAATGATGTTGTATAGGTAATATGATTATGTTATGTTGAGCATTTCCATATATTAAAGATCGCAGGTCTTCAAAATACATTTCTATTATGTCTAGTTTTTGTACGCAAATCAAAATATTTTATAACTGGCAAACTAAAAACTTTTTTCAATTTCTCAGCATTTGTTGAATATAGAAAACGCACAGCTAACATTACAATATAACTATGTCCAGTAAATTAACAGTTAGGGGTGACAAACCTGTAACGTACAGCTTAAAATATATACCAATATTAAAGGGCCTTAGCTTATTTACCATCATCGTAGCTTAATAACAACGCTTAAATTTAATTAAATTACTAAATTACTAACGAGCACATTCAATAAAAAAAATGAATTTTTGATTTGTTTGACTTGAACATATGTCATATAATATTCATATATTTCATTTGGGATTGGTGACCTTTCGTTCATACAACCCACTTAGCAAATCCCACCCCAATTTCTGATTGGTGTAAACTGCAGAGCGAGACGGCAAACATGTTGTCGCGCTTGGGAACCTGTTCACAAAGGAGTCCAGCTATAGTTCGTTAGGAGCTCATCTTGCTTTCTCGCTTGGCGAGAAAATAATGGATATGTGGTGACCATTTATTAAAACATGTATTTGGAAGACCTTCTTGCCAGTTTCAACGCTGATTCCAACGAGAGAACACCGCTGACCCACCACCAAAGTGCAAACATTGTGAAACGAACAAATAAGAAATAAAAAAAAAGAGCAATGCCACGTCCATTAAAAACAACTTATGGTGATCAGAAACCGCCGTATTCATATATATCGCTGACTGCGATGGCTATACTTCAGTCGCCGCAGAAAATGTTATCGCTCAGTGATATATATCGCTTTATTATGGAACAGTTTCCATATTATCGGAACAACATGCAAAAATGGCAAAACTCATTGCGGCATAATTTAAGTTTCAACGACTGCTTCATAAAAGTGCCCCGTAACATTAGCAAAGCCGGCAAGGGATCTTACTGGACCCTTCATCCAAAGGCATTCGATATGTTTGAAAACGGCAGTCTGTTGAGGCGACGCAAGCGATTCCGAGTCAAACAGCAGGAAGAGGATTTCTTCAATTCGAAACTGACAAAAACCTCTGCATATATCAAATTCATCAACGATCCGAGTAAAGTTCATCAGAAATCAACAACAACTAGTAGCAGTTCCCATCAAAACTGGATGTTCGAAAATACGCAAAATCAACAATGCAAATTCCCTTTGGGAAATGAAAGTGAACTCGTCGAAAGTATGCCAACACGTCCCAAGCGAGCGTTTACCATTGAGAGTCTAATTGCTCCGGACACAGAAGCCACTAACGATGAAAGATCTTGTCAATCCCTTCACAGGAAGCATGGAGCTGCAAACAGCCGATATCCTGAAGTTAATTCTGATTCACATCAAAGCGCGCAACAGTTCCTACTATCAAACTTTAATCAACTAATTGCACAGCAGCAGATTTATCTGCCCACAATCGCGTATCAGTTATATAATCCGCAACAAACACTGAATGCTATGTATATGTATCAGAATAAGCACTTGTATGATCGACATAGCTCATTCCGATTAAATGGTCCGTTATCCGTATTTTAATCAAAATCATATCATATAAAAGTTATACACATTTAGACAAACATATTCTTAAACATCAGGCATCATATTGACTAAGCTTGTTTTGTGATAATTCATTACCCAATAAAATGTCCTCAATGAACAACTAAATAAATACATTAACAACAATTTTATCTCTGATGTAAAATCGGTTTTCTTAATAAAGTAAAATGTATTTAACTTCTTTTTTTGTCAATCTTTCGAGCTAAATTTGCGTAGGTAATAAAACTTCATTTACGCCTTGCTAAAAAGGATACTATGGGATAAACACGCGGATTTCCGAGCATAAATGAGCTGGAGACTTCAAATTACAATACAAATGTACACATACATATATTAAGAATACAAATTATCATGCGCAGTGTTTCCATTTTGGCTTTTTATGGGACATATTGATTTTTTTTAATTTGCGTTAGCCGTAAGATTGAGAAACAGCTAAGATTGCGCTCCAGGCGAAATTTCTGAGCACGAAGTCTTAAGTGCCGACTGTGGCGACGGTAAATACAGTTAATTGCTGCTGTTATCTGAAAATTATTTAAGCCTCACAGGCACAAGCATGTCAAATGAGGAGAGAACGAGGAACTGTACATTATTAACAGTTAAACAATTTATTTAGATGACTGCCAATCAAATTGAGCCTGCTTTAAATATTTGTATCCTCGCATGTATTTGAATCCTCGCCATTGGCTGCACAGCCCGTATACCCTACACATCTCAAGTTTATTTAATTTAGTCGGTTTTTGGCGTTTCGAAAGTATTGATTGCCATAGTGTTTAACATCTTTTACCCAAATAGAAGCAAGTAACATAATTTTCTGTACGTCCGGAGACCTTTGAAGGCGTAGGCATATTTTGTTTACTGAATTCAACAATGTGTTTGGAAATGCCTTAAGTTTTACAGTTTTGCAATTCCTACGGCAAACATGAATGAGCCAAAACCCGTATGTACTTGGTCTTGATTACCTAACTGCTTCGGGCTATGCTTCTTTTTCCCAAGCCCCTATTATTGAATGTGCTTAAAAGACTTCCGTTTTTCTCATGTTAAGCAGATGAATCCATCTTATGTATACTCTTATACTCTTACAATATAAGTTATTGCAACTTAATCATAAGAAAGAAAAAGTTATGTGCCAAATCGTCAAGGCATGGATTTGTATGGCTGATAATAATTGGGTCACAGATGTCTCCTTCTGCTTCCGTTTGAGTTTCTCCACTTAGAAGATTTTGAGTTATATATTAACTTGCTTGACCATCTTGGTCACAATGAATTTCCTAACGATTTGGGACAGCGCGCAACAATTTTGTTGCAGATTATTATTAACCGATACCGATTTGGAAGCACACAAACACTTCTAGCTAAGTATCCATTTCCATTGGATAGTTAATATGCTGATCTTTCGAAACAGTTACTTATTCTCTTTTAGCTGAACGAAAGCATCTTTAGTTAACAAATCCTGCGGCAACTGAAAACTTATCACATAAATGTAATTTCAGTAAGCTTAACTATTCAGTTATTCCGTTTTACTCTTGCTGGAGTTGAAATATAATAAATAAATATAACTAATGTAAAATGATTTGTTCAGACTATTAAGTAGTGAATTTAATTGATTTATTTACATGTTTAACCAAAAATAAAATCTGTCTTAAGCCGTCGGAGTAACTGCTTTGCAGACCTTATGCCAGCCTGGCAAGTCTGCCCAAAGCGTGGTGCTCTGGATGCACATATGTATATTTTGACAATACGATTCACCGACCTGATGAACTCCTCGACGGCCGTCGAAAAGCCATAAAAAAGGTTTGAATGGAAAAATCAAAACATCAGTTCCCAAATTAACCGCTTTGACTGCAAAACAATTAAGTACGACTAAATTATACTCTTATACGGATCCTTGTGCTTAACTAAAGAGGCACACAAGAAAAGGATTTTGATGATTGGGGTAGCTAAAGTCTCAAAAACGCCCATGAAATTGCCTTAGTCCACAATATTTCTTGTTGTAAATAGCGTAGGCATGGAACCAAAAATTGCATATACTATCTGTACTGAATATATATGACGAATGTGTAAAAACAGATTGTCCAAAAAATAAAGGAATATCGCAAAATGTTCTGCAAATTTGTATAAAATCGTAAAATTGTTAGACAAGTTATCAACAAAATGAAACTGCACCAGAAGAAAGTCTTCATACTCATTTATTAATCGGGTGTGAAAAGATTAGATCTAAGAGTGAACAATTGTTGCCTTTCGCTAAAAGAATACCAATGAAGTAATATTCAGACAACAAAAGAAAATTCTAAAACGTCTCAAAATATAAATACTGCTTGCAGCGTGGAGTGGAATTTTACAGATCGTTTTAATTGGAGCTTGTGTGATGCAGGTGCAAAATTTTCACATTTTTCCAACTACAATCCGTAATTTTTGGATATCAAAATTGAATGGCAATTGACATTCATGGATCCTACTTGGCTGACTTCCTAATTTAATAGATATCGATCCGAAGTTGCTAAAAATTTCTGTTGTTAATTTCATTAAACGGATTGTTATTTATGGCCAATGCTAAGTATACGAATTGCAGAGGTATAGAAAAAACATTTAAAGATATTAATGAATTTAAGCAACAATAAACTAATTATTTCCATTTTGAGCACCCTACCATGCGACTGTGAAGCGATCCTTTAAGTTTTATAATTTATTGAAAAACGAGTATTGATTTTTCATGGAACACAAAAAAAAAAGATGTGAAGGTGCAGCTGCTGGCTTGCGGGCGTATTTTATGTGTATGAAATGCAGAGTCGACCTTGCTTAGCTCGCCGGACTCTCACGAGTATCGAACAGCACGAACACGCACGACCAACTGACTCTCTCAAAGTTTGAGAATGAGCGGAGAAGCGAGAGCGAAAAACCCAGTTAGCGCTAACCGATACACTGTGCAAAGATAGTAACGAATTCGTTCTGTTGGCTAAGAATTTCATGTTGCTGCTCAAAATTTCGATTAGTTATTCGTGCGATTGTCCAATAATGTGGAAACCGAATAAAACCGATTTGTCGCAGTGATCGTCTACTCCATTCGAACTTTTATTACTTTTTTTTTTACGATATCTTTGGTGAGCGACTCTGATGTAATGCGGTAGGCAGCTAGGCAACTGCAGCTGCGTACAGGAAGTGCTAGTTACGGCAAAGGGGGAAAAATTAAAGTAAAATGTGACATTACAAATTATATAATACAAAAGCTTTCATAAATTATTATAAATTATTATTATTATATAATATATATTTGTTATATATTTACGAAAGCAATAACAGAATTTAATTGATGTCTCTTAATGACAACTAACTTATTACAAAATTTGATATAGTTGAAATGATTTTTGATGGTCACAATTATGTCATAAATAGCTAAGGTTAAGGTAAAATAAACATCAATAATTAATTTTTCAGTCGATTTATAATCTTAATCTTCATTAAACGATCACTTTGCTAAAGCTAAACTTATACTAGACGGTAAGATATTTACACAACCAAATTATGCGCTAATGTTGTAATTTTGTGTAACAGTTACGCCTATTTGCAACGGTAACTGCATCGTTGACAGTCACACAACGGAGAGAGTTTCAGCTGCCCATTGTTGCTCAATGCACAACCGAACCGAATATTTCACAGTGCATTTTCACAATATGAGTCAGACCCCATATGAAGGCGTGCCCCACAAAAGTCTGAAAACAAAACTTAAAGTTTCAATTGGAACGCTATTGACTACATACTATACCACACGAAATGGACAAGAAGATGCTGTGAGATCTGGACAAGTGATGTGTAGAAATAGTAAAGGATCTGGGGAAGTGCTCAGTTTTTCTGGACGAACGAACGGAGGCACAGAGAGCGCTGCTTTTATATCGTCATCGATATAGCCTTGTGTCAACCGAAGAGGTGATTAGGGCGATTGGCTTATGTGATCTATCATTGCGACCGGATGATGAGCTGAGCATTGAAATAAAAAACATAAAATTATAATTTAAGTGTTGATGAATTATTTTTTTCAATTCGTTCAACTTATGATTTTTTTCCACGAAAAACCCGACAGCGAAATACTCAAATACCATCAGTAATACCATCTGATAACAGGTGACGCAGAGCAGGATGGGTTTAGCGCATAAATACCAATTTGTGGAGCATATTTTTTGTAATATACCCTCCAAGTTTGTTTTTAAATAAAATTAAAATAATAAATTAAGAGAATTAAAACAAAATAATGATTGAGACATTTGAATAATTATAACAGAACGATGGCTAGGTCTGTCGGATCTATCGTTCGTTGTCAAAAGTTTCCTAAATTGAATCCTTCACGAGGGCGACGACTGATAATAGCATCACAGTGGTTCGCAAAGCACTGATGCTAGCTAAGATCTGTTTACTGAACTTCGGACATGGTCTCCATATAGATTTGTGTTTGGTAAAGGGGGATATCATGGTTCGAGGTGGGGCTGGTCTTATGTGTAACGCGACCCGTGCCGATAGTCAGCCTGGCTGAAGGCCCGTAAATAGCCCAGTCTCTCACAGAGCATATCAGATTCTTGGCGACCTCTGTGCACCAGACATCTTTTCTCCGCAACTCGTGGAATTCATATGGATCTGAAAACAAAACCAAAAGAGTCCGGTAGTCACAAAAAACCGATTAGCTTGACTTGGGATATGGCCCTCCACCGGAAGAAAGCATTAAGTCTCTCGTCGCGAAATGCGAAAGTCGTAAAGTCGGTCTTGCTATAGGCAGGGATCCCAACGCCCGCCACTCCTTGTGGGTCAGCACGGTTACAAATGTGAGGGGTGAGTCACTCTTAACATTTATCCAACTCTTTATAGTCCTGAGCCTTGCTGCAAATACTATTAGTGATCAGTTAAAAGGGTGGAGAGTCTCTGACGAGATTGCCTTCTCCGATCACAGGTATATTGACTTTGAGCTTTCTCTGATTCCCCCCAACCTGTTCATCTATTAAATCAAAAGAAGGAAAACTGTAAAAGAAAACTTGATTGAATGCTTACATCCCCCGATAGGCCCAGAGTCACTAAAATATCTGTGCGAACTCACAAATACCTTCACAAGTGTGTGCGAAAATGCCATCAAGGCAGCCTGTCCCAGGAAAAAATCCGTTTAAGTCCAGCGCAAAGGATTTTAGACCCATCAGTCTATCTTCATTCATGTTAAAGACTGTCAAGCGACTCATAAGTCTACACCTAAATAGATCCAAACCTTATCTCTGGGTTACCGGCTACTGTTCTCCATTTCGTAGTCAAAATAAAAAAACATTCTTTTACTACAAGAAGTGCACACGACTGATAATTGATTGAAGCTTTATCGAAAAAGAAATCAATTTTAAGAGGTCTTCTTGGCTGCAACATTTTGCAAACGAAGTTTGCGAAAAATTTGAAGCTCTTGGCATGGTTCTAAGTAAAATTCTTAGGACCTGTGCAAACTGTTCCGCTCCTGTTTGGTCGGCACTCCCGTCAAAAGTCTCCAAGACCACTTTCCAAAAAGGAAGAGGAAGAAGAATTTACCGAACACTGCCCATGATGAGATTAGGCACCCTAACTTGTCTATCCGACTTTCACAAAAATGAAGACCTAGAGAGCCGGATCTTTGATCTTCGGGATCTGTTGGGAAAAGAA
The DNA here is from genome assembly GCA_035044385.1 of Drosophila neutralis. NCBI lineage: Eukaryota > Metazoa > Arthropoda > Insecta > Diptera > Drosophilidae > Drosophila > Drosophila neutralis. Next base: position 767,284 of record JAWNME010000147.1, read on the forward strand.
AGCATCCGAGTATACAGCGCGCTTAATCTGATCCACCAAGGTGGAGGTTCTTAGTACTCTGCTTTCCAAGCGTAGTCGGTCAATTTTCAAAACTGTCTCTGAAGGGTGTTACCAGCAAAACCTCTCAATTTATATCGGAGGAAACGCTTATATGCCCGCTTGTATTATATTGTATTCACACAGAGCGATATCTCAAATGCTACAATTTTAATTGTTTTACTATTGAAGATGCTTCAGGTGTTTTTATTTATTTTTTTCATTTTTATTTTTTTCATAATAATTTTATACACAAAATCTGGATTTGTGCAAATTTCGCAGTCAATATAAATTTTTGTTAGTGGTGGTCCGAAAATATCATAAAATACGAAGTGCAACAAAATGGAATTGGAACAACCTCTGGTGATGCGGATTTGATGAGCTATTTTAAGCACAGCAAAACCTTGCGGACCAAACCAAAAGCGTTACTAGATGTCGCTGTAAAATGTAATTGCCATAATTAAGTTTATTTATGAGTTAATTTTCTCAAACCAAAGATATCAAATATTCGCTAAATTAAAATATAAATAAAATAAAAAAATTGAAGTAAAAATATAATGAATTCGAAGAATCATTCTTCCATAATATAATTATGTAATAACGTTTTTTTTTCATGTGTATTTTAATAGTTATATAATTTTTTATTTTACTGTTTTTTCTGTTAATCATTAGAACAACTCTACCAAGAATTTGCTTAAATATTAATAGGTAATGGCGGACAGCGGGCGGTTATTTTTATGCCTATCTTCACTATATCGTCGCATATATTTTAATTATTTCACTTTCATGAAATGGTTAAGTAGTTTAATGATGTCCGTTTACTCTTAACCAAAATACAGCTGATTAAAAACATATCGTATAAAATGTGGTAAAAGTTCCGGTTCCGAAGCAAAATTGTAAAAGTCGCCGCTTACTTGACACACAAAATACCACAACCCGTAGAACGATCAACGTTAAAATCAAATACCACAAAGAGCCATTTTTAAAATTAATTCATTTTCGAAAAAGGGAAATGAAATAATTTGTGACTAATAATGTGTGACAGCATTTTTTTTACTCTCCAACGCTGACTTAGACAAAATTTCGTTTTATATGTTGTTGTTGTTGAGTTGGCAACCCTAAGACAAATACTGAATGAGAAACCCATTTTGTTGTGATCTCTTAGTCTACAAAAAATCTTATGTATATTAGCATTGAATATGTACAGAAGTCTTTTGCACTCAAACGTGACGACGACAAATTTTTTTAACGCGAAATTGTTGTGTGAATGTGTGTGGAAAATGTCAGATGAGTTCAGGACAGCTGTTTCGTGTGATATTGCTTTAATTAGTAAAAAGCTTACACAAAAAGTGTTTAAATCGTCAATCTGTCTGACAAAAAAGTATTTTCTAAGGTCAACGTAATTTTAGGCAGCACCTCAAATATTGTTGCCATCAATGTTACTGGGAAATACACCACATACATTCAAACACACACGCGCATGTATATATATTAAAATATATATGTGTATTAGTGTTCTCGCTACGAGAGCCGAAGTGGTGTAAGAGCGAAGAGCGAACGTCAAGAGAAACGAGAGATTCGCCTCTTGTTATAGCAATTGTGCTTGATTGTAGTACGCGAGGCGATCAATACTTGGCTTTTGTTCAGTTATATTCTGTGTAAGCCAAAGTGAAGTCACCTCGTGCTAACAGCCGTGATGTACAGCAATTAATTGCAACAATTAAATACATTTATATAAATGAGCATAACATTTGCATGTACATAACACAAGCTAATTGAATCGCTAGAGGAAATGCTAACCTGAGCATTTTCCTCAAATTCTTGTACCAACAAAATAATTGACCAAAGATTGTGAAAGTTCTGTTAAAAGCGTATTAATGTTGTAGTGAATTTAACGAAAAAAAAATACAAACATATAAAATAGGCCGAGTAATATTGTTAAGCCAGATGTACTATCTTGTGGCGTACAGCTAGCAATTATTGCAGCCGAAAGGCTGTAAAAAACATTTTTGACGACGGCAACATACAAAATACATATACAACATACATAACACGTACATATAGCATATCAAGCTAAAACAACGACGACGACAATACTAGCAGGACGCAAACCACCCACAAATTGCAGCCCACATTTAGAAAATCGATATTTATGTACTAGTCAAAACGAATTTTGAACTGAACGCGGTGGCATTTGTGTGATGTCAGTAAACTTTTGACCATTTGAGCGAATTGTTCACTGTGCACACTATTGTGAATACACATCTGTTGAACCTTGCAATTATATAATCGGTCGTAGCAGTGGACCACCTTTGAATTACACAGAAATTCTTGGTTCTGCAATGGTAAAAGATAGCACTGGCACTCTCACAATGCGTCTCGTTCGAAGTAAATTACGCAAACGCGACGAGCCTCGGAACGCGTCATCCAATGTTATTACTGAAGATAGGGAGCACCAAGACAACAATGGAGATGATGCTGACGCTGATGCTGATGCCGATGCTGATAGGGGGACGAATACTACTATGAACAACTGTAGCAGCCACCACGTATCTTTCGTACGAACGAGCGGCGGAGGCGCTGCCGAAGTCAGAAGTGGACATCCAGATGTGATTGATATTCCGGAGTGGACATTTCCTCCAAAAGCGCCTGCACCACATATCTATCATATTAACCCGGTACGTGAAAAAACCCACTTTCCAAGCGGATTTTATCCATGTAAATGAACCTTTGTGGGAGCTACTGACGTCGTTTTCCTTTCCAATTTCAACGGAAAGTATTTTATAATCGTCTATGGTAGCGCTGTGAAAAGAAAAAAATGATTTTATATTATTAGTCTAGTGTTGTATGTTAGATGCTTATCTCGAATTCACTACATGGATTTATAGGTTGTCCAAATCGACAAACAGATCTTGCAAAACATGAAAAACAACAAAATCTAATTAATGCTCAATAACAATTTTTCATTCATTGTTTTTTTTGGAAGACGCTAGAAGAAAAAGCGTTGAAAAAATTCCATTCGTTACGCTAGATGTCGTTCTGTCTGAATTGCCTTTAAGGTTCAAATTCAGCATAATTTCCACATCCGAAATTAGTTTTTGAAGCAGTCTGTAATTTGATGATATTTAGAGTTCAACGTATATTCCATAAATGCAAACAAGGTTTGACTTAGGGGAAATGAGAGCTCTTGAAGATGCACCAACTAGTCAAGAAGATTTTTGGGCAGGCTTGCTTAAGCTGATGCGCGAGAGCAAAACTTAAACTCCAATACCCAGTAAATTTGGTTTTTTTTAAGTCCATGAATATTTCCAGATAAAATTTATTCCTTATTTTAATCGAAAAATATCAAAATGGTCGAATGCATTTTCCGCAACTGGTCTGGCGATGCAGGAATGATGATGCATTTAAAGGCATGGCAAACGCTTACACAGCATTATCAAAATTAAGCTTGATACATGATATTGCTCCACTTCCACTTCGAAGAACTCAAAACATTCAGATTTCGACAAAGCCTTTGTATCTGCAAATTTTTCTTGCAGACCTTGGTAATAATACGAACCAGTTGCCCAACAGATGACGCATACTTACTCTCCAGTTCGAACATCATTTCAACATCATCTTTGTCTGTGGAATTGTATCTACACAAAAATGTATTTGGTTTTTTTTTTGTATGAATTTCCGGGTTTTTAATTAAACGATCACAATTCATTCATCGGTGTCATCACAGCCCATTGTACGTATCAATTAGATAATAGAAACTCTTGTTCAGATTGGAATTTCCCTTAACGTTTTCAGATCAAACTGGTTCATTCATGCAAATCTCAGTTAAGCCGCGAGGAAAACCCGTAGTAATTGCGTCAAACTCTATTTTTGTTTGTTTGAGAATGAAAATACCAATTAAAAGTCAATAATAATAATCGAAATTTTTTATTTTTTCTTTCTTGTTTCAGGAGATGTTGATGGCAAATGACAAAAACAGTTTTAAAGGATTTCGCAAACAGTTCAGTGGGCGGTTCAAGCGATTAGTTGCCCGGAAACTGGAACCTGCACCTGTGATACCTCCAGAACTAAAACCGCAACTAAAAACAATATATGTTTATTAATATTAAGAACTTGTGTGTGTAAATATGTGTAAAACGACTGCAGCTGCTGACAGCCAAGCAGTCAACTTTTGAAATTAATTATAAAAAGTATTTCACGCATATTACTTTCTTAACGATAATCTTTCATTTGTCAATGGATTAGTAAGACACATAGTATTTGAATAAACGAAATTCCTGACTAAATGTTTGGCTTTACTTGAGAATCATGCTGACACCACGTCGATAAGTATTTTATAACTATTTCGAAGTAACTTTATAATAAGTGTACAGTTATTTCAAGTGTATTTTTAAATATTAACTTAGAGTACAAATATTTTTTAACATTATTATTATTGTATTGTGTTTTACAAATAATTATATATATATATATATATATATGTTTCCATATATGCAACACATTGGAGGAGACATCCTTGCTGAGTCAATATATCCATGTCCGCCAGTCCGAATTGTTTAGTCCCTTCATCAGTTTACAGAGCATTCCCGAGGAAGCTTGATTTCTATCAGTCTTTTGGCAGCAGGCAGTACATAAGTCGTATCAGCCCACTATCATAGCATAGGGTTGCAATAGGAATCGGTCGAAAGGTGATTTTTTAGTATGCCCACGCTTATCTCGATCAAGAACAAACGCTTATCTTATCTTCTGGGTCGCAGCTATTCTCCAGACATCTAATTTTTGTTGCATGTGACATGTGTGTTTTTTTTGTGTCTTGTCAAACTGGAATAGAAACAAAAATATTTGTGAAACCCAAATATTTTAACACCTGTGTAAATAGGCGAAGAATTAACTTTTTTTTAATATTTGTTACAAACCAAAATGTAGAATATTGAGTTCGCTGCAAGTCGAGAAACCGGAAGCCTATAATTAAGATTTGTAATCATCGGCGAGTCCAAAATAACTGCACTTGTTAGAGATGTGATTATCAATAGATAAGGCTATGGTATGTTATGTGTTATAGATAGGTTTGCTTATCGATCAGATCCGTCGAGTGGCTACTGAAAACTCCTCACAGCCGTCACATTTTGCTCACTTTAGATTTGAAGATTTAAAACTAATTAAGAACGTATCTTTAAAGTGCTTCTCTTATCTGAAGCGAATTATTTTTAGGCAGCCGCCAGATGTGATATGCCTCAACAACCAACTTTGCGGGGTTGATCGAAATATTCCTCTGGAATGCCCAATTCTTGAGTTTTTTTATGTTTTGACCCGAACCTTCCTCTGCAAAAGTAACAATGTGGAGGTCCCATTCGGAGCACGCAATATGGCCGCGGTATCGAGGAACCTTCGCTGGATACATCTTCCGAGGATCTTTCCAATTGCATGGAGCAATCAACGACATCCAGGAAATGTTATGCTTGAAGTACCAGACGACTAAAATGTGACGAATATGTGGCAGATACAACTAATTCATATTTTAACCCATCTCAATGACTAATGGAAACATGCATCTTATTTGGGCACACCTCTTTTAGAAAATCCTACTTGGCTGGCAGGAGTTTATGAATCTTCCTTGGCTGTGTGACGCAAATATTTTTCTCTTTGAAGGCCTTAATATTAGTTTTATCAGGTGATATTGCATTGTTATCAGAGTTTTCCGCACATGGTTATGCCCGACTGCGACGGTCTGTTGTTAAGAATGATAAGTATATATATTGAGCAGCTACTGTTTGGATGCGAAAAGGGAGAAGATAATCTGATATTTCAGTCTTGCTTTTGATTTTTTAACATTGACTTTGACTTTGATTAAAACGGTATATAGGATTGTACTGCTTCAGTCGGTGATTAGGTCTGTTGTCCAGCAGGCAATTGGAGATTGGATTCTCTTCTCAATTGAGTCGCTAGAGTACTTTCCACTCTTTTTCCTTACATGGGGTACCAAAATCCCCTCTCGAAATTGGAATTGTAGACGATAACCTATGACTGGAATCAGATTGTCCTCAGCATTGTTTTGTACAGTAGTACTTTTGTTTTCTGTAGGTGACAGCCTCAATCGGTTCTGCGATCTCATCATCAGTTCTCAACTCTAGGGACGGAATAGTCACTTTCTTGATGAGCGACAACTTTTTTGGGGAAACTTCCTGTTATCGATCATTTATTAATAGAGCAGAGTCTATTAGGATGCGAATAGGAAGGAGATTAGGAGTTGTGCAAAAGTAGGCAACAACTTACAATAGTGGTAACAGGCAATCCGACCCCTTTGCTTTTTATAGGGTCGAAGACACATCCTTCTTTCTCATTATGGCCCGCATGTACAAAATTTATCAACCGCTACGGATTATGCCTAATTTAGCTTGGTACTCTCTTAGTCTACAGTGTCCTATCAATAGATTGGTGAGCTTTTTAAGTCTGTTCTTCCCCGTGGGTATTACTTGCTTAATTCATTTCTGATTACAGCTGCCTAAAACACAATTGGCTTGTCTTAGCCCAGGTACCTCAACCAAGCACGATTGCCGCAGATGTCGTTCTACGTTTCTCAGTTCTTACCGATTTTGGTTTTAGATAGCTGCAATTTCTTCCGTCTTTCTGCGTGTAATCTGTCGGAAAGAATAGCGATATCTCTGATCCGATAGTATCGTTTTTATATTGAAGTCCATAGATCTGTCTAGGGGTTGTGGGAATGATCCATCGGAGTATCATTTTAGATTGTGCGAATTCGTAGGATGGACTTCATCTAATGACATCCTTTATTTCTAGATGCACAGGTGTGTTTTCAGTTTCTGTTGATTTCGAAGTTGAACAGCTTCAGTTGAGGTGAATTAGGGAAGTGGTAAGGTGGGGTTTGAGTTTGGGAGGGTCTTGACTTGCATTTTTTATTAAAGTTACTTCACCCGAGACTGTCAGCATCGACTGCTTATACATTACATTTTTGATGTTATTGACGCATTATGATATAATCTGATGATTTGATTTTTAGTATACCTTTTTGTAGCATTGCACTACTGATGTGAGCCCGGATGAACTTACGACCAATTTGAGCAATCGGGGAAACAAGTAGCTTAGCGGGGTGAACGACCCCAAGTATTGCAGGAGGGATCGCATTTGAAACTCTGTAAGACCCCCTCCGATTGCTTGGTGAACTTGTACACAGAAGTAGCTTTCTGTGGTCTGCGGGCTAAGTTCACAATTTAGGCTTCGGGAATATTAATAAGATTTTCATAATTCCATATTTACCCGATTCAGAGCTTCATGCAGCTTACATTCGATATTGGCCATGCCTGAAAGTTCCGTGCTTGTTTAATCTGTTCGACAAGCTCTTTGAGGCGGTCGCCGATTGAATCCATTGCTCCCCAGTAGGGTGATCTAGGGCGACTGTGCAAATATGAAAGATAATTATGATAATCTAGCTCGAAATGATTAGGGCGTGGTCGGAAAAGGTGTAGCCGATATTGAGAGGAATTTATCAACAAATTACCTTATAATTTTGGAGTCTCCAGTTCTAAAACTGGAGATATATATGTTTTCGATTAGATTCTTTATGTTACTAGTCTTGAAAAGTGTTTAGCTTTAATCTACTTTCCAGGTTTGGTAACCATAACCTTAAAATTTTGATAGATATAGACTTATTCGATCTTTTGGTCGGAACTGTGTAGGTTGAGGGTCATTGCACAAGCCAGCTCATTGTACCTTCAGCATCAGGGTATAGAGAGATCAGCTAGCGTATATATATGACGATCCATATATATAGTGATATATCCAAAATGAATTAAGTAAACCAGGCTTGCTAAAGATGATTCTCACTGACATGGGTATATATATAATATCCCACACAACTAATAAGACGAACAAAAATTTGCAAAGTGCGACAACAAAAGTAAGCCACAAAAAAATATAACTCCCTCCCGGGCACATACAAAAGGTTTGTTAAAAATATTGAAACCGGTTTATTACAATTATTATTATACCTTCGTAGCGCGAAGGTGAAGCTTGTAACGCATTCAAGCAGACATGTGAGACTATATAACTATATAAGTTCTTGATCAGCATAACGAGTTGATCATTAAACCTATAAGTACAACTATCCTACGACGTATAAAATCTTAATAATACTTTGAACTCAGGAGTAAATTGTATATGTCTGGAGATTAACTCCGATCTACAAGAGTATGTCATTTTCGGCGTGCCAAAAAAAGGTTTTTTTATTTTTTTTTTTAATACCCTGTTTCTCTTCTGAGGCACTCGAATTAAGTTTTTTGCAAAGCGTAATTTACAAACTTTGTGTAAATGGAAAACATCATAAATTACATTTATACAGTGGCTCGAAGCTTATTTGGATCAGGGTCAAAGAAAAATGGAATTGCCTGCCATAAGCTAATTATACATTATTTTTCAAAAATTCCAAAGACCGATGGTAGGTATATATATTAAGCACCAAAATTAATATATGACCCCAATAAACTGGGATTTCCCCAACTGCTAGGTAGGATTATACAAATGTTGCCTACTTTCAGGTGCAGTTTTCATTTGGATCAGGTACATTGTGGACACCTGGGTGCCATAAGACCCGGATTATATATAAAGTAAATCATATTAATAATAATCAAATATTGGCAAGGGTATTAAGTAGTCATGACCTCAAAATGTAATTTTTGATTGTTTGATAGTAAATACCCTGTAATATCGATTAATTAAATAAACATTTTGAATTATTGATATAGAAATTTTCTGTTGCCATATTTTTCATTTGTTAAAAAACAAAAAAAAATTAAATAATTTATGCAACTTTGATTTGCATACGTGTGCATTAGCATTAAGTTTAGTCTTACATTTTTCCTGTAATCTAGGGTATTTTGTAGCCTATACGCAGACGTCATACTTTCTCTACTTTCTTTCTGCATTCAAAGTAAGGGTAAACAAATATGTAAATGTGCAGAGGCATGGGTGTGAAAGCACACGTATCGCCTCAGTCATTCTCCATGTTTGGATAAAACACTTTATATAAAAAATGTTGGTGGCGCTATCATTCATTGTGTTCTGGTCCGTTGCTGAAACTGCTGCAACGCCAACAACTAAATGCACAGAAGCTGTGCAAATAGCTGCGCTTATTGAAGAGCAGTCCATCGCCAGAATTGTGCACAAGCCTCACCACAGAAACAGCGCGGAAACCCATGATCCGGAGAAACTTCAAGGCGAAGAGGTCAAAGATGTTGGTGTTGTTAACTTTGGAGATACGCACAGTGGGCCTCTGCTGACAATTTCTTCAGAACAGCCTCTTAACTTTGAACCCGATATTTATTATCAATTAAGACCAACTTACTCACCCGTCCCACCACCAACCGCCGCTGTGCTGCATCACTATCCAACTGAAAGTAGTCAAACGACTTTTGGCCAAAAGATATACTTTGTAGCGAACTCGGAATCAACATTTCCGAAAGCACCAAATTTGCACATTCATCACCATCACCACCATTTAATTTTCAGAGACAAAAAGCCAACCTCAATAACGCAATACATGCTGCCAGCGGAGTCCGAGGTGCCACAAAACGCATACTATCAGCCTTTAGCTGCAACAGTTCCGCCAATCGTATTGGCTCCTAACATTGTAAGCGTTTCTTCTAAAGTCAATGATTTGAATTCGGATGCAAAACCCCATATCATTAATGGAACTTACAGCACAGAACCATTCATAGACGAAGATCCATCTGAAAGTAATCAATTGGCTATAGACATACGCCTGGAAAGCAAAAGTGATCCAGTTTCTGTGGTAACGATACCAGAACTCCCATCAGACACAATTAATAATCAGACAAGTGTTAAAACCACCTCCTTAGATTACCAGAAGATAAGAGAGATTAACGATCTGCAGCAGCACGCCGAGAAAGCTTCAAGAAACGCCAGCGAAAGTAATGAAAGCTCTTCGGATTATTCTACGTACACCTCAAGTAGTTCAAATAACAAGCATTCTGCATATGATGTACCACTAAATTAAGAAGTTTATTTTAAGTTTGAATCAGAGAATCAGAGAAAGACATCTTCAAATATATAAATTATAAGTTAACTCTAAAGTTATCTTCAACAAATTGAGAATGGATCTGTTATTTTTTCAAATATATTATGTTTCGGAGTCACTTGTCTTGAAAGATTATGTAAAACAGCAAGTATGCCATGTAGACACTCGATCGAGAATGGAGTTATTTTATCGGAAAGCTTTTATTTACACCAATTTTTTATAGACCGGATTTATCTGCTGTTGTTATATTTCAAATCATTCAATACAAATGCTTAACAAACGTTACAATTGATCTTTAGAAATATTAAAATTGTAATTAAATGTTATAAAATAAATATAAATGAAAAAATTCTTAAAATACTTAAATAAAATTCTTAAATTATGTTTTTGTTTGAAGTAAGCCTTTATATCATGAGGCCCAAGGACATAGAAACCCTCAACCCAACAAAGAGCATTCGTGCAGGAGTTGGGATTGATGGAAGAGCTGTAGGCTCAGTAAGGGGGCACAATAGACCTTATAGGTCGCAGTGCTAACTATCCCCAATTATAATAATAAGCCTTTCCTATACCCTTAAATAAATAAATGAGTCATTTCTCCTACCCCATAAGGTACATCTTTGGGAAGATGATGTATCATATCCAAAACTATTTCTTTACCAAGATATACTCCAAACTCACCTGGTTCGAGTTTGACAATGCTGACAATCGACAATTGCAAAACAACCCATCATCATCGCCCAACTATATCATATAATCGTCAGTTCAGTTGATGTGATAACTGATTATCAAGACAAACTTATATTATTTAATGACTTTCAAAGCTTGCACATTTATTTTTAATGCTAACTCTTGCGAAATGATATAATGATGTGATGATGATATAACTGACAATATTGCTTGCAAAAAAATGAATATATATTATTATCCATTGCCACAACACTTTTTTGTCATACTATATCTTGTTAGACTTGTTTGACAATATTTACAATTGGCAATATAAGAGGGCCCTCCACTCCCAGGCCTGTGTACTGCATCTTCTCCTTTCTGAAGTACTCCACCAGTTCCGCTATTTATGGTGGTGGGCAGGCTCCATTTCCTGCAAAGTACGCAGACACTGCTACCATAGAGATAGGGTTACTACTGACCTGCATCGACATAGGAACTGCAATCTCTAGTAACGAATTCCGAAAGGATAGCAAAGCTAATACTCTTCGTCACCTCAATACGTGCTTTAGTAGCTGAATCTCTCCGATCCTCAGCCGAGGATGTTGTTTGGTAAACATCGTTGCTTGACAGCCGAGGCTGCCTTATCGTGGTGGCTGTTTGCTTTGGCCAGCCCTGTTTCGATGACGCTTGTCATCTACTAGAGAAGGGTCTCCAACTGACGCAGCGATTGGGGCCTGGAGCTGCCCCCGTTTCCGCTGCTCGTCATATCGACGTCAGCTGCTGCTGTCTCCTCTTGCAGCTCCGTCGTCAGCTCCTGTGAGGACATTGGGATGTCCTCGTCTCCCAACTCATCTTCGGGACAGAGCGTCACCTCCGCCAACTCGTCATCCCCGATCGATCCTCCAACAAATCGGTGGCCTGCGTTGGGTGACTGTTCGGTCCTGCAGCGGGAGTATCTGATGTGGTGGGAACACACGCTATGACGACGGTATATCGGCTCTCACCTTTTAGTTGAGAGGCACGCCCTTCCATGATTCTAGCCGTGACGTTACGGTTCACAGCCAATCTGCTGAGCCCTTATCGAAGCAATTTATAACCAGGAAACCGAACCAAAAGTGAATGCCCGCGAATGAAGCACCGCAGTGTCCCATCCAGGCGCAATAACTTCTTCTACGAATGGCCTCTTCCACCACAGACAATTCTCCGGGACTGAGCATTACCTGTGGGAATTCCACAGGCAACTCTGCCACTGTTGTCGTTAGAGTGCTACTGGGTGTCTTGGGCGCCGGCACCGCAGCTGCTTCTCTCGACTCTTTAGCCTTCCTCAGAGCCTCCGCCGGAGCGAGCTCTTGCTGGAGGTACCTTAGGTACCACATCACTCAGCCCATCGGGTTGACCTCTCGGTGGCAGGAATTCCTCTCTTTTTTTTGCCCTCTGCCCGCCTTGCCTCACAGCGTCGGGGTTGTCCATCGTTAGAGACTGAGCTAGTTTTTAGTCCAGGCCCCCAGTCAAGCCACGACTCTCGGCACGGTTCGAGTGACACCTTAGTCTGGCCCGGTGTGAGATGTACGAATAGAATGGAGGTAGGTACATACGTGATGCGGGTAGGTTGGGATCATGCAAGGCTATGCATTTAAAGGCCAAACAGATACTTTTCAGTCCATTTGACTGGAAGCTCGTATTATTTGCAGCACAACCCGCGACCCCTCTGGTGGCCTCAGCTTAGCCCGAGCCATCCTACAAGATTTTTAGACCAGGATGTCGCAAACTTAGTTGGTTCTAATTCTGGTAACTGCAATAGATCGGTTAGTAAAGGGTCTATTCAGGTTGCTTAGCTTCTTCCTGGCAAATGCCGGGCAGGAGCAAAAGAGGTGTTCGGGAGATTCCTGATCACATACGAGTTTGCCATCTCCTGCAGTGACTTGCGACGGCTTGTTACCGATATGGATTTTTTTTATAATGCGCAAATCGAGTTACTTGCAGCTTGTCTTGCAATATAGATATTCACATGCTGAGCATTTTAGTATTGGTGATAGGGATAGACAAGGTCACCAAACTTAGAAGTTAGCTTACTGGGAAGATCCTTCAAGGATCGGTATTTCAATTTTGAAATCAAGCTTCCAGAAACTTTGGCGCCAAAAATCTGAAATGCCCATGTTCTGGAAGTGTAAGACGAAATCATCAAAATTTTGAAAGTATGTTACCCGTAGCCACGCCCACTCCGACCCCAGAACCCCAAAACTCTCCAAAATGAAACCGAATCATATCTACCGCAATTTTGAAACCAAACTTGAAGAGCTGTTTACCAGGAACCCTCTTCAAAGATCGTTATTTCGATTACTCGATTACTCCCGATTGCAACTTTCTCTCTAGCTTTCTGGATGTAAGTAATCATCAATCGGATTTATATTACTTTTTAGTAGGGAATATGTAATTGATAACAGAGCTAATTATATCGTTTGTTGATTTATATGAATCCATGTGTATTTCATATATCCAATCGCATCTTTCCCCATTTAGGACACCTTTAATTAAAGCACAATTTTTGATAGAACGATAATTTATTTTAATTAAGTTAATATAAATATATTTATATAGAAGACATACAGATCGAGTAATACGTTTGATGATTTGAATAACACTTTTGAGTGAGCAAAAAATGTTACAAATACCATCGCGTACGCATTATAAATAAAGACGTGATTTATACATTAAATTGATTCAAAAATAAGCTACATAAATATTAAATAGGATAATATCTGAATTATGTTTACTACAGAAATGAACAATCCTCCATTCACACCCTTACAGCCTTTTTGCATCGTTAGTTAAACACTTTCCTACAAATTTTGTTAGCATTTTTTCGTTTAACGTTCGAAGTTGACTTTTTTTCATATTTGTTACGCACAATATTAATAAATTTGACTAAAAAAAACGATTATTGTATTTACTAAAATATTAATATTCAATCTATATTCTAAATTTGAGCACTTCATATATATGCATGTGTGTGTGTATGTGCATGTACCATGTATGTACATATATATGAAATTGTAGCCTGCTTGAGATCAGTAACAGCTCCCAAATTTAAAGAACTTTTCGCAGATTCGTCGTGTAGGATTTCGAAAAGATATGAACGAATTCGAAACGATTGTAATGGACAAGTTCAGTATGTCGACAGCAATAAATGAAAAACTACTTAACAAATCTGACATTGCTAATATTCCTATGGTATGTTTGCGCTATTATCACAAATATATATATAGGCATTTCATCTGAATCCTCTGCCTGAATCCTCGGACTCTTTACCTCTTTGGTTTTTTCTTTTTTGTATTTTGATTTATGTTTGACATTGTACTCAGGACTGAAGAAAATTGAGTGAAAATTTATACACTTTCAAATTTAAAGCTTACATACAGAATTTAGCTACGTTGCTCAAACAGACAGGTGACTGTTCAGCTTGAAGTTGTGGATAGGGAACAGCTGATTGCTACACTAGTGTTGTCTAACTAAACAATTGTATGTGTGTGCATGTGTTGTGTATGTGCATGTGTATAAGAGTTGTGTATGTGCATGTGTATAAGAGTTGTGTATGTGTATGTGTATAAGAGTTGTGTATGTGCACGTGTATAAGAGTTGTGTATGCGCATGTGTATAAGAGTTGTGTATGTGCATGTGTATAAGAGCTCAGTATGTGCATGTGTATGCGAGTTCAGTATGAGTGTATGAGTGTATGCACGTATGTGCGAATGTATGTACATTTTGTGGTTGAATGGTCAAAGTGTGAGCATTTGAGTGGGCAAATGTACATACATACACACATACAATTCGTATGGATGATGATACTTATAGCTTGCCAAATACGGGGCAGGATCTCGGTATTATAAAAGGAAAAATGTATGTATGTACATAATTAAATTGTTCATATTTACAACTGTTGGAGCACTAAATAATTACACGAAACTATTACATTTATGAAAAACCCGAAATACGCTTCAAAATTGTTGTATGTACATGTTATCGTCTTAAGATCGCTTTATTTTAAAAGCTGGTGGGCTCTCTGATTTGCTACTGCTATTCTTGCTTCATTTGACTCGCCCTAGAAAGGAAAGAAAATTTCACATTAATCACATTTTAAAGATATTTAAAGATGTTTTATTATAATTTGCAGAAACATAAGATAAATCCAAGCGCTGCTTCTGTAATTATTCTTCCATTCTTTACGATGAATAATTTCTTTGAACATCTTTTCCGCTTATCGTTCAAAGTACACTTTTCTTTATTTCAAAAAGTTTTTAAAATGTGTGAATATATAGATAAACGGAAGGACATGGCTGAGTCTAACAGTCCATTCTATCTCCAAATTGAATGAATTGATGACATGTCTTCAGGCACTCTGTTACCGCATTGGCAAGAGGACTAGATCGACTCCGTTTAGATGACAGCCTTCGAAGCATACTGCCTTCATTTAGCTGACTATTCAAGACAGCTCCATAAACTCTTATATAAGACCAAGGTTTATCCGTGTCAAAATTCCTAAATTAAGTTGATCACTCTGTCTGGGACAGCAGTTGTGGTAACAGGGCAGTTATTTTACTCCATACCCGATAGAGAAATGGTAGCACTATATCACAATTATCAGAACAAATTTGAATATATCCTTAAAGCGTTAAATACCTTGCGATTAATTCGGTCTATTTGACGATTTTGATTTTCCAGCTCTGATCCCATGTCCAATGCCATATTTCGAAGATTACCTATCATGGTATTAACTTGACCCATATTTTCTTCCATTTCATCCTCTCTTGCATCATTTGTAATTCTGAAAATAGTACAATATGATAAAGAATTATATATCATAATTAGTTTAAAAATACATTGAAATAAATGTTAGTTAATTAAATTACATTCTTAACGGAGCGGGGCAGAGACACCAGGACTCCGACAAGCCAGGAGTCTCCTAGGTGGCTCAAATCAAAAGCGATTTAAGCAAATGATATCCATGGGGAAGAAGAGACTCAGAATACTCACAGGTCAATTGACAGGACACTGTAGACTGAGAAGTCACCTAACCAAGTTAGGTATTTGAAGCAGCAATGCATGCAGGTTTTGCGGATACGAGGAGGAATCCTCGACGCACATCCTAACAGAATGCGTCGCCTTAACCAGGAAAAGATGCAGCATCCTAGGGCAGCATATCATGAGGCCCAAGGACATAGAAACCCTCAACCCAACAAAGATCCTGGCATTCGTGCAGGAGTTGGGACTGATGGAAGAGCTGTAGGCTCAGTAAGGGGGCACAATAGACCTTATAGGTCGCAGTGCTGGCTATCCCCAATTATAATAATAATAAATTACATACATGGTTTCCCATGTGGTAAATTTAAAAATATCGCTTCGAAAAAACCCATATGATCACGATAATCAAATTTCTTAGTACTCTTAACAAGATCTGAGATCCATCGCATTGAGTGATTGCTCAGAAAATGGTAGCTTAGTAAAAAGCTAAACTAAATTTACAATCGTCCCGGTCCAGAGTTCATGTCGCTCTTCCTAAAAACACTGTTTTCTGGACTATTTGACTATTCGATATATATAGCTTATAGCGTTATAAAAACTTGCCTTGCACCCGAAATCGAAGTAACCCAGGATTTAACAACTCCAATAATACTTGATTGTCATCCGACAGACAAAGTTTTCCTTACTGCAGTGGGCAAATAGACTATTTCTGAATTAGTTGGCACGGTGCAAATCGCCATGTTGAAATCCCCACCAGGGTTTCTTAAGCGTCAGATTTATAATGATACGTCACTTCCTTAAGGACCTGCACCTTCAGCTAGCCATTCACATGGCAAATAAGTTATTCTTAGAACTATTTAATTCGAAAGTGACTAAAGTAAATACATAATTCTAAGCTTCTGTCCCTCTGTCTAAAGGTACCTATAAAGGCTTACATTGACCCTATAGATCCTACAGAACAATCTGTCTAAAGTCTACCTAAAATTGCTACCTCTAAAGCATACGCATTCAACGGTATTACCTGCCAATATATCCAGCTTGGGCCATCATTCCATTTCTATCATCCATAACCCTTTGTGGTTGGTTGTTCACAACTTTCCCATCATCATTGCCTTTCCATGTGCCGTCGTCCTCTTTAAATGATTGGCTCCTGAAAAGTTAGAAACAAAAGTTTTGATTTAAAGTTAAGTTAAATTACTGGGATCTCTTTAGTATCCTGACGACTCTACATCAAACTAATCAAAAATTAAGTCAACGAAATAGAAATTGATCTCAAATTTGAAAACAGTTCAAAAATAATAAAAAATATGTTGAAAAAAAGCTGAAATAAATGGTAAAATTCTGGATTCATTCTAATTTATCTTTAAAAAGTAAATAATATAGTTATTTAATTGTTACATGTTAAGCTAAATAATTTGTTTATATTTACTTATTGCAGGGTAGTACACAAATTCCGCAACATTTTTCCATTCCACTCAAGTTTTTTTCAGCTTCTCTCATATCGGCGTTGATTTGATCCATTCCCTCTTCAATTCGATCAAGTTGCTCTAAAATCATAGACGACAGATTTCAAATGTAATATTTATAAATCTTGATCAAATGGTTAACTTTAAACTTGTTTGTTGTCTATTTACAGATACACCAATGAAGACGCAGTTGCCTTATATCGAAGGCACAATATATTATCAGCTGAAAACGTGAGGAAAAAGCCATTCTGCAGGTAGGAAGACATGGGTTTTCACCATTCTTGGATACATATTATATATTAGTCTCTAAAGGAGGCAAAATTTTACAATTATCAAATAATCTGAATATTCTTGGAATTTGTTTGGACAAGAACACACAAATCATTTTTTGCTGCACATATCTATGTATTATAAAAGATTTGATTAAAAGTGGGTTTTCCTCGAGATCAACACGAGGGATAGTCTGTCAGACTGTATGTGGTGGGAGATGTCCTTCTAACAATTGAGCAACAATTTTATATAGTTTAAAAGTCTATTGTAGATCTTGAAATATATTGAGTATATATGCGCTTATGTTGGCGTCAGGAAAAGTGTTCAAAATTGGGAAGAATTCGATGGCAAGGATAAAATGATCAAACCTGGAAGCTAGGTTACTAGGATCCTGCAATGATTGATGTAAATGCTTAAAGCTAGACTATAATAATCCACAATGAAAATGGTTGAAGAAAATGAAAAAGTACCGGGGTTATCTGGGATTATCAACCGATCTTGATAACATTTTACAGATAATCAATATTATGTCAAAAAACATATATGTAAACTTACAATTCAAATAATTGCAAATTTAAAATTTAAAAATTTAAAGGGCAAAACTTTCAAAATACGTTTTGTGTCGACAGACAGTTGAACAGGATACTCGATTCAGCTATTCGTCCTTATCAATAGTTTATGGAGGCAAAGATGTGCATGTTCCATAAATTTGGATTTCCAGGATATAAAGTAGTTGAATCCAAATGCATACCCTGCAATTGTGAATTTCTATGTCTCACAATGGCTTAGAGATCTATATTGGGTCTCGGTCAATTCGTTGTGTCACTTCTTCAATTTCTAACTGCGAGCTTTATTCGACTTTAGCCAATTAAAATTCTTTGCTAAAGTGAAATTTGCCGTTAAATTAATAACTCTTAACTGTGTGAATGGCAAAGAAAACTATTGATGATCTAAAATTATCATTATCATTATATTACAAAATTATGTTAGCCCTCGACAGGAAAATTACAGTCTTAGCAAGTTGGTACGTTTCCCGGAAGAGAGAGTTGAATATTTAAAGTTTGTTTAGTTTAGTTTCTTTTGGACACGAGAACACTTTCTTAAAATTCCTGTAAGGTTGAATGAAAGGAAGAACGAAGAGAATGGGCGCACCCAATAGGGTTATAGAATCGGCCCATGAATCAACTAAACTGAAAGCGGTAAATAGAATACTGCGGAACAGAGTGAAAGGCAGTATTCTGACACAAATCGGCTGCGACCTTACGGAAGGTCTACAAGATCTTTCCCTTTCACAGACCGTCTGACTCTCTGAAAATATTTATATTGTCACTTTTTAAGAAATATTTAAAATATCGGGTTGCATGTAAGATCACGCTTTCGCTACAGGTTTGTAAATTCCAACCAAAATAAGTTCCTTAGATGGACAGAAGATTATTGATAAAGATAGCATACAAGTGAGTTTAATTCTCAGAAGAGTCATCAGCGTCGCAGGGAAGTCAACCAAGTAATCAACTGTAATCTGGGCACAGAGTATTTGTGAGTGGCTATCTATCACTGCAGCTTCCCTGGGCCTGTGATCATTAGTATTAATGAAGTGGGATCTATTTAAGTAAATAATATTAGCTACTAAATATTTTATCTAAGTTATCCTTGAGCTCCTCATCTTGGTAGCAAGCATATCTGTGATGAGTGCCCTCCTCCGCATCAGAATGAATGCAAGCTAACAAATCGCTCGATTGTGTTATGGGAATAGTTTTAGGAACCAGGATACTGAAGACGAAGTCCATCCATCAGCCCTTAACTTATCTAATGATCTCCAGTATAGAGGTCTCGCACCAGATATTTTTTCGTGAATACACGTAAATTAGTAATGCTCATCTACTTAGGCTAAATTTCCAATTCATCTTCACAAGTCAGGACCCGTGCTCAAGGACTGGTTTGCAGTCAGAGATTTAGCAACTATATTTATACGACGTATAATCAATATATGGCCACCTCGATTAGCCGATGCCTTATCGTATTACCGGTAGCTCCCCTTCACCTCTTCCTCAGAATGAGGAGGGACCTGAACAGGTCTTTCATTCCAGGCAAACCTTTTCCTAGGGTACAAAGGGGTTCAGACCACAAGTGGCGTGCAGTGCAACCATTTTACGGATGGATGGGGTAATCAAGTACTCTTCCGATTGGGCGACTGCTGTATACCTGTGCCATTAAATCTGTTAGGGTGGCGAATATGACGACCGAATATTTCCGTAGATATCTCAGCTCATCTATATGGAGCCCACCTTTATCATAGAGATGAAGAAGGGCCAACCATATCAGCCCTGGACGCTCCAAAGAATGCCTGACGATAGACGTTCCGAAAATGATAACCGTTGAAGGTCTGCCTTCTCAAAACCTGCGCGAGATGACATCTCTGAGGCGGAGAGGACGATAAGTGGACAGAAGAAGGACCTTCATCCACAGACGTGGACAGTTCTAAAATGCAACGAAACAGCAAATTGATCTCGCGGTTGAGCATTCGTTTTGGCCAAAAGGAGGCAATGGCAAGCAAAACCCCGACTTACCCTCCGGTGGCTGAGGAAAGCTATATCAAGCAGCGCATTAGGTTGAAGTGCAGGATAACTCTGTAAATGGGCCAACGCTTACTAATTTGTTGCCAGAATCTATTCTCTCAGAGACTCATCCATAACTGCCAACCATGTAAGCTATCTTAAGAAGGAAACGCGGGGAAAGTAGATTTTTTAATTTTAACGAAGAGAGCAGAGCCATAGGCAGAGAACGCATAGGGATCACAGAAACATCGGGCTGGTCTGCAGCCTGAAGGTCAAACTGGAAACTTTCCTCTGAGATTATATTATATAGGCAATGGGCACCTTCATAAATTATAGGTCAACAAGATGTTGATGGAATGCCGCCAATACATAGAGCTATTACAACAGATCAGGTACGTAACCTGACAGTATGTGTTCCTTTAGCGTTATGTTATATACCAAATGCCTGAAAGATAGCAAGGGTTATTTTCTTCCCAAAGTAGGAAAGAAAGAATACATTCTTCGAAAATTCCATAGTATTCATTTCCGCTAAAGACCATACAGAAAGTAGTGGATAACCATATAATATGTAATCGAATAATTAATAATAATAATAATGAAGTGGGATCCGATCGGACTAAATTGCTAGGATAACAATTAGGAATCATAATAGGGTAGGTGGCAGTCAGCACATCAGTAGTAAGAGGTAGCTCTCAGGGGCTGCCCTCAGAGAGGGAGCTCAGGAACAATGGATGGACCACTATTGTCGCAGATTGGCAGATCTCGGTGAATTCATAAAACCTAGGGGATACTAAATAGGACCTTAATGGGGAGCAACAGCAACTGTAGTTGCGACTATCTGTAGGGCATCTCCAAAAGATTCCAATGTGTACGTGTGTTGCAATAGTCCGACCCATTGTGAGCTACGAAACGCTGATCTGGGCGGAAATTATCGAACTGGAAAGGGCATGGAAGTCACTAAGAAACCTTCAAAAGGAATTTCAGGCGCGATGAGTCTATGTCCCTTTACTGCGCTAGGCGACACTGCCTTCTTCTTCTTCTCCCTTGCGATGATTTCAAACCGTACATTTGGGTTTCTTATGCATAGGGCAAGAGTAGTTGGAGGAGGGAGACTAAACAGGCAGACTTCTTATTAACTTTATATATATATTCAATTCGGTTGTCAGTTTAAGCCTTTACATCCGCTCATGAATTGCAATTCCTTTCCAATCCCTTCGTAGGATGCAAATAAGTCAATTCCACTCGTCCGGCAATTGAGATCTTCATTAAGTTAAGTAAAATAAAGTCAATGATAAAAGTAGAGCTGGTAACATGGTGGTTTTTAGACTGTGTCCTTAAATTGTATAATTTATTATCTACATTGAATCACTTGTGTCAAATTCTCTATTTCCTTTACTATATATGTCTTACCTCCTTGCTCGTCCAACATAACAATGCTTCGCATCCCAACTTCCGCGCTCTAAATAGAAATACACGTTTATTTAAAAATTAGTAGCATAGTGCGAGAATCTCTCAATAATGTTCATATTTCTAGTTCGTATTTTAGTTTGGGTAAATGTTCGATTTAAAATTGTTATACTCTGATACCGGAGGTAGAGAAGTATATTGGTGTTGTTCAATGTTTGTATAACCGTAACTTTGTTCGGGACGCTATCGAAGCTGTACCTCGAAGCGTAAGGCAATTGAACCTATTTGAGAACTACAGTATTCAAACTTGGAAGTTGGGCTTCCTCCTAAATTCCTCCCCATTCTCCCTAAGTCTTGGACTTAGATTTCAAAAATTGGTCAAGTAAATTATTGGTAAATTCCTTCAACGATTAATAAAATCCCCCCAAATCTACCACAGTTTTGGAAGATAATCATTACTGACAACCTTCTTCAGCACCACTCATTACTCTTGCTCTAAATAGGTACTTCGCAGCATCGAAGTAAGGCGAAAAGCATAGATTGAAAAACAAAATATTATCAAACAATGAGTCCGATGGATATATTCGGCTATCACTCCATCGATTCTTCTATATAAAGTATTTCTGTCCGGCGACAAATCCAGAAGTCCAAGCGATGTCTTGCAGCCCGCACATACTTTCTATTGAATTTATAGGAAAATCTGCTGCAATTCTTGCAACAACGCGAACTTGGGACGCGGAAATGCAGAAGCCATAAAACTTTGGCCACTTTAATGAAGTTCCTTCAGATTATCTAACAACTTCCTAGCATGTTTCCATACCCTCCAGTGAGGAAGAGATATGAGGGACGCCAAATACCCAGCGGAGATTCGAAGATCAAGAATGTAATGTTATCATTAAAGATCAGCAGATCCCTTCATATACCTCAAGTGAGTCACATAATATGAGTAATGAGAGAACGTGTGGAAATGGGCACGTGCAGACTCTAAACATTAGGAAATTCCGAGCACGAATTTACGTTTTATCCGTTCGCTTTTCTGCGGACAACCGCTCTGCCTACTATAATTTTCTAACTTGCACGCACGATCTTCATTCATTGATCGCATTTAACTCATATTCCCTCTCGTCGCAACATTTTCCTGTTGGTTTTTTCGTCTTGAGACAGCAAAATTGATATCCACACTGTTAGCTTGTGTGGATTGTGATCAGCTCCTCAACAGTGGCAAAATAACTATATCGATATATTTTACCGGCGGCTATCGGCAAACCACCCCAAAACTATAAGCAAAACTGCGGCAAGTGCATCGAAATTGAAAGGTGAATAGTGAGCGAGAAATATATTCGAAATAATTGAATCGTCAAGAAAAAAGAGAGACCTTAGAGGCGAGAAAATATAATATTTAATTTTTTGGGTGTAAGCAGACCTTTGTGATTTTAGGTTCCACAAACGGCCTCGCTAGCAACGCCTAATCGTGTTAAAAAGCAGGGAGCTGTGCAAGATCATGGTCTTTACTTTTCTATTCGTCATTTTATTTTTTGTAGTAAAATGATTTTTCAAACTGGATAGATAATTTTTGTACGACAGGTTCAACTTATTGCATCATCACGATACGTCAGAATAAGAAATGAATAAAGTCCAAAAATTATGGATCACATTGAGTACTCATTTTAAATATTGGACAATATTCTGTGCCATTTTCAATTTTGAATATCTTGATTAATTCTGGACTAATGATTTTTGCAATAAAAGTCATAGGACCACACAGTGCTCTATTCCGTACTGTCCTTAAAAAAAATTCCAAATATCGTCCATCCTAGACTCCATAACACAATTATTTTTCTTCTATAAGAGAATGTACTCAAGGCGTCCAATTGTCCTTATATCGATGTCTCCAAGACAAACAAGGTTAGAAGAAGGCTGGACGAAGGTTGTTAAGGTTAAGCTTGATAGAAGGTAGCCTTATCCGATCAACTGGCTTTTAAACTAACAGACCGAGCACAACAATATAGAAAATTCTTAGTTGTCGCAAGAGGTTATAATTAAAATCCAATCCGGAAATTGATTGATCAGTATTTATACTGTGTCATACTCGGAATACCAACAGAAAGTGCGCTCAGATCTGCAGGAGAATATAATCGAATATAATCGAATATAATCGTCGACTTGTCTTCGATTGTTAAAACTGAAACTTGATTTTTGATCGATTTTTTGTTTCAAATTGAGTGAAATCAAGTAATTCCTTTTAATTTAAGCAGACTGACGATATGCACTGTCGGTTGGCGAATGACAATCCATTTGAGTTTCATGCACAAAAATATTGGGTTATTTTCAAATTTTTGAATATCCGGCTCCTAGGTCGATAAATGGGGGAACCTTTATAAGATACTTTTTTATTAACATACGATCGGTTTTGTAAGTTTTTGGAAAATTCACCCCTTCCGAAATGAAAAATGTGTTATCAAGTTTATATGGGCGGAGTGTCAATAGTCGTGCGAATGTTTTCCAACTTGTGATGTAAAAAGTGTTCTTCATTTGTAGGAACGCTAATAAGCTCTTGCATCTGTACCAAAGACAAAAAAGAAAATAACGGTGTGCCTTTAAAAAATGTTAACGGATTCGGTTGACTTTTGGATTTTTTCGTGTAACTCTTTTCCATGCCTTTCTGTTGTTTTGCGTTCCCGGCAATTAGTTGGACATGGTTTGACTAACCGATCATTAGCACTTGGGAACTCTCGAATACGGATCCAATTTCGATATTGTTCGTCCGATTGGTTTTATAAAAACTGATGTAAATGCATATTTCGCATATGCATGTGTATTATAATATTGTTGTGCGTTATATTATGTAGTGCTGTAAATCTGGATATACATATTATGTTGGCAAAATATGAGTTTTATTATCTGTAATATATACCCTATAAATATGTGATATATTGTTGTGTTAGTAGTGGACTCACCTCCTTGATCATCAAGGGCTACAAGTGTACGTATTCCTGCCTCCTTGCTCTGGTGTGCAGCAATGTATGCAATGTAAATAGTTTGTAAAAGTGTATAGATAAGTGTTAATATTGTTAACGTATATATTTAATTAATAATTTGTATGTTGGAATAAGTATATATATATCTCAGTTTAAATTACTTATATCAAATTAAGTAAGTATGATGAAAACAAAAATTAATTGTACATTAAATCATCAAAATGTATATTTGAATAGAAATTTTTGAAGAACCAATAAACAAATTATATATATGCTGGTCAGCCAATTGGTTTTAGTTTCCTCTTGGAGAGGGTATTATAATTTTGTTTACGGCAGTCTTAAAGTGTAAATGTTTATGTAATCATTTTTTGTCGGCGAAGATTTATAAATGTATGATTTTGTTAGTTTAAGAAAAGTTCAAGAAAACCTAAAAATCCCTCGAAGTCACAGCGACTCAAGAAATCTTTTTCGGTCACTTTCTTTTATATATAATATCCCCCTATAAATATATTCATATTCAAGTTTTGATATGTTCAAAATTGAATACCATTAAATCAATTGTGCTATTATTATATTTATAAAACTATTTATTTTGGGATACAATATTACTTTAATATTAATTCCCAACGTTAAAAAAATTATTATTTTTTTACGTTTGTTCATTTTTCGACTCTCTTTTGGGGGGACTCTGATTTAGCGACATTTAAATCTTTGCTTAAGGCCGTAAATATAAATTTATACTATCAAGAATAAACAATAATAAACAAATTTTTGGCTGAAAACCCTCGTCGAAAATGGTGAAAAAAACAATAGTTTGCAAATCTTGAACCCAATCTAATCTAGAGAGAGTTCGAGAAATGTGTCTGCTTCTGTATGCAAATCTATATAGAATACTAATATACGATTTCCAGTTGTGTTTGTGCAGAAGTATTGAAATTAATACAATTGAAAAAGTCAATGTATTGTGGCATTTTTTCTTATCGTTAATCGATTTTCATACATATCTCTAAAACGGAGTTAGTTTTCGATCAAATAAAATGGATCTGTCAAAAATATACGATAATTATAAATCTTCAGTTTTTATAGTCTCTGAGATTGGCGTGTTCATACAGGCGGACATATCGACTATCATGTAAAGACTTAGGTTTAGACTTGCTTCTTCTTAGCTGAAAACTATAGACCTAAAATTCGTCTGTTAAATCAATAAAATCAATCAACGCAAATCCATAAAAGGTGTATCTTCCATAACTTTAAAGCTGTAGTCAAATTTGATTAAAAATGTTGGAGGAATTGGCTTCACTATTAGACTTAAAATAAAATAAGTTTTAAAAAATCTCAAGAGATGCGAAGAGTGAAGAATAGGAGTACGACTGACTAAGGAGACATGAAAAATATGAATGATGAAAGAGCCGTTAGATTCTTTGTGCCAATGCTTAATGAAGGCGCATTAATACATGTGAACAAATAAAGCTTAAGGCTCGGCTTGGTAGAAGAAAAAACTCCAAGATCTTTAACTATTACAGAAGCAATGGAACATTGCCAACCTTTGTGATTTATTCATGTCTAATTTCCTCCCAATCAACATCTTCGGTCTGTAAGTCTTAGTAGTACTTGACGTAATCATTATATTATTAACACATATATTGTATATAGCTCCTAAAATCTTTCAAAGTAACATTTATCGATTTTGTGAAAACAGCGGAAACATACGCAAAATGGAATATTTGCTTTAAAAAAAAACATCTTTGCGCGCTCTCGCGTGCGACATCGTATTGTCTGCTTAGTGTTAGAAGCATCTGTCTTTAATCTATATATCGGAAATCGAAATGCATCGATATTCGTGAAATGGGTGCAGTTATCGATATGAAATTATACAAGTGAAGCAAACTTGACCTGCGCGTGGTATACGAGAAAATATTTAAAGTCTATAGCTTTTATAGTTTCCACGTATTCTTACGGACGGAGAGCCGGACATGGCTATATTGACTCGGCTGTTTATCCTAAACAAGAATATATATATATTTCAAATCAGACATTTGCACAAAACCATTATACTCTTTTTACTCAATGGGTTCAGTGTATAAAAACTCTAAACTTGATTGTACCAAAAAAAATTTACACTCATGTATAATGATATTGTGGCAATGACTAGTTGGAAGTATTATATGATTTAGCTTTCCAAACATCTAATGTCAATTTTTCAGAAGCGCAAATGACTCTATTTTGCTTTACGTTTTGCTTCTACACATCAATTAAGTTCTTATTAATTAATAAACGATAAAACATTTGGATATTTGCCTTGCCTAATCAGATTATATACGCAATATTTGATATCGACCTATCTGTATTACGTCGCTCGCTATAAACTAAACTTTATAGTTTAAGCCCAGTTTACAGATAAAAAGAAAAGTTATCGATAATGGAAAACTCCATATAAAAAAAATGGTGTCAAACAGGTCGTGAAATATTGGGAATATTGACGGCTGGTTTAGAAACTCCGAAACTAAAATCCACAATGTTTACTTTTACTCATTGTTGCTTGTGTTTATTCTGTGAACAGCTGTTTGACGGTGTCCACATACTGACGGTAGTTATCGGCAAACCACCATAAGAGCGGCATCGGATAAGTGCATCGAAATGGAAATAGTAAATTATGATTTTAATCTTTCAAAAAAAAATTTACTTACAAACGCCGTAAAGACAAGAAAATTTTTAGTTTTTGCCTCTCAATAGAGAATTTAGGTTTCACAAATAAAATATATTGCAATTTCGATTGCGGAATTTTTCGCCGATCTGTAAAATGGGTTTTATCTTTAGACTCAACTCAGGTCAAACTGTTTGCGCTATTAGCTTTTTGATAGCTTTTATCGCTGTACGAAGGGAGCGCTGCGAACGCTGTCAAACTGCGCTTAACATCGTGTCCATATGTAATTACAACTAACAGTAAGCTATTCATTATATGTCTTAGAGCGCGCCAAATTCAAATATGTAAAAAATTTATTAAGATACGAGGTCCCTTGTTGCTGCTGCTTCAACCGAGAACGCACTCGAGCCCGAAAATCATGAAATTCAATGACTTCCACAATTTAAGGGCTTGGAGTGTAAACATGAAACAATTTCCAAGATTAACAAAAAATAAACTTTCGACGATCGAGCCATGGCCTAACCACGCCCGCAACCCAAACAACATTTACACAAAAAAAAGTTATATATGTCTCTCTTGAGTTTGTATTACCCTAGTATCAGAGTATTACGCAGTCGGTTATGTCCGATTGCAATGTTCACGTGCGATAATTAATGTTATTGTTTCAAATGTCCTTCCTTCACCTCTAGACATTTACAAAACATTCCACTATTTCTAAGAATTTTGAATGCATGCATAGTGTTATATGTGGCATTAATGAGTAGCATAATGTAACCATCGGACATGAACATAAGTTTGTCTGAGATTAAGCTAATACTTACTTAAATCTTAGAGTACTAGGTGACATATTTCGATACTACTTTAAATAAATCCAATCTTACCTCTTCACAGAGAGCAAGCATGCGGCGAGTGCTTTCCAACGACTGAAATTAAAGATTTAAATTACAGTTAGTAAATTGATATTAAATAAAATCCATAACATTTTTGTTGTTTTCTTATTGAATACCACTTAGCTAATGTGCTAGATCCCTATTTCAGACTATAATAAATAATTTGATTCTGTTAATATCTGTACTTCTATCACCCGATTAGATTTCCGTTTTACCTTCCAGCTTGAACTCAAAAAGTCGTCTTTAAAACATTACCTTCTAGACCTGACTGGCGTATCACAAGTCAGTTAAATTTATTATCATTAAATATTAAGGATCTTCCATATTTTTTTAAATTGGGTTTATTTTTAGGTAATCCTAGTTTAATCTAATTTAATTGCAACTCACTGTCAAAAAGGTAATCAAACGGGAATCCGAAAAGAGACGTTAATAACAATAGTCCGAGAATATTTACCTCATCTGCTGTCCCCTGTGCTTTTATCTGCAACTCCTCCAGTTCCGTCTTCGGAACCTGGGGACCAGGTGCTTCTTCAGTGGGCTCTTCCGGCATTCTGAAAATATAAAAATATATACATGTCAAATTATTGAATAATTGCTTATCATCATAGTTCAATTAAATTGTTATTGTCTGTCGACATCCGGTATCATATCTGAATATACCTAAATCATTAAAACTAACCATCAAATATAGAAAAAAAACAATACTTGGAATGAACAGACTGCTCTTAAGTATAGAAATTGAAGGAAAGTGATGTGTACTGGGAACTCACTCAGAAAAAAACACCTGTAAAATTACCTAGACTGCTGAAAAAACAGATGCTTCCAAAGCAATGGAATTGGAAGCATGACAGAATTATATATATGCCGTCAGACTATGCAAGTAAGGTGCTCGCAGATAAGGTCAAGTCAGACCATGCTGCTTTCACATTATACCGGCCAAGTAGAAGGGAAGCGATAAACTCTCAGTGCTTAAGGAGAGAGATGCCAAGAAATCAGTAGGAGGGTGTGGAAGAAGACTTGGCCAGGACCATCCAAGGTGTGTGTGGAGACCTTGAGTGTTTTCACATTTATTGATTTTTTTGCTTTGTCAGTGCCACAAGCTGATGCTTATTATTTAATATAGTTGCCACTAATGAATAGTGTTAGTAGTATATACATCAAATCTTGATGATTATAATTTTCCATTTGTTTCAATTATTTTTCAGTTCATATACATATTTAGATTGACTTTATTTAATTTTTCTAATTTTTCTTATGTGTGTTCCCTTAAAATTAGATTTTAGTTTATTTTAAATTGTGAGTCACGACCAAAAGTTTTTAAATTAAAAGAAAGTTTAGGGCAGTGAGGTCTCCTATTCTATGAGCTGTATAGCCATGACATAGTCATTTATCCCACAATTTTGATGTAATGAAAGAAAGACTTTCCATTCCATTTGTCCATTTTACATACATATATAAATCATATAAATTCCAATTCGACAGTTCGATCAAAAGTGAGTGCTATTTTATTTGAAACTAATTTTGATTTTATTTACTTCCTTGATTTTATTCAAATATTAACATATATAGCATAAATGAGTATGAAATAATATGAATAAAATGAATATAAATAGTTCTGAAGCAATAACACTATTGAAACCAGCAGATCAATGGAATCTGTTTTCAAAATATCCCAAGATATTTTGCGATCTTGCAAATTGGAGCACGTCTCTCTAAACATTATGAACAGCAAAAAAAACGGGTTTATTGCACTATCTTCTAGATAAATTCAAAATGTATTCAAAATTAGAAAGTCTATGTTGCATAGGATCAGACTGGCTGTACTGACTCTGATTCTGCAGGAATATAAGTACTTTATCCGTTTGAACATATACAAGAGCCTATATGTAATTAAAAATTCAAGCATCAAGTCTCCCATAGTCCCCAAGCTCCATAATATAGACAGTGAAGGACAAAAAAAATGCATATATAACATATAAACTGTAAAATGTATTTTTGCATTTGCACAACTATACTTCTTCGTTAAGAGGTGAACATTTTGGAAACTAAAAGATGAGAAAACTGAAAGTGAAACCAATAAATTGGTTGGGAAAATGTGCAATAGTTATGATATTGAGCAAATAATGTAGCAAAAGCCAAATACAAATAATAATACACTGTACACATACATCAACTTATTTTATTGCGCTTTTGTGGCGCAGATTTATTATTATTGCGAAAGTTAACGTTAATGTTTACGTTACTATTATAATTAATGTAGGGGCAGGTCTAAATTCTGATTCTGCGCACTACTAAACTACATAAGTTGTGTAAAATCAATAGGCTCATGTCCGTAATCGTTGCAAAAATGTTGTTCATTTTGTAAATGTATCCGAATATAAAAATATTCATTTTATTAGATTTTTGAATATATTTAACTTCACATAATATATGGTGACTGCAGTACATTCAAATATTAGTATACATTTTAATATACATACTTGACTGGCTGTTGTTGTTGTTTTCACAGTAGAGTTAAGTGAAAATGTTCACTTATGCCTTAGTTAATACTCAAACAAGACTGTAATATTAACAGAATAATTTTCTAATTTTTTAGGTTCGCGCACTGATAATAAACGACCAAGTTTTGCTTCACTTCTGTACTCAAATTGTTTTTATACCCTGTGATATCACAGTGCCAGTAAAAGTCTACAACCAGCAGACAGGCTCGCATAAGGTTAATATGGCATATGTCCACATATGTATTTTATAAATAAAGCTAGTAATTTTAACGTGCAAATATAATAAATACCAATTATAATACAATACTATAATAATTAATGTTATTATTACATCAAATTATTTATTATTATTTATTAAGAAACGATGAAAAGGGTATTTGGCAAGTGTTCCGATTCTTTTCTGTCCCTACAATACGACGAGCTTTTGCGCGCGCATTTCAAGAGACACATCTGAAAGCTTTCGATTAATAGGGATGTCAAAGCTCATATTAGATAATCAAATGAGTAGTGCTTGAAATGAATATTAATTGGGCTTTCATGTTGACTCTTAAACCCTTGATTAAATTAAATGAAATTTGTATTTATATAACTTAATAGAACTATAAAATATATTTGGGGTTAATGAAATTAACATTAAACGCATTATTAAATTAAATTATAATTGTTAAACTTAAAAACAATAATAAAAGTTAAATTATTAGTAGTAAATACTATGTAAATTATTTATTTAAGTCAACAGGGTTCAACATTATATAACTGTTGGATTTATGTCTAATACTTCGTAGCTCTACATAGGGTAGATATTACAGTTATATGTTTTGACACAGATTACAGTTATTTGCAGCAATAACTGAAATATTTAGTATAACACATTTAGTATAACAGAGTAGATAACTTGGATTCTTTTATTATTTTGGTTGAGGCACACCACGGCGAAGCATATCAAAGTCAAAAGATGTTAATGAATTCGTAATATCTTGAGTTCCCTTAGCCCCGCGATTCAAGAATTTCATCAAAACCGACAAGACATTCCATGATATCTTCTGAAAACATGTTTTGTTAATGGATGAGGAGATAGAGGGTGTGGCACTCTCATCATACCTACGAGAAAAAACCCACCGTATGATAAACTTTAACATAAGTTTTCGCTACGACTCAATGGGCACACTGGAGCGTAGCATGGAGAGGATCTGCTCAGGTTTATTTTGCTTGAATATAATAAACACCTTCACAACTGAAACCATACAGAGATTATAGGCGTCTCCTCGTCTAGCAGCGTTCACAATAGGATGGTGTGAGACTGAAAAGAACCGACTGGTAGAAATTTCCTAAGATCGCAAGCATGCAGCTTCTTGAAGGGAACCCAACATAGAATCATCTCAAAAAGTTATAAAAGTGATAAAAAATATATATAAGACAATTTATTATTTGATGCAGGCTAATTGGTACCCGATTTTGTAATTGATGATGAATAAAATTGCATTAAAAAACAAAAATAACTTTTTGAGAAGCTTCGCAATTTCTAAAATTTGTCTGCAATATGGTCGAAAATTTCGAAATGAGTGCAAAACGATTCCCAAAAATCAGGAAATTGTGGAATTTGTTTCTCATCCAAGTTCGTCATAGGTTAGATAGTATTTAAAAGCCATTTAACAAATTTTCCGCCGAACAGAATGTCAATAATCTTGCCGCTACTAATTTGAAAATTCATTTTATGCTAAAATAAATAGAAATGAAAAACACACAAAAAAGTTCCTTAAAGTAATAATTAATGTTTAACAGAGCAGTATACGAGTAATTACAAAACTATCAAAACTTGAACTATTGGAACTTGAAAACTTATGTTTTCTCCGTATGGCATCTGTCGTAGTACAGATCAATTAATTAAAACATCCATCGTAAAAACACTTTCATTTTATTGTACATTTATAAAAATATAATATTTCTGCTTACATGGATATATCAATATATACAAATAAGTTTTAAAGTTTTACAGATATACACAATTTGATAATTCCAAATAAATATGACAGTTAACAAAAATTGAAATTAGAATCATAGTTATCATCAAAGGGATTCATTGATTCCCGTGCTCCATGGGATGCTTTTGCCAAGCGAAATTTATCCGAAATCTTTAGCTTAAATAGCCCAGAGGCAAATTCATTTGAAATTGTCTTGATTGTGTTGGCAGACTTGGAACTAAAGTTCAACTTTTCAGAATTCGAAAGAAAGTGATCAGTGTTTTTGGCGCACAGGACACAAGCCGTATTATCATCGCCGTTGCTAGAGCTGTAATTGTAGCTGAGGCAATCTTTGTGGAATGAATGTTGACATAGGAAATACACTGCGGGCATGTGCAACGGTTGGCGGCAAATGTCGCAGCACCTGTTGCGGAACTCCATTGGATTCGACTCGAATTGCGATACTAATGCAGCATTGATATCTATTTCATTTTTGAGATCATTATTCAACTGCAGCTCGGCTTTGGCAGCATTTGCATTTTTCGTAAATGTTTCCATCAAAAATGGTTTTATATCGATTATTTTGATTTCATAGTTATTGCATACTTTTTGCAAAATATTGAGCAACGATCGCTGATCAGTGGTCAACACAGGCGCAAGACTTGGATTCTTTTTAATTGCTTCCTCGATGCATTTGGAGTTTGTTTCATCGCCAGTAATTACTCCAGAATACCCAGCGGCATGCGGATTCCCATTTTCGTGGGTAAATTGATAAGCCTTGCATATTATTGCAATCTTTTGAGAACTAAGCGAAGTTTTCTTCAAAAAATCATGAATAAATTCCGATGACATTTTATTGTCACGCCAAAGACCCAGGTAAAGAGTAAGCAAATAATAGGATAACTTTTCATCATGGCTGGAAGAATTTTCTATCAGTTCAGCTATTAACTTTGCACAAAACTCCCCGTAATCGGAGAAAATAGTTAAGAATCGCTGCACGTTTCTTATCTTATGCGTTTTCACCAGTGATTCTGCCGTTTCGAAAACTCGCTGGGAATCCAGCGATAAAAGTTCCCGACCATATTCTTGGAAAAATTGATAAATTTCATCTTCGTCCTTTTGCTGAAAATCCGTCGCCTGCAAGTATTCGCTGGCATTTTTCAAACTGGAGATATTATGCGATCTAAGCGATATATTCCTAAAGTCGCAAATGTGACTGAAATCGTTTCGAGTAATCCAAAACTCATCGATTTTCGAGCTGAGCTTTTCCCGATCGGCGCAACATTCAAGCAGTTTCTTGTGCTCAATGCTGGCGTTTTTACTTCTCAACAATTCATTCATGTATTGCATTAGATGATCATTATGCCTGAGACTTAACAGTTTTGAAATGATGTTGTATGGCTTTATTTCACCAATGGTCTGAGCATATTCGGTCACTGCCTCAGACAATCTGCCTCTTTGCAATAAATTGTTGCCGTGTTGCAAACGAACATTTACGATATTTTCACTTTCTGCGGCACTTGCCTCTTTTTCCAAAATGCTCAGCGCTTTATCGTGCATACACTGAGCGATTAGGAGGCGAACTTTATAGTTAGTATCGTGCTGTTGCAATTTGTATTGATGGTAGGTCGAAATATCATTTGACTGTTCGCTTTTGATGATAAGATGATAAGCATTTGTCGCATTGAGAATGCAAAGCAAATTCGAAATTCGTTCGTTGAAAAGTATCAGTTTGTTGTGCACATCCACAACTATGAGTCTGGAGCCAAACTGAGCCTTAACCACGACGACCAGGTGATGGTCAATCCACGACAGAAATTCTTTTTGACCAGCAATCACGGAGCAGCCTCCACGACCATCCCGACTAAAACAGTAAATGGCATCATCTCGTCCAACGACGAAAAACGAATTGGG
Organism: Drosophila neutralis; assembly: GCA_035044385.1. Taxonomy (NCBI): domain Eukaryota; kingdom Metazoa; phylum Arthropoda; class Insecta; order Diptera; family Drosophilidae; genus Drosophila; species Drosophila neutralis. The sequence goes on from JAWNME010000147.1 coordinate 801,642, forward strand.
GCCAAGTGGTTCCGACATGGTGCAACGCTGGTTATGCATATCCTGATCGCTGCCCAGTGCATATGTGGCGATAATTGAAGCTCTGTCGTTCAGAACAAGACTATAGACTCCATCGAGGGACATGACGAACACATTACAAGTTTGCGTCTCCGTCTGCTGATAGCAAGTATTAAATTCTATTCCATTTATGGCACTTGTTGCAATGCTCTGCTGGCAAATATTTGACGAAAGATCTCGGTTGATTTTACCAAAATGGAGGAGGATGTCACCCCGCTCGAACCCTATGCCTAAGGCATATGTCCTCTCGGGTCCAATGAGGGCGACCTGCATAAATGTGACCCGACTTGTTGTGGGCAAAATTGCGGTTGCGAGGCTTGAAAATCCATTCTTTTTGAACTGGTTGAGATCGTATATATATATGCCCAGCGAGCGATTTATCTCGGTTTGAGTCACTATCGTGAGCATATTGTTCGTTGTTAGTGCGCACAATTTGATTGGTTGCTTAATTTCGTGACATTCAAATCGTAGAGGCGTTTTATCATTATCAAAGAAAACATGCACAAATCCATTTTTGTCACAGAGCACGAGAGAAGTGCTCGTTGTTCCATTCGAAGCTTTGACTAGGCTAAAGCAGCGAGCCGCTATTTCAGCATTTACATTATCTGCTTTGATTGAGCGCAAAGTGCTTAATTCAAACAGTTTGACTTTTTTCCATTCCAAGACACTCATCCTGATGATTTATATGTACTATACTCTATAATAATATACCGATTTTTTGGGGGCAAGCTGGTGATGTGAGAAACCATCGACAGTATCAAATATATCGTATATATCGATGTATCGATTTGTTTTTGGTTTCATGGCATCGCATCCATGGTTTTTCACTTCCACTTCATTCATTTAATATTTTTATTTATATATATTTAATAGTGTTCTTTTAATGCAGTTTAATTCTAGAATTTCTTAAACTTGGTAAAAAATTTATTTTTGATCGCATCTAAGATCGACAAAATTGCTGACAACTTAATAAACATATCGAAAAACGCCAGTCGCTACTTTTCCCTTTAGAAACACTCGAATGGGATCTTAGCTATACGAAAAATTCACAATCATCGGTTTGATTTTCCATCTCTATTTCTGTCATCTGTCAACATTGTGTTAAATCAACTTCGCTGATAGTAAAAATGTTTGGAAATATTAGAGCCCTCCGAAGGGTTTTAGTGACACAAAGAGCAATACAAGCTCTAAATGGCAACACAAATCTAATAAGCAGACAAAGTCATGTGTAAGTAGAAGGTATTATTCATGCATACATCGAATATTCCAATAATATCGTTTTGCTTTTGTTATATTACATAACGTTTTTATTTAGTGTCTCGTACCGAAGCGCTCCTCCGCCTCACTCAAAGGCAACTAGAATTGTGTCCGTTGGCGTTGGGGCAGCGATGTGGTGGTGGGTAATTTGGCACCTTTGGCATGAGCCGGATCACATAACGGTAAGTGCCAGCACTTCCCCGTATTTATAATTGTATTCACCGAAATTTACCGGTATTTTTATATTTCCAGGGAGAGTTCGACTACCCAAATCCGCAGGAGTGGAGCAATGCCCAGCTGGGAATCCCTCGTGATGATGCATAATGTAATTTATAATTGAACAGAATTAATACAATGTTATGAATACAAACTGTTCCTGTTGCGATTCACGAGATTAAGTAAACAAACATCAGACTTCTAATGATTAATGCAACGCGATAATATATTTTAAATTGAAAATAAATTTCCAAGTTCACATCATGGTAAGAAAAGTTGCTGGCAAACTCTAAAATATTTATTTTAGATTTCATCATTCGATTTAATTCTTTTCCGACCGGGCGAACTTGGAACGTTCCCTTAGAAGCGACATCTTTGTTTCGAGAATCTTCCTGAATATATATGTATTTGTTTTACAGTTTTCCTTAACGTCGGCTTGTGCAATCAGCAATTCTTAAATGGTCTCAAAAGTTGCAGTCTCTAGAAATGTGTCATCTTTGTTTTATTCTGATTTCAATTAAAATTTCTCACATTGTTTAGATGGAATTAAAAATCGAAGTTAAAATTACGCCTAAGAGGAGTTGGCAGTTTCAGCTTATTACTCTTAAAATGCCTTATATTGTGGACTGTGGATTCAGAAAATGTTGCCGCTACCCGAGTCGCTGTGCACGGTACGCAGATATGAGAGATCAAGACCGAGATTCTCAAATGGGAGATGCTCAAGGACAGGCGTTGCGTCATGACAAACCATCTCGCACTTTAGGGTGCATTCACATCTTGCCAATGTTCCGGAATACATATACATATACATACAATCGTATTATGAAGAATTGTCCTCTTTTTTATTGATAACTTTCTTCGCTATCGAACAAACGTCAAATTTTTTAGTTACAGCAGATATTGGATTTCCTCCGAATAAAAATCATTTCATAAGTTAAAGAAAAAACTATTCATTCTGCTAGATTGCGCAATTTGGCAAGTTCTTCCCATAACTACTAGTCGAACTCTATAATTTCTAGTCTAGTTTTCAATCGAAGGAACTGGAAGTGCCAGCTGTGGATAAATTATTAAACCTTGAATTTCCATCAGATATCGGTGATGCGGATTCTTCTGATATTGAGAAATATATTCGCTTTGGAGCATATCTCATTTCCAGATCCGACTGCGCTTTATCTTAAAATGCTTACTGGGAAACCGAGATTGGGGCTGATGGGAAGCTGAAACACCACAATGATCACAGATCGTGCAGTTATAATTAAATTAGTTGAGGGTGGAGATGAGCAGATATTTCATTGCATATAATTATAATATCTATATCATGACGCCTTTTACAAAATAATTAATGCTGTCTGGAAAATTAACCAGTGCATTTATTTATTGAAAACCCAAAGTTGACTTTTTAAGCATAAACTTCACGCTGAGCCTTCTCCCAGGCAGCCATTGGTCCGTGCTCTGGTCGGTATTTGACATTGCAACCATCTTGTTCGAAGCGATTATCATCGCGCAATTCCTCGTAGCGCTCACGTTCGTACTTGGTGAAACCCCACTTCTTCGACACGTAGATCTAAGAAAAGAAAACAAATTTTATTATATTTAGAGTTATAAATCAACATTTCTGCGTTACCTTCTGGCGACCTGGGAACTTGAACTTGGCACGACGCAGAGCTTCGATGACTTGAGCCTTGTACCGGTCACTGGAACGCACCGACATAATGGGCTGTCCAATGCGAACGCGAGCAACGGTTCCCTGCGGCTTTCCAAAAGCACCTCTCATTCCAGTCTGAAGCCTAAAATAGACACATATATGTAAGGGGAATCAGCAATTGGAAATTCCAAGACACTTACCTATCAGCTCCAGCGCACGACAACATTTTGTTGATGCGAATAACGTGGAATGGATGCAGACGCATTCGGATGTGGAACTGATCCTTGCCACAGAACTTCACCAGATACTTGTTGCAGCAAATGCGTCCAGCTTCCAATGCTTCGCTGCTCAACTGCTCGTATTCATCGGACACCAAATGGACGCATAGCGGGAAATCCTCAACTGTCGCCTTCTTTCTGCCCAAATCGAAGATACGAATCTTTGGGTCTGGCACACCACGACAGAAACGCGACTTTGGGTACGGCTTGTTCTTACAATAACGGTAACTTCAATTTGCAATAAAAAAAATTAAATTTAAATTAGCATTATCATTGCATATCTAATAAATATAAATACTTACCACCTAGCTGGTCGGCGACCCATCTTTAATCTGAAACAAAATCGAGAACAAAGCAAAACATTAAGTAAAAAATATAATTATTATTTATTTCATAGCAGCTTTTGCGATTTGGCCATATAAGCTGCCAACAATTTAGAGCAATATTCGAACGGATGTTTATAGATATTCATAATACTCAATTTGTGTACCTTTCACCGTACGGCTCGAAACGAAAGGAAGTAGATTCGTTCGACGGAAACACGCAACCAAAATTTGCAAAATAATCGTCAAATCGATAAGATTTGCCTTATCGATAGCTGCCAATATGCAAGTTAGCCACGAAATTGTACGTCGTTATGGAACGTTGAAATGATGGAATTTAACTTGAAGCATATATAATCAACATATATCATATTAGTTTGTTGTTTAATTAAAATTTTTATTTTTTGCTTAATTCGTACTTATATTTAAATTCTATATTGGCCTTTGGAGAGCGCCTTGCTTAATTTTTGTCATATGAGGGGATCTAAAATTAACAATCTACCGAAATTGGCAGAGCGACACTGAGCGAAAGTTAACTCCTAACTTAACAGCTGTTATTTGTCAAGTAAATAACTTTTAAAAAAACATTTTAAATCAAAATTGATTTTGCGGAGAAATTGCTTAAGCTTATTGCTGTTTTTCATATCTCATTGATAATTTAGAGAAATATATAGAAATTGATTGCAGGAAGAATACCATTGCTACTGAATGTTGACTTCGCCTTTAAATCTTCATAAAGTATAATAAATCCGTTTTTGCATCTGTAGCGTCCACATACTGATGACTCAATACAAAAATAATAAAAAAAATAAAAACAAAAATAATGAGTTGCGAATATAACACAAAGTAAATAGTTCAACCAAAAAGCTTAACGAAAAAGTTGATATTAATATATATTAGGTTATGTTAGGTTTTAATGGTTGCCAACCAAGGTCGGCAAACTTATACCAGTTTTGGCCCGTTTGTAAGCGTCTGCAAAATGTGTGTTAATAGCCAGTAATTTTTAGTTAATTTCGAATATCAGAGGAGTGAGTTTTAGATACATCACATCAAGTTCTATTTTATGCTGTTGTAAATTTAGTTATTGCTTATTAATTTCAATAAATTGTATATGAAATTAAAAACAAACATTTAGGAGTTCGATTCCACTGTTCCAAAGTGGACGTCAAGCCAGCAAGTGTTTAGTGTTTCTTTTACAAATTTTTTTTCTCGCTGGAACGATAGCTTGCACTGACAACATAGCGTACTTCCGTCTTTTGGATTTTGGTCGGCCACAAAGGTGGGTGCCAAAAAATTTCTGTGTGGATATTAATTTTTTATTTCCCCAGTCATCAATTTATATTAATGTAATAAATTTCTTTCTTTCTAACAGGTAATTACAACTACAGGGTTTGCTACGTTTATTTTTTGTATTCTTAAAATGCTGATGATACTTCCATGCACCACTCTGATGCTTTTTAAGCAACGTGCAGATTATGGATATTCTGACAAATTCGTATTGATCGATCTCGAGTAAATAAAGTGATTTAAATTGTATTTAAATGACACTTTCAATCTATTTTTAGGTTTTAATAATTATGAGAAAGAAAGAAAAACCAAAAAATAGACCAATGATGTGACAAGTTATGTATAAAAATAACAAATTCCGTTTGTTGCTAGGTCTATCAACCGTTGAAAATGGGTGCCTACCGCTATATGCAGGAACTGTATCGGAAGAAGCAGAGCGATGTTATGCGCTATCTGCTCCGCATCCGTGTCTGGCAGTATCGCCAATTGACAAAATTGCATCGCTCGCCGAGACCCACGCGCCCGGATAAGGCTCGTCGTCTAGGTTATCGTGCCAAGCAGGGCTACGTCATCTACAGAATCCGTGTTCGCCGTGGCGGCCGCAAGCGCCCCGTGCCCAAGGGCTGCACCTACGGCAAACCCAAGAGTCACGGTGTCAACCAACTGAAACCATACCGTGGATTGCAATCCATTGCTGAGGTGAGCATAATTCCAAATAAAAAAGTGTCCTATTCCAAACTGATGATAAACACATGTTTCCTGAAGACAAAAATATGTGGCATTAACTTCCTTAGATGTCTGAACTTAATTCAATCTAAATTCTCATATTCATAATACGCCGGTTAGTAATTGATTTTCTCAATTTTTTTTGTAGGAGCGTGTTGGCCGCAGACTTGGTGGTCTACGTGTGATGAACTCTTACTGGGTGGCCCAGGATGCCTCTTACAAATACTTTGAGGTTATTTTGGTTGACATTCACCACAATGCCATATGCCGTGACCCCAAGGTTAACTGGATCTGCAAGCACGTGCACAAGCACCGCGAGCTGCGTGGCCTGACCTCGGCCGGAAAGAGTTCCCGTGGTCTCGGCAAGGGTTACAGATATTCGCAGACCATCGGCGGATCCAGGCGTGCTGCCTGGAGACGCAAGAATCGCGAACAAATGCACAGGAAGCGCTAAGCTGCAATTATGTTTCTGTGAAAACATTCTGAAAAAAAACAAACATTTTAAATACATATATCGAATTGTGTATAAACGTGCTTTGCATTGTGTACGATTTATTTTTAGTTTGTCAGATTAACGAAGATATAAGGGCTCCGTTGAGCTAAGCAATGATTATAGATTTGCTAGATATTTTTTTATTTATTTTATATTTTATCCTTTGGGAATAGCAGGGGATTGCTTTGTGCAATGTCCGAAGCTTGAGACTTTATAACTTAGTCAATGTTAAGATGTTTAAAATAAACATTTAAATGTATTAAAGAAGTGTTCGGTCAATGGATGAGATATGTGGATGTTAACTACAGTGTTATGTAAATTCTATATGTATGCAGTCATATTGGGGAAATGTGTAGTTTGCAGATTAGAGCATCCATTCTTGACCAGTGTGAATAGCGGAATTGGTATCTCTCCGTGTGAACCTTTAAGAGAAATTTAAAAAATAGGTCATCGTTTTTATTTACTTTATCCATAACTCTCCGATACCTTAAAATCATTTTCTGCTTGCAATGATAATGGAAAATAAGATACTCATTTAATTGGCACATTATTGAAAAGCATGTTAAGCAGCCAAATCGTATATTCATTTCGAATAAATCGTTGCTTAAGGGTTTGCAGTGCTGACTGTCTGACTGACTGTCTTCTCGTCTATATTATAGAAAGAATTTAAAAGCTGATAATGTAAGTCTTATTTAATATAAAATTTCGTACATAGCGCGCAAATCAATTTAATTTATCGGTAACTCCCCACGTTTTGCGAATATCGATACATATCGATTCCCGATAGCCTTAAAAGGCACACATTAACGGCATCTTTGCAATATGATACATAACACAGCCTAACATATTTTTTATCAAATTTATATATATAAATATATTTCGTCATTTTCTTTTTGTGGATAAAAAAAAATAAAACTCCATGCATTGAAGTGCTCGATCAGATTATTCGACCACAGCGCAAAATCGGATGTATGCGGGTTTCAGATTGTTCAGAAATCGAATGGTAAGCAGCCGCAAAGAAAAACGAACAAATTCGCTCTACATTTGCATCAAGTTTTTCTCCCATTCTTGGTGATTGAGAATCATCAAGCAGTTTCGTAGAAATATACTATATGGTGGAAATATACTAGTTGATATCGTTTGGTTCGGCTGAACAAAATTGATAATAGGGGTATTTTTTGCTTTGCATAATTTATTGAGTGTAAAAGGGATGACAGATGATTCTTTTCTTTTGCCAATCCGCCAGTATTTCGCTGACACTTAGTTCATAAAAGCATAAAATATTAGTCTATATGCTTCATTATTCAGCTGCCAAAGGAAATTTGACTGCCTTACGACTGGCGCAATTGGGTCACCCTGTATAATTACACCATGAACACGATCAAATGAGGAACTAAAAGAAAGAAACACGTCATTTGACCAAAAATTTCCCAAACAGATGTTTTCTATCTTCCTCTTTCATAAACCAAAAATTAATCTTATTTCTGATGCCAAAACGGTATTTATAACATTCAACATTTTTTTTAAAGAATAAAAAAAGCTGTATAATTGTTTGGAGATTCATCTGATGAGTTTTTGGCAAATTTTAAAAGCGACACTTATTCTACTCTTTTGGTATGTGTCTATATTTTTTATGTTAGTATTTTTCGTTGGTATTTTATAAGTACTTTGTTTCGTGACCACGTTTTGCTATTTGATTTCCCTTTGATCCCAGATTAAACACTTGCGTGCCCGATTTTGTACAACTCGCATCTTCGCAGCTGCATTTCTACATTGGCTAAATGGATCAAATTTCGAAAGGCTGGTTCAGTGAAATCCAGAATGATTTATGGCCGGGACAATCGTTTTCTTTGAAAGTAAAAGAGGTTCTTCATGCAGAAAAATCACAATTCCAAGATATTCAAATAGTTGAGACGTAAGTTATGCAAATACTCTAGCTTTGTATACATATACAAATTCTATCATATATGATTATTTACTTACACTCATTTTCATAAGCATGTATGTACCACCAGTTCTATGAATAAATATTTACATGTTTTAATAAGTACATCTGTTCTGTGTTTTTGTGTGTTGTCTTCAAAATGCATTTGTTTACAAAAAGTACATTATTCCTATAAAAAGTACTTCTCCATGCATGAATATCTGATCATTAAATCTTCAAGACTGAATGAAAGTCGCCTACAAAGAAGAAAAAATGTTCCATCTAGTTACTGCTTACCCTATATAAAACCGAAATTTGTGTGAGATAAGTGGGTCACGACCTTGATCTATCTTCACCTTCATATATGATAGGGCCCTTAGTAACTTAGCAATTAATATTTTAAACAAGAATTTTGGAGCATTTTACCATAAGTTTTTGGCAGTCACTTCTTCAGATAATCTTTTCATAATTTTTGCCACTGCTGTTGCCTGGAACTCCATTTTTGACTAGTCCTTCCCACATTCATGAAAAGGTAAATTTCTGAATTGGTAATATGAATAATATTAAAATATGCGTTTCATCTAAAAATATTGTTTTTTCTGTCACATAACATTTAACACATTTAATCATAATTAATTTTAGTATTTAGCCAGATTAAGGTAATTTATTTTTGTGAACATTTTCTTATCAAAATTGATTTTTGCAGGGAAACGTATGGAAGGTGCCTCATTCTCGATGGAATCATTCAATGCACTGCCCGAGATGAGTTCTCGTATCAGGAAATGATATCTTTTTTGCCACTGTGTTGCCATCCAAATCCACAAAAGGTTTTAATTGTGGGCGGCGGGGATGGTGGTGTGGCACGGGAGGTTGTCAAGCATCCGTTGGTTAAAGAAGTCCACCAAGTGGAAATCGATGACAGAGTTGTGGAACTATCCAAAAAGTACCTACCTTCGATGGCGTGTGGTTTCGACAGCGAAAAGATAACGCTTACAATTGGCGATGGCTTTGAGTATATGAAGCAACACAAGAACGAATTCGATGTCATCATAACGGATAGCTCGGATCCAGTTGGTCCGGCAGTGAATCTGTTCCTCGAAAGCTATTTTGAGCTGCTGAAGAATGCACTAAAAGATGGCGGAATTATTTGCTCGCAGGCGGGCAGTTTTTGGCTGGACTTTGATCACATCAAGAAAACAATGAAAGGATGTGGAATTCATTTTCCAAAAGTTGGATATGCCGTCGCCTCTGTGCCGTCTTACCCATGCGGACACATCGGATTCATTGTCGCATCTCTCAATGCAAGCCGGGATCTGAAGGAGCCAGCGAAAAAGTTTGAAAAATCCGAAATAGATGCGTTAAATCTAAAATACTATTCCAGTGAAGTACATTCCGCCGCTTTCACCCTACCCCGTTGGATTGAGAAGCACTTTTACGAACAATAGTTTGTAAAAAATTAATTAAGTTCATGTTGTGCCTTCTATACAGATGTAAATTCCAATTTTACAAAAATACAGACTTAAACGATTGATTATTATTTAAATATTTTCTTGTACGCAAATTGTACGGCATCAAACTGATATATTTATTTACTCAATTACTTCGTGGTTTTAGCCAACGAGTCTGGATTGAGGTAGGTATCTTAAAAATATATATATCTTCATTTTGGCTAGTTGTCGATTGATTCAATAAATTTTTTGCCTAAGTTGTCATTTGACGTTTTATGTAGCTGGGAAAATGAAAAAAATGCCTCTCAGAATATCTCGCCTTAAGTCCTGATTTTAGATCTAAAATGAGTTATCGAAAATAGAAAACTGCCTTTAAAAAATGTAAAGTAGCTTGGTACATTTTTAATTTTTATTTTTCTTTTATTTTGAGCCTTCCACAAGCAGTCATTTGTCTTTATAAGTTCCACAATCGAAATAAATTGCAATTTCATGATGAGATGTAGTATCCTAAGGAAACATGTGAACAACCTGAAAGTCATGGCAACTCAACAAAGAAATTTGAATTTATGACAGATCTGAAATATTTCCAAAGTTCTTCTAAATGTCCAAGACCAAATATGTCAATTATTTATTCGCTTGCATGCTTTCAGGCTAAATGGAAGGCAGAGAGTACGCGAAAGCAACAGTGAAAAATTTCAAATGATCAAAAATAACTGGTTTACAAATTAATCAAAAGCTTATTTATTATAGTGATTATGGCATAATAACTGTAAAACAACACAGAACAGATACAAATAACTGCAAATGCGCGTCCCGTTCATACAAAAGTTCAAATCAAGTTTTTTTTTAACATTAAAAATTTAAAATTCACCTAATAAAAAACCATCGTTAAGTAAAAATATCGATAAGAAATATCGTGCTAACAACGTGAGTAATTTGAGAATTTATCGCAAAGCAAAGCTACAAAAGATAAATGCAGATTAAAAGCCGGAGTTGTATTAATGTTAAGTTTCCGATCTATTTGTTGAAGACTTATAGGCAATTCCTTTATTTATAAATTATATTATAAGTCTTGCAAATTGTAATTCTACATAAATATTATTATTAAGTTTGCTTGTCTCCTCCACCATCAAACAACTTAAATACGCACAAAAAAAAATTGTTCGTATATCCCATTTGTAGATGCTAAATTACAATTCATCGTGGCCATTGTCTTCGGATTCATTCTTTGATTCCGTATTGTCCTCGTCCTCATCGTCATCATCCTCATCATCCTTGTCCTTGTTCTGCTTGGACTCCTCCTCATCCTTTTTCCGCTGCACCTCATCCTGCAACTCCTTCGTTTTCTTCTCGCCAGCCTGTGTGGCTTTGACCCCCTCCGCCGTCTTCGCTGCCAGCTCGATGTCATCGGTGATGAGGACATTATCGAAAATGGTACCCGACTTCACTTGCCACAAATCGAAGCCCAAAGTGCAGATCTCATTGCGCAGATACAGTTTGTCATCGGGACTGTGCTCGGGATTTTCGATTTCTGGATGTTCCCATGTGCCCTTATAGTTGGGGTTGTCCAATTGCTTGGGTTGCCATTCGCCCTTATATTCGGGATTATCGACCATTGGGGGCTCCCATTCGCCATCCATTTCATCGTCCCAATCCTCAGGCTTGGTCGCATCGGGGTCTGGAATGTGCTGTGGCTTATCCCAGTCCTCGGGTTTCTTATCATCGGGATCGGGAATTGTGGCCTATCAAAAAAATTGAGTAATAATAATTAGTCATGTGAAATTATAGATAAGAATTTGTGCAAGTTGTTTGAAAAGCATACGAAAAAATAAATAAAACAAATTAATAGTATAAGATATTAAAAATAATTTAACTTATCCAAATCAGTAATAAATATATAATAGCGACAATTTACCCTATCAATAATTACGATAAAAAAAAATAATATAAACAATTTATCTTATCATCCCATTCAATAATATAACATTAATAATATAAAAAAATTATCTTATCATCCCCGTCAATAATAACAATAATTAAAATAATAAACATATTTTTACCTTATCATCCCAATCTTCTGGTTTCTTCGCATTGGGATCCTTGATTTTCTTGGGTGCCAAGAAGTCCCAATCATCCTCGAGATTTCCCGATTCCGCCTTCTCATTATCAATTAACACCTCATAAGTGTTATCCGGCTTAAGGATGAGCGTGTAGAAATGGGTGAAGACATCGTCCTTGCACCTGATGTCCTTGTTAATTAAGTGATTCTTGCCCTTGTAGCTCAAAATCACGTGCACCTTTTTGGTGCCAGGACCACAAATATCGGGACCAAACATAATCTCATATGGGGAGTCTCCGTGCATATCGGTTTGATCTAGCGAACAATCGAATAGTTTCACATAGCCGCCTCCACAATCGATATTCTGCTCGTGCTTCACTGAAAATTGGACAACAAGCGGTTTTCCCTCATTCGAAAAACCATCGAATTTCCTTGAAATGGCATAGAAACGTGCATCTTGGGAAGTTTGAATTCCTAAAGGGAAATTTTTTATTGGTTAGAAATGCAAATGTAAATATACGTATATGTATGTCTGCGTGGGTGTTTTCATGCAAATAAACATTAACACACTCACGTAATAATGTACATATATGCATGTACGTGTGTATTTATATTTGTTTTATTACGCACCTTTGTCGGCTTCGGCGTCGTTGAAAAAGGCACCCGCCGAATGAACAAATTTGCCTAGCTCCTTGCCAGGATGCTTGCTGTAGACCCACTCATCCTCCCAATTATCTACAGCAAAAAAACGATATATATATATTTCACAACTCATATATACGTATTCAGTTAAAAACTTACCGTTTTCGAATTTGTCTTCAAGGAAAACGTCGGCGTTTACAAATCCTATTGTAAATAGCGCAAGAATCGCTCCCAGATGCATGATGAGGCCGTGTTACTTCTACGAACTTCAGCTACGAACTGCGGAGTCAGCAATTTGTGTGCTTCTAACTAAATGCCGGCTTGCTCGATGAATGCCGATGTCAGAAAGAGATGAATGTATCTGTGCTGCGTAAAATCGGTGGAGCGACTGGATTGGATACATGTGGACCAATCACGATTGTCAACGTATCAATAAGTGTTGGTAAATGTCTAAAGTTCGCTTCACATTCGATAGGTCCACCAGCAAATAAATAAGCCAAGTACGCTACTCCAAATAATTGATAAGTGGAATTTACGCTTCGTTTTTTGTCTAAATTCGGTAGCAAATAAATAAATACAAATGAAAAAAGTGCCACTTTTTACAATTTCGTTCTCTTATTAAGATTAATATTTATAAATTGTATGGCAATGCCTTAAGCGATAATCTTATGTTGAAGTTGGCGAGAAATGGCCAGACTGCTCAAGCTACTCCTCATTATATCTTATGTTTATTTGCCGAAAACTTAAAATCAATGTATGTGTGAGCATATGTATATATATGTATATATGGTCACTATATCAAATTACGTATATAAGTGACATTTTTAGCTTGCTTGCAAATGCATTCACACGATGCACAATTCCATCGAAGTGGCAACGCCAAAATTGTTAAATATGTATAATGGCTTATCATTCATTTTATCTTTTTATTTCATTTATATCAAAAATATATACATGACAAGGAGACATTTGTACATAAAACAATAACAGACTCCAAAAACCATAATAATCTAGACACAAAAATGAAACAACTTCATGTTACATAATATAATATATAATTTTTTTTAAATGGCTTTAATCGGAAGGCAATGAAGAAATGGTATCCTGTAGATCACTTTTCGCTGGTAAGGATGGGACTGGCTTAAAAAAACTGCCGAACGTAGTTTGTCTTGCCGCCTTATATATTTCGTTCTTCAGTGGTTGATAACAGCTAATGGCTGAGATAATTCCTCGAGAAACTTTATCGCCACGTTCGAAGTCAGAATTGTTTTTTGCCGTTATAGCGAGACATTTTAGGCCGTAATGGGTGTACTTTTTTCTGTTTTCCAGTGAGCAGAAGACTTGCGAATACTTTTTAAACCATCATTGGCGAATTAGGCTAATCATTTCCAAGTTGAGAAATAATTGATCAGTAGTACAAACTCTCCTATCAAAATTGCCATGACATTACCAAAACTTTCGGAGCATTTTTTTTTAATGTCAGCGAAAGTACGTTGACCTTCTCCAGCAGCCAGTATTTGTCTATGCCCATGTTCCACATTTTCAATTGGGACATTTTCTAACAATGTTTCCTGGTTGCTTTTAGGAATAATTTCTAAATACCCTGAAAATTAGACAGGCATTTCCTTAATTTTAGAAAAATTTACCATTAAATTGAGAAAAGAAATTTACTTCATGAATTTTAAGTTGAGTTACACTTGGCCCCGAAAATATGATGAATTTTAAAAAATTTGGCGAATAATATAAGTTAGTAGCGTTATCTCTTATAAATACAATCTTTCTCATGCGTCTACACAACCTATTGTGGAGGATGCTACGCTCAAAATCTATATAATTCGCCAGGAATGTCCTGGAATCAACTGCAGAAAATTCGGACACTAAAACAAGAGAAAATCATTGCATTTCCACGCATAATGGAACTAGACTTGCCAATTATTATTATACGATTTTTTTGAGAGACACACAATTGACTTAAGTGTTCGTAGGGTCCAAACTCTGACAAATAATTATATATAACTGATGAACATTTAGTGAATAGTGAACGTGAACCAGGAGTAACCAGCAATAAGGAGCAAGGAAGAAATTTCCTTATATCATTATATTTATTTAATTATTTATCCAAAGTCTTTAACTGACGCCAAATAAATTATGACAATGTCCAAATCAAAGATTCGAGGAACAAACAGACAGAAAGAAAGGAAATGACTTACTACCTCTCCTACTTTCCGTATAATCCCAACCGATCGAAAAACCGCGCCGAGCAATTACACAAACACTGCGGTGATCCGGTCACTGGTGAAATGGAACTCAAACAGCCAAGCAGAAGAGGAATCAATTTAATTCAGACTTCGGTAGAAGACTTTGGGGTCTTCCTTCGCAGCAGACATATCGGCTATTGCCAATATCCAACCAACGCCGATGTTCTTACAGTCTACTGGATGGAATCTGATGCCCAACTCAATATTTCCGTACCCTCTAGACCTTCCCAATTACTTTTTCGCTGTTTCTCTTAAATGTTTTACTACTAATTATTCCTTGAAACTTTTCGGGTACTGTGCCATGGTAACAATAGACTTTATTATGTAATCAATTCAGTCATTTATTTCTATCCTTACGGACCCAAGTATAAACTTCCTGTCATCGCACCGAGACCCTCTTCTTATTCAGTCATAGCATGTAGGTCATTCTTCTTCTTCGCAACCTTGACACATTTGCTGTCTTCGCCATAGAGTTGTTACAGCTGGCAGCGGGTGCAGCCTTCTTGACGGCAGCGGGTGCAGCCTTCTTGACGGCAGCGGGTGCAGCCTTCTTAACAGCAGCCGCCAGTGCAGAAGCAGCCTTGGCGTCCTTCTTGGCCACAGCTGGAGTGGGCGCTGATTTCTTGGCGGCAGCGGGTGCAGCCTTCTTAGCAGCTGCGGCTGGTGCAGCCTTCTTGACGGCAGCGGGTGCAGCCTTCTTGACGGCAGCGGGTGCAGCCTTCTTGACGGCAGCGGGTGCAGCCTTCTTGGCAGCTGCGGCCGGTGCAGCCTTCTTGACGGCAGCGGCCGGTGCAGCCTTCTTGACGGCAGCGGGTGCAGCCTTCTCGACGGCAGCGGGTGCAGCCTTCTTGACGGCAGCGGGTGCAGCCTTCTTGGCGGCAGCGGGTGCAGCCTTCTTGGCAGCAGCCGCCAGTGCGGAAGCAGCCTTGGCGTCCTTCTTGGCCGCAGCTAGAGCGGGCGCGGAAGCAGCTGCTTTCGGAGCAGCAGGGGTCTTGCCTGCAGCGGCTGCCTTCACGTACTTGCCGACTTCCGGCGCCTTCTTGACGTATTTGGCAGCCGTAGCCGCTAGTTTGGCAGCCTCAGTTGCCTTGGGCTTCACCACTTTGCTCTTGGCGGCGAATGGTACAGCCTTCTTCCCGGCGAATGGTACAGCCTTCTTCCCGGCGAATGGTACAGCCTTCTTCCCGGCGGGCTTGGCGGCTGACGCCTTGGAATCTCTCTTGTTGGTTTTGGCGGTGCGGGCCATCGTATCTCTTGAAAACCACAGACGAAAAGAACCGTTAAGTCGCAAATGTAAGAGTTATCGATCTGCTTTTTTGGTGGAGTTCAGTGCGATAACCAATTGATGACAAGGATGCAGCGGTATAGGAACGATGAGAATTAATGGAATACGTTTATTTTGATTGTATAAATAAATATTTAAATATCTTACTTTTTTTCGTAGTAACGTTGAACATTTGAGACATTAATAAGTCGATTACTTCAAAGGCACATTGAGGTTTCTGTAGAGAAAACGATATCGAATTAAACTGGAAATAAATTAAATGCAAATACATAATAAAATAATATCGTAATAAAATTACACTTTTTGTACCAATTATATTAAAATCCCAAATTGTTCCCCAGGGTTTGTATGAAAATAAAGCATTAGCAAGATATGTTCGCACAAAATATCGAACTAAATATCGATAGGGGAAATTAATATATTGTATGTGTATCATTCCTATGTGTGTCAGTAGATAGCTACACATATAACTTCTCTTCAAAATTTAATTTTGTTTGTACTTTTCGTCAAGATGGCTTCTACACCATCCATCTACCCAACATACTCAACTCATTGAGCACTTCGTATGTGTTTCTCGTTGAATTTTCCTCGTTACCTTTGGCTTTCGACACGTAATGTACATAAGTTTGTATGTTGGTATGTATGCATGTATGTATGTACATGTATAGGTTACCAGCATTCCAATATATGTATGTAAATCTATCAACCGATATATGTACATATATGTGTTAATTGTATGCATATATACAAAATCAAATACAATTAATAACCCGATTTAGTAATTTTTTCAAAATATTTTGTATTAATTTATTAAAAATGTATGTACTTTTGATAATTCTTTCAACAGGCAAGAGAGGCAAAAAGAATAAAGGCACCGTTATTTCGCTGCAATCGTTCCTTTCCAATGGCGACACACCCTCTTGAACGACACAGGTTTCCAAGAAGGTACGAAATCTAGATGGCGACGATAGTGATGACGGTAGCCACTCGTTACCGTTAGTCTATCAATTACCGACCGCACCGCGAGCGAATCGGATATTCGACGATGATTCGATTCCACACAGGCTGCGCTTCATAGCTTAATAATTTACCGTTCGATGCCGGCAAGGACGGTATATACGAATTCTTTGGATCAATCAATTTAGCTTTACTGCGCTTGGGGAAGATGGTGAAACATGAGGTTCCCGTGGATTTCGTTACGTTGAATTGGAGAGTCGGGAGGATCTGATGCTCAGTCTGGCAGATCTCGCGTTCAAGGGGCATCGCAATCGCATCGAACTCTTCGATGAGAACGGGGTACTGTGTCATGCTTACTTTATTCTATAATCAATTCAGTCTTCCATTTCTATCATTAAGAACCCAATTATAAACATGCTGTTTCGTGAATAAAATTTTCGCATGCATTTTACCTAATTCACAGTAAGAATTTTGGGGTCAAATTTGGTTTTTCTAGGTTTTCCCAAACCCGAGAAATAAGTGTTGGACCATTTCTCATTTAGATACCGCATAAATCTTGGCTTTCATTTTTTAAATTTAGTTTTATTTTTACTTTCTGTATTGTTCTGTGTTTTACACAATATGTAGAACGTAAGATTGGTGACTTTAAAAAAAAGATGCTATTTAGCAACCGCTTCGAAAAATAAATAAGTAATTTCCATGCGCCATTGAAACGTGCATTTATAATTATTATAAATATGCAGTGTACATTTTTAGAATTATTTCCGCGTACTTATTAACCCAAACTAGATTTCTAACCAAATATTCGTTGACTATCTCTCAAATCGTACTTGATTAAAATTGTTCTGGATAATAACTTAATCCGTTTAGTTTGTATTTACCATGTGTGGTGGTGTTTGTATTTAAAAACAGATCATGTATAAAAATTGCTGTTTTGAATCTTTACTCCGCATCGTCGTCTTCATCGTCGTTGGAGCTTATTCTGAAGTACCGCAGCTCGTACGAGTCCTTCTCGTTGGCAACCACGCGGATCCAGTCCCGCAGACTGTTCTTCTTCAGGTACTTCTTAGTCAAGTACTTGAGATAGGCCTTGGAGAAGTGCACATCGGAGCTAACAATTAGCTTCATTTTGGAGCGCTCGAAAGTGACATTGTTGCCCAGATTGTTCACCTTGCCGTTGACTTTGAGGCGAGCCTTCACATATTTCTCGAAATCGGCAACATCCATAATGTTGTCCTCGGCAATGTTGGTGCAGTCGATAGTGAAGCGTAGCGAGACCTTCTTCTTCTTCTTCAGTCCCTTGCCCCGCAGCGCATTCTTTTTCGCAACCTTGCTTGACGCATTTGCTGGCGTTGCTGTCTTCGCCTTGGGCTTTGTTACAGCTGGCTTGACAGCTGCAGCAGCAGCGGGAACAGCAGCGGCGACAGCTGCTGGTACTGCAGCAGCAACCTTGGCAACGGCAGGCGCTGCCTTCTTTGCTGGTGGGGCAGCAGCTGCAGTTGGCGCTGCCTTCTTGATGGCAGCGGGTGCAGCCTTCTTGGTAGCTGCCGCCGGTGCAGCAGCAGCTTTGGCGTCCTTCTTGGCCGCAGCTGGAGCGGGCGCTGATTTCTTGGCGGTGGCACCAGCGGGTGGGGCTGCCTTGGTGGCGGAAGCAGCGGGCTTACCAGCAGCGGCTGCCTTCACGTCCTTAGCGACTTCCGGCGCCTTCTTCACGTTCTTGGCAGCAGCAGCCGTTGGTTTGGCAGCCTCAGTTGCCTTGGGCTTCTCCACTTTGCTCTTGGCGGCGGATGGTGCAGCCTTCTTCTCGGCGGGCTTGGCCGGCGCCTTAGTATCTCCCTTGTTGGTTTTTGCGGTTGGGGCCATCCTATCACTTGAAAAGCACGGACGAAAAGAACTTGTATGTCGCAAATATAAAAGTTATCGATCTGCTCTTTTGTTGGAGTTCAGTGCGATAACCAATTGATAAACAAGTATGCAGCGGTATAGGAACGATGAGAATTCATGGAACACTGGAATGCGTTTATGTTGTATGTATAAATAAATATTTCAATATATTACTTTCTTTCGTAGTAGTGTAAATAAATGTGATTTAATTTTATTTTATTTTATTCAGCAAAATAATTTCAAATGCATTAAGTAGAACAAATTAATAAGCATAAAATATTATGTGTTGAAGGTACATTCGTAGAAAATGTGACTGGATCGAAAATTATCAAATATTGAAACATTTGAAATATCAATAAGGCGATTACTTCAAAGTCACATTGAGGATTATGTAGGGAAAACGATAACGAAATAAACTAGAAATAAATTAAATGCATAAACATAAAATAATAATGTAATGAAATTATACTTTTTGTACCAATTATATCAAAATCTCAAATTGTTCTCCGGGAAAGCAAATTAACGAATTTTACTAAAAGTAAAGGTGCTATATTTTTCATGAAAATAAAACATTAGCAAGATATTTTCGCACAAAATATCGAATTAAATATCGATAGGGGAAATTAATATATTGTATTTCTATCATCCCTATGTGTGTCAGTAGATAGCTACACATATAACTTCTCTTCAAAATTTAAATTTGTTTGGATTTTTCGTCAAGATGGCTTCTGCAGGTTTGATTTACAATTATTTTATAATGCATACACCATCCATCCATCCAACATACTCAACTCATTGAGCACTTCGTATGTGTGCTAAAATGGCCAATGTGTTTCTCGTTGAATTTTCCTCGTGGCTTTCGACACGTAATGTACACTATGTACATATGTTTGTATGTATGTATGAATGGGTGTGTGTATGTACATGTATACGTTACCAGCATTCCAATATATGTATGTAAATCCATCAACCGATATATGTGTTAATTGTATGCATATATACAAAATCAAATACAATTAATAAGCCGACTTAAGACTCCTTTGTATTAATAATTAACTCTAAATATTTTGTATGAATTTATTAAATATGTATATACATCCGATGATTATTGCTTTTGATTATTTTACCAGCAGGCAAGAAAGGCAAAAAGAATAAAGGCACCGTGATTTCGCTGCAATCGTTCCTTTCCAATGGCGATACACCCTCTGGAACGACACAGGTTTCCAAGAAGGTACGAAATCTAGATGGCGACGATAGTGATGACGGTAGCCACTCGTTACCGTTAGTCTATCAATTACCGACCGCACCGCGAGCGAATCGGATATTCGACGATGATTCGATTCCACACAGGCCGCCCTTCATAGCTTATATTAATAATTTACCGTTCGATGCCGGCGAGGACGATATATACGAATTCTTTGGATCAATCAATTTAGCTTCCCTGCGTTTGCCACGGGAAGATGGTGAAACGGGGCGTTCCCGTGGATTTGGTTACGTTGAACTGGAGAGTCGGGAGGATCTGATACACGTGCTCAGTCTGCCAGATCCCTCGATCAAGGGGCGTCGCATTCGCATCGAACTCTCCAATGAGAACGATCAACAGAATCGCCAGAAGGGCAATCGTCGCTTCGAGGGATTCGGCAATAGTAATGAGAACCGTGATTCCGGAAATTGGCGACGTGATAGTCAAAATAATGGGAGTAACTTTGGCGGATATTCGGGGAATTTCGATCGTGGTTTCAATCGCGAACGAAAACCGATCACCGAACGCGAGGAAAACAATACTCCGGGCTCATGGCGTACAAATAGCCGTCAGCAATCGTCGGATTTCTCTCCTCCGCGAAGGGGAGGGGATCGCAATGACATGTCGGACAAATATCGCTCACGAAACATCGATGCGAATGTTCGAGACGATGGGGCGGGATCTGCTTCGACGGAGGAGAGGCCAAAGCTAAATCTAAAGCCTCGAACGTTACCCTTGCCGGAGATTGTGAATAAACCAGAAGTGGAACATCAACAGCAACAAGAACATGACAACGACAGCGACACAAAAGTGGTCAATGTTAAGCAGAGTTCCGTAAATGTCTTTGGATCGGCAAAGCCCGTAGATACTGCCACAAGAGAGCTGGAGATTGAGGAGCGCTTGGCGGAGGCGCGTCGCCAGGAAAAGGTGCGCTACGACGAGGACGAGGCGGCTGCTGTCAACGAGAAGCTGGCTGAGGTGCAACTGGACAAGCAACACGATAGTGAAAATGCCAATGCGGCAACAGTCAGCTGGCGCCGTATCCACGATCCCTCGACCAGTGATAATACCAAAGTTAGTCCAGGAGTGCAGGGTAAATACTAATTTTATTTAATCTAATCTAATCTTTCATTTCATTATCATTTAATATTTATTTGTGATTTTCAGGTGAACGCCGTAACGAAGATCAAGATCATAATAATAAATTAAATAAGCCGCGGGACCGAAATGACAGGTAAAGTTTTGTTTTTCGGCTAAAGAGAGCATCTCCGACTGCAGTGAGTCAGCAATTTGTATGCAGTGGTCTCTCGCTCTCTCTCTCGTAAACTACACAGATTCTAGCAATTCTCTTTGTCCTCGAACAAGAAAAACTTTGCGCCTCTCTCTCGCACTCAGTTCACACTCTCTTAGCAAGTACGAAACAGTGTGGGAAGCATAAGAATTACCGCAATGTGGCACATTTGCTGCCTTTATTTTCATTTGCTCAATGCCTCAATGCTCAATGACCCTATTCAAATAGCTGTATTTTTTCTTTTAGCAGAAACAATGTTTTCATTTTCGTCACGCACAACGTGCTTAAAGTAGAGATAGCGAATAATGGTTATCAACATTTTGATTTATTTTAGCACTTCAGTGCCTATTTTCATTTTAGCATGACTTCATTTCAAGCAATCAGAAAAAAAATAAATAAAAAAATGAATATCACTTGATTTGCATTCTAAGAGATTCGTGTTTTATGTATACTTTTATACTATTTTTTTAATATAACTTGAAATGAAAATTTCTAAATTCATAACTTCAAATTCTATATTTCTAATTGTGTTTTCTATCTTTACCTTTTGGTTAATCTCAGATTGGCAAATGAAAAATCTGAAGCACCGTAAAAGTCTATTGACGCAAGCATATTCAAGTTCCAAAATGTATTATATCAAATTATCTACAAAAGTTAAATATAAGTTATTCAAAATTAGTTGGAGGTGAGATTGTTACTGCGTTGGGGCTGATTATAATCGTCGGCAGATTAAGAACGAAGGAAAGGGGTTCATCTGGGGAAAGAAATAAGGTAATTTTCCTCCATGTATCAGGGTATTCAAGAGTCCTTTACCAAAGCTCCGACTTGATTGTATTAATAATATATGATGAATGCCGGGCTTTCTGTCATGCCTAAGATAGCTGCTATTTATTATAAAACAATTTTCTGAACAATTTATTTGCAGATCTGAGAATGCTAAAGCAAGAAATAACCAGAACCATGAAGCAAAAACTAGAGAGGAAAATAAAAATAAACGAGATCCTCGAAGTGAACAATTTCAGGCCAAGCATGCAGCCCAGCACGGTGAACCTGTAAGTACAATTGATAAGTAACTACTTGACTTGAAATATTAAATTAAATTCTATTTGTTTTTAAGTTAATTTAAAATTATAATCATTTACCCAATTAAAATGACTTCTTTGTTCCTTCCCCGCCAGTTGCAAAAAGCCTTTCTGACTATATGATCATTTTAGAGAGCCACAATAATAACTTTAGTGATTATATTGTAACCGAAACTTTCATACTCTGTTACTGAGGGTATAAGAGTATAATGTTATGTGCAATGTTCAAGCTAGATACTAGAATCTAGGATATATTCGCGTATATCGCTTCAGATAATATTCTGAGGCGTCTGGGTAGGTGGGAAACCGATACATCCGATAATTGCAATCAAAATAAACCAAATAAGTCGAACATTTTTAAGTATTCTTCTGGCGGAGTCCATAATATATATGTCGAAATGCTAAAGCTACACATATTGCAAACCTCCTCATAAGGTAGGAAAGAAAGTATTTGGGTCACGCTCACTCTACCATATCATTAAACAGATGATTGCTTTATTTTTGGTTACTTTACACCAAGCAAAAAAATTTGCGATAATAATGTCAGGATGTCATATCTAACCTCTATTTTAAGGTCTGACTTCGGCCACAGAATGTTAATGCTTATTTTTACACATTAATTTTAAATGTTTTTATTTATGTTTTTATTTTATTATATGTTATTTCTTATTTATAGTTTTAGTCAGTAATTTTCAATATAAAAAGGACTTTTTAATGTTTTCTCCATTGGGATTAAATTTTCAAGCTGTGACTTTTTAATTGTTGATTAGTTACTAAAAAACACTTAAACCTTCAAATTGTATTTATGATTATTTGACTGAAACATTCATTAAAACGTTAACAAATTTATTTTTAGGTTTTGCAGTCTTCCAACAAATATTCTGGACTTGACGATGAATCATCCGAATAACAACTATTTCTATATTTGTAATAAATGATTAAAAGAAAATAATTAACAAATACATTTTACAAGTTTAAAATAAAATCACATTACTGAAACAAAACAAAAATACAAATTCGATAAAAGAAAAATAGCTTAAGCGGATTACTACAGCTAGTGAGCTGGCAGGGTAATTTTTGGTTCATAAAAGGGTCAATCTTCAAAATTTGATGACAGCTTTAAAATTGTGGGAAAATATATATTTTATCGATGTGCGCTTCGGGGTATGTCGATTGGCTAGGCATTGATTTGGTGTCGGAGTTAAAAAATATAAGTCACTGTACTGAAGGCTTATTGTTGAAAACGATATTTCCATGCAGCAAAATATAATATAAAAATATACAAATATATCCAAAATATATATTCATTATTAAATAGCTAATTTTCAGCTAATATCAATAATCCCGATTTTTCCAAACGATGAATGGCAGCATAATTGGTGGAAAAGTCTGATGTTACCTTGACATATCGATAAGTAAAAAACATATCGAGCATTTCTTCCATCCCTATGCTGTATCTCGGTAGAGTTGTAAATTACAACTTGTATTGACATACTTTTGTGAAAAGAACGCTTGTTTAATATGGGAAGAAGGAAGTCGAAAAGAAAGCCGCCACCTAAGAGGAAAAATATCGAACCGTTGGACCAACAATTTAATTGCCCATTTTGTAATCATGAGAAGTCATGTGAAGTAAAAATGTAATTAGTATGTATGATTTCAATATTGCTCCAACTTTTTATCCCTTCATATCCACATTACAGGGATAAAGGAAGAAACACCGCCAAAATAACGTGTCGCGTTTGCTTAGAGGACTTTCAAACGGGAATTAACTTTTTGTCAGAACCCATTGATGTATATAACGATTGGGTGGATGCATGTGAAACCGCAAATTAAGTTTAGTATTTTAATGAACAATTATATTCAGTTTTTACAGCCCCCTTTTTAATAATATATGTATAATTATACCCTATTATAATTGTGTCACGAAATGAATGCGAAATGTAAATGTTTCAAAACTTGAGTCCAAGTCAATTGTTTTTTGCCGGTTCTCTTGTCTTTATTTATAAAAAAAAAATCAGTTTTCCGCTACAGGTTGTATATACAGCAAGTCAAGAAAGTATTTTGACAATGTGAAAAATATATATTACAGCAAAGTGCAATTAAGATTTATGTTATCGTGAAAGAGGCATAAGTCAAAACAAAGCCATATAATCTTTGTTGCACTGCCTTTTATTTTCTTGCAGTGTATCGCTGCAGTACTCTATTAAAATAAGAACCCTGTTCAAAAGGAATATATGGTATATATATGGATTTTTTATAAAAGTGAGAAACTATAACAGTGGACACTCCATCACAATTTCGAGGACATATCAACATAAAGGACTCCTTAAAAACTCCTTGGCTATCCGGAAATGAGTCTATATAACGTTATCTTTAAAGTGTTCCGCTCGTGAATGTAATTATAAATTGTGTCATCTTCAATATGGGTCATCATTAGACTTGATGTAGAAATACAGAATGACTGGAGCTAAGACTACGTAGGATTAATGCATATATCAAATTTTAGAAATCAGAAAAAACATCGATGATTAAACCGATGCGGAACCGGAAGATAATAAGCTCTAATGTCTACAAGTATTCGTCTACAATAGTCTTCATTCTGCATTGGTCGAAAATAATTTAATGATCCTCTCACTTGCCAAGCTTCTAAGTCTCCGCTCTAATCTTGAGTACTGTTCTTGGACTACCTCAGTATAAATCAAATTGAGTCTGTTCTGGAGCAATTCCTTCTCCTTTGCTTTGCGTGGATTTAACTGGGATTCCAATCTTCGTTTGTCCTCGTACTCCAGTTGACTTGACTTAAGGCTCCGCTCAGTGTGGTTATCTAGCATAAGTTAATAAATGGCGAATTAGATTCCTTCGTATTATGAGGTAGCCTTAGCTATTCTGCTCCTAGTAGACCTACTTTTTGTTAAGTACAATCCTGTTTGTGTCATCTGTAAATATTGCAATGTATTCCTTTCATTACATTTTCATGTTCAAGTAAATTTATCAGTCTTTGTTATCTTAAATGTTTAAAACTTTGTTTCAACAGTTTCGAAAGTTTTTAAAAGCAGACAAGTGGACACAGTTAAATAGACTGAAGATGTGCATGATGACATGAATGATTGCTGTTCCTCGTATGGCATTTTTCTTTAGTTTAATAGTCAAACAAAAGGCTCTAAATATTCGTTTTTGACTTGCGCTCCAGTTCGTAGCTTAATTTGCTTAAGAAAAATTATTTCAGAGCCCACCAAACTGAATCGTCCATCGGACGGATACTTTAAGATAAAGTTCCGCAAGGGAACTTTCATTTTGCTACAGAAGCTCTGTCATTTGAAAAGCTGAATGCCACCGAGTTGTGGAATCCGATGCACCGATTTCAAGTCAAGGATAATCTTGCGACCCAAGTATCATTTAGTTGAAAATCCTACTTGAAATGGAGCGGAAATTTATTTAATTTTACCTTTGCACTCGATGTGCAACATTGTGGCTGGCAACATGTATATCAACATATTATTTAACAGAGGTCAGTGAATTCTACATATGTATCTACCCACACTCAAGCTGTGTAGGACAGCTGTAGTTGCATAAGCACGGCATTGTATTCCATTCTTAGTGATGTAGGTAAACTTAAAAGCAATGCGCCATCTACCTGAACACCCTCTACTTAAACAATGTAACATCTATTTATATTATTGAAAACAAACTCGATTTGCAGCATTGTAGCTAAGCTTAGCAACATGTTAAATGCTTAACAGAGCTCGGTTAATCTGTAAGGGAGTAGCTTTAGCTGTAGGTGCACAGATAGAGGTTACACGCTTACAGTAGATACGCGTACAACATTCTTATGTATGTATTCCCATTGTTTACATCAAAAATCGACAGAGGCGCATGCGTTAGTTAACAGTTAGCGTTTTCTCAACATTTGACCATTTGACAGGTGTAGTTGTCTGGAATTTTTGCTCGGTTTCGGGAGTGCAGAAAATGAATATTGAAAGCTCGTTTTGGCAATTAAAACTGCACTTTTGTGACTTTACTACAAAAAAAAAAACTTTTTAAATGTTCTTCTGTGAAAGCATTCAGCATCGTTTCCAAAGTGAAGTGTTGCAAATATTAAACTAAAACTTCATACATAGTAAAACCCAATTAAAGCATATATGTATGGGTGCCAAAAATAGTTATACACACGCTTGAAAAAAAGGAAAAAAAAAACAAAGTGCAGTCTATATTCATACCTATGCTTGTATGTATATTCATTTATATATATGCAATTTGAGTATTTCGTAGATGGTGTGAAAAAGTATGTATATGCTTGCATAAATGTAGGTGTGCGCATTTTACCGGTATAATCAGTGTTGATAAACTTTAAAGTTAAACTTTCGCTCAACTACAACTACAACTAAATGTTAAATCAGTTATGAATGTCGCCTAGCATCGCCAGCTTCCAACTCGTCTACTTACATAGAATACATGTACATAGACTATATGTACATACATATATGCATGATTAAAGAAGAGAATATTTTCCATGTCTTCGGATAATTAATAGACTTTGCATAATAAAGCTAAAATCATAAATCATAAAATCAATATGTTTTAAATGTGCCACAACGAAGGATAAACGTTACAAATTAATTGCTATGTACATACATACAAATAGACATGTATATATATGCGTACATGCTGCTATACATACACATGTGAGCTCCAATGACCAGATCTGTGCGATAACATAAAAACATTTTGGCAGATTTTGGGCATTGATAACAACTTAACAATCCTGTTTACTGGATGTACAATAACATACAACCGAAAACTAAAAGCTACAAAATGGCAGTCTCAATCCGGGTTTTATTATTCGTCATTTTCCTCAGAGCAATTGCCGGATTGAAAGATGGTAAGCAAAAATAAAAAAAAAATTGTATTTAATTTATATATTCTTGCTGAGAATTTTGCTTTTTCATTGTGCCATTATAAAAAGCTCCAACTGGGCTCTCAGCATTACATCTAATATATTATTTTCTTATTACCTAAGAGAGCGGAAACATCTCGTAAAACTCGGGTGCCTGCCCATTGAAAATCCAAAAGACAAAAAGACTAAATTAAGCTTTTCATGTTTTCACTGCTGCTTGCCAATTCGCAGGAATGCAGGTCAAGTAATAAGTAATAATACGAGATAATTTTGAAAGGGATATGTCAGTGAGAATGAGATAAGGAGTAAGATGACATTATAAGCAGTCCTTTAAAAATGAGAGTGAAAATGTTGCCAACTTAATAGACACAAAGTTGACACCTAAGTAAGCACGACGCGAAAATCCGTGTCGTATTTATAAACTTTTCTTGATTAAATATTAACAAAATACAGGGAGTAAAAATAATATTAATTAAATATAAAATGTAACATTTAAATTTAAAAAAAAAAGATCTGTATTAAGCAACATTAGTCTTAATAGAATTGGTGAACGAGTTCAAAAGTTTTGTAAACTATCGTTTAAGCCGCTGAATTTGTCCAATTAATTCTGCGACGCTTTCGTCTCTGGGCTAAACCGCATACCCACTGCCACGGGCAGCCACCGCTGAAAATGCTTTTATCTTCCGCAGCTTTTGAACTTGAGTCACCAATTAAGGTGTATTAACGGTAACCCCTTTTAAATATAGATACAATTATCTTGGAGTCACGCCCACATCCACTTCCACCCCCAATACTTATCTAGTTTATTTAGTTATTTAATGTGGCTTAAAAACAGTTCAGCAAATTAAAAACATAATTAAGTAAATTAAAATCTTAAATTAAACTTAAAATTAAAATTAAAGTAGCAAATTAAACGAAATAAAATAAAAACTAAATAATCAAATTTTAATAAAAAATATACCAAAATAAATGTTACAAATCTGGGAAAATTAAAGTATGAAATGGGTCCATCATTTAATGCAAATATTTGGGAAACCCAGAAAAGTCCCAGTAAAATAAAGAGTCCCAAATAAAGTCACCAAATTTAAAGACTTGTTTTACTATACACCCTTAATAATGTGTGTGGTCGTAAAAATCTAAAAAACCTTTATTTACCGCAATCTTAACGCTGCCAGTCTTGAAAAGCAGATTACAAAGAAGAATCTAAGAGTGGCAACAAAATTTTAATTAAGGTTAGAAACCGTTCCACTTCATTAAGATTTCTGAATGAGGACTGGAAAAAGAAGTCTAAGAGACACGGAGGGAGCTCTCGTCAAGCGACTAGGCGATAAGACTAATAATGCCTTGTTGACAACCTGCATCTTAGGGGGCCTACAACTGCACTACTCCGCATCTGCGAAAAATCTTTACTGCAGCCTGTTCTCTACTACAGTCGATTTACTTGGAGGGTTCTGGCTCTCGTTTTACTCTTATCTCCCTTTGTTGATGATTCCAGTGTGGGGTTACTTCCACAAAAAGGCGGAAAAGAGGCCGGGGGCGAGGTCGCTTGGCTTGCAGCACTGCTTCCTCAGAGCTTTCGTAGCGTCTGTCTTCTTCTTCGCCTTCTCTTTACGGTCATTTGCAAGGCTGCATTGAATTTCCCTCGGTATTTTGGCTTTACTTAGATTTTTTATACTTTGATACCGCAAGTATCATAGTATATTGGTTTTGTGCAATGCCCGTCATGCTGTCTGTCTGTCTGACATTCTGTCCATCCTTCCGTCAGTCCGACTGTATGAGCGCAACTTTTTTCAACACCCTTAGATGTCAAGACTTGAAACTTGGAACATATACTGGTCTGTGCCCGCGTCAGACAATGTGTAAATATTTGAGTGCCACGTCCACTAGGTGGATAGGAAATCGATAAAAATCGATATTCGCAAATCGATAAAGCCACATATCTCCCACAATCACCAAATTTGGTTGTTGGGGATGTCCTTCAAAGATCGGAATATGCCACGCCCACCTCCGCCGCTCCCAGGCCTCCAGACCCTACAAATTTTAAATGGATACATCTTCCGTAGTTTTTGAGTTAGAGCCGTCAAATTTGATAGGTAATAAATTTACAAAAACAGTTTTTATGACCACGCCCAGACATGCGCCCATAATCGCCAGTTCCGATATTTCGGAAAGTGTATGCCGATAAGCAGGCATATCTCCCACAATTTGAAAGACAGAGGTGACCAAACTTGAAAGGTAACTTGCTGTAAACCTCTTCCAAGGTTCGGCATATACATTTTCAGATCACGCCCACACCAGTGAAAGTATGTTTGTCTCTAAGATATCGATACAAAATTGGATGGCCACGCCCACTCCGACTCCCTAAACCGATACACCTGTTAGTGTAAATCGATAAGACCATATATCTCACACACTTTGAAGGCTAGAGTCACCAAATTTGGAAGGTATGTTGCTGGAAAAAAGCTTCAAAAATAAGCCCCCAAAAACAATAAAACCCTATATCAGCCGCAATTTATGAGCTACCGTTACCAAACTTAAAAGGTAGATTACTAAAATCGTACTCCCGCCACACTCCCGCCTCCGAAATTCGCAGAAGCCTATATCTCCGCAGGTACCAAGCTTGGAAGGAATATTACTAGGAACCTTCTCCATAATTTTTGCTCCAAGCGCACTCCCGCCCCCCAAATTTCCAAAAGTCCATATCTCCCATAATTTAAGAGCTTCAGTTACCAAACTTCGAAGGAAGCTAACCAGCTTATATCTATCACAGTTTGAAAGGTAAATTTGGACAGTATTTCTTGGCTTCATCCAGCCATGTCTTTGCTATTTGTTATCCGCTGGAATAACTTGTGGTATCAAAGTATTTCGCAGTCGGTTACGACCAACTGCAACGTTCTCCCTTCTTTAAGTTTTAATATTTATATATACAGTCTTTAAGTCTTTAATATATATCTGATCGATGTGTTAAAATTGAAATAAAATTATTTATTTCAAATTTCTATATTTTTAGCTTTCGTTCACACAGTAGATTCTTTAATTGGCGAAAATGTTTACCTTCCATGTAATGTGACAACCAATGATGGAGATGAGGCTGTCTTAATTTTGTGGTACCGTGATGACAAAGGAACACCGATCTACAGGTAAATATGACAGCAAATAATATTCTATCTAAACATCTAAATTCTGAATGATTGCCAATCTCTTATGCGCTCTTTTCTATTTATAACAATGATTTTTCCTATACTATATCTAGAGGTAATGGGGCTTAACGAAATTGTCTCCAATTCCAACACTGTGCAACTCTATTCCAATATATAAAATTGTCCTTGAACATAACTCATGTTAAAAGTGAAGTTTTGATCAGTTTTTAAATTTTGGGAAAGACACTCTCATAGAGTGGCCCACTAAACTTGGAACGAAGATTACTAGGAACCATCTCCATAATTTTTTTTATGCAGTCATGTCCGTCTATTTTATAGACTATAAGAGCTAGATACCAAAAAGTTTCAAAATAAGTTCTCGTAACTCCCCTTTCTGCCTTTATTGAGACAAAATAGAAAATGTGATATACCTGCGAGTTGATATTGAATTTACCTTAGCAGTAACCCATAAAACATTGGGAAATGTGTTTGCTGTGATCGCAACAGCGAGTTGCCTCCGATTCATGTTTGCGTTCGAGCGCACGAAGCATAATATTCCCTCTACATCAAATGCCCAGAAACAGTCTGAGAGCTCCCTCAATATATATAAATTGCTTCTGACATAAATGATCAACAAATGATGAAATGCTTGAGATTGTCAGAACACCCGATAGGTTGTCACCAATTGGGTGGACATTGGTTTTTTGTGATGTGGGCTGACCTATTTGCGCACAATTATGCCCTTCTGCGGGACAAACAGGATTCCTTCGAAATGTTGACAACCTATCAGAGAATTTACAGGAGGACGAACTGCAGCATCTGCAGTTCTTTAACTTGCCGACACCGGGATTAACCAATCCAATGTTTAAGCGACGGCTGGTCATCTCTGACAGTCACTGCGTCTACATGTTTCGTCATGCTTCACGGAGCTGGCGTGGAGGTGATTTCTGCTGACATATCTGGGTTTCAATGTTGGCATTTCTCCACGCCTATGAAGATAAATTTATTACTATCTTATTACCGATAACGCACAGGGCTATCATATATGCATTCCACCAGGAATATTACATATATAAATATATATCCTGACTTATATTATATATATTGACTTATAAAATACATAATGCCATCTCTCTTTATTTTGTAATATAGTGTGGATATGCGTGCTGGAACGTCGAAAGCTCCAAAACGATGGTCGGATGACGTGGTTTTTGGAGAAAGAGCTTATTTTGGTTTTGAGAATGAGCCCGGAAAACTCTCCATTGAGAAAGTCCATGCAAACGACTCTGGAGTATATAGGTGCCGCGTGGATTTCTTAAAGGCACAAACATATAATACCCGGATAATGCTCAATGTCATTAGTAAGTTTAAGTAATTAAAAGATTTGGCTTCATTTTCAATGAATACAGCTTCTCAGCTCAAAGATTTGATTGTTAGATGGACTGTGTGATACAAGTATAGTGTGTAGTCAACACGCTGAGACGACGTTTAGAATCGAACTGGCCGCTCTGACGAGCAGGCTCTTTATTTATACAAAATGCTTAAACCTAAATACGTATAATATTATGCCGCCGCTGGTAAGGCATCCGCTTTGCGCCTAAATACTTAGAAATATTATGCAGCCGTTTGTAAGGCGACCGCATCTCACTCCTATCGAGCGCAGCCGTTTGTAAGACGACCGCTGTCTCACTCCTATCGAGCGCAGCCATTTGTAAGACGACCGCTTCGGCGCCTAACAGCGGCTGGGTAACGGCGACTGTTGGGAAGGCATCCGCATCGGCGCCTAACAGCGACCGGATCACGGCGACCGTCGCGACGCCAGCCGCTGGCAACCCGTCGCCAGCAAAAACAACAGTTGCGAATCCAACATCAGAGGCAGGCACAACGATGAACAAGGCTGGCTTGCATGGGCCAGCTATCATCATCTCACTGCGTCACATGTTCGTACTCAAACATGGACTAATGGTTTGACTTATAAATTAGAACTATACAGATTAAATACCTATTAGAAAGACTGTTACCTTCTATCACATGAATATTTAGCTTGTCTGGCTATTGACGAAGTTTAAGTAAAGAAGGTTTTCAATTTAAAAGTAAACGACGTTTGGAAAGTGGATGTATCTGCCCAATAAATTTAATTTGGTTTAGCTCTATAACTTTGGGAGAGATGCGTCTTAATCTAACTTATAAATTTTTTAGCTCTAGCTTTAATACTTTGCTAGATTTATGCTTTCACAAACTTTTTGTGGAATGTACAGGAAATTTTCACTCCGATTTTTCAAGGAGGTTTCCAGCAATCTACGTTCAAAATTAGCGAAATTAAGTGGAGTAGTGAGACGGAGTTTATCCTAGCAATTTAAAAGTTACCTTTCTATATAATATAGTACACATATTCGAATATATATGATATATTTTAATTTCAGCTCCTCCCAAGCAAGTTGTTATTCGAGATGGTGCAAATGTTGAGCGTTCAACAGTGGTTGGTCCATACAGCGAAGGTGACGTTGTGGCGCTGAAATGCCAAGTTCTTGGAGGTAAGTATTTGGCTGATAAAATATGGTTATGCCTGCTAAATTTCGATAATTATATATATATTTAATTATTATATATACATTATTATGTCTTGAATGAACATAGCCTGTTACTTTGATTGAATATCAGAGAGGTCTGTTATGTCCGGAAACAAAAAAGATCCTGTGACCAGAGATCCAAATGAGCTCGATGTTTAAATGTCTTCATCTCCTGAAGGGATCAACGACAGTTTTTCACAGTTTTCGAACCAAGCGATTTTATTGCTTTATTTATGATCCGGTAGTCCGAAATAATTATTAAATGCCAGATGCACAGAGTAAACTTCCCCTCCAAATTTGCCAACTTATATGTGTAAACATCGACTAGCTTTCATGGTTTCATTTAGCCATTCTTTCCTGGAAAGAATGGAACCATGAAAGCTAGCCAGTGAGTATTGTGTAAGTGTGGTCAGCTCCATTAGGAAGTTCTAGGTAATTCATTATGTTCAGTTCCAGTTGGATGTTCTGGGTAATTCGTTCAGATTTCTCTTCAAGGGTTCTAGTTAAACCATCTATCTATGAAAATTCGCAGATACTTATCCCTATCACTGAATTTTAGTAGTTCCCAACAGAGTTTTGGAAGGAACAAAGGGAGGAAATCTCAGTGTCTGCTTGACCAACCTTCGCTGTGGCTTCTGTTAAATAAAGATCATTTTATGATAATTGCATTTGGAAGTATGTTTTTTAAGTTATATAAATAAAAATCAAAAGGGTGAATTTAAAAAATATTATATTTAAGCAAGGACCTATGATTAATCCCAAAGTCCCAAAGTCAAAGGAAGGAAAGTTGATAATCTTTGAAATCTCGGGGCACAATAGATCTAATAGGTCGCTGTGCAGATATCCCCAAAATTATAATAATAAAGATCTGGAATCTGCTTTCGCAATGAAGACTTCTTTGATATTTCAATAGTTTTTTTCTGGTTTGTCTGACTGAAAGAGTTGAGCGGATTTGACACCGCCTAATCCTGGTAATTTAAAGGGTTGAAAGCTTTTAATAGCACGGCTTAGATTGGTGTCAATTAGTATGTGTTGGATTGGGGCAAGGTTCATTAGGACTTCATTCATCGTTGAAATTGGGTAGCAGAGTAGATTTATATAATTCTATAATCTTTGGTTTCGGCAGTGGGTTCTTGGGTTATTTGATCTATTTCACCGCGCGCTTTGATCATAGTCTTTCCAAGCTTTGACGGCTAAAAGTCGGTCACATCTGCCAACTCTGGAGAAGTTTCGTTGGACGGTTTGTTTTGAAAAGATAACCTTCCTTTTGGCATTTGGTCAGCGCCTGGAACAAAGCTGCCTTTGGTGATCTAACACGTCAATCAAAGGGTAGCTGAGGCACTCCCCTTTCTAGCAGGGGTCGGTTGGTTTACAGATGCTGGTTTACATGCTTTTGCTGCCTGACCCAAGCTTGAGTTTGATCACATCCGGATTTTTTGAGATTCCCGGCCTCCGTTTGCTCTTTGTTTGTTAGTGTTAGAAATCTGGATCCCATAAGTTGTCAGGAAGGAGAAAGTCACCCGTTGCATAACTCAACTATAACGGAAAGTCTAGTCAAGACTGGTGGACGGCAGGTATCCTAAGTTCCCAATTATACAATTATAATTTACAATTGGCCAGTCCCAGGACACTTTTGAAGTGTATAGTTGCACTACCAGCGGTATTCGAGTAATTCTATTTAAAAACCTAACTTTGAAGCAGGTTACGGGGAATCAACCTTTCAAGTTTGCAGACTTAAGCCATAAAATGATCGCCATTTAAAGAAACTGAAGATTATCCAGTATCCAAAGCATACCTAGAGTTTTCCTCCAGCTTTCCACCTGAAGTGCGTAATCCAGTTGTGTGCTTCTATGTTCGATTACCTCCTACTGTCAGGATATATGCAACAAATGTACCTCAAATGAATAACAATACAATATTAAGTCAATTGAAATTAGTAGAAATAAATTATTTAAATTATTTGTATTCAAGTGTCTTTAATCTCTATTTTGCCCAGGCTACCCAACGCCATCAATAACTTGGTACCGAGATGGCGCAGAAATTCCGAGTGACACTACCTACTTGTCGGAAGGAAAAGTTCTACAAAGTGAAATTTTACTCGGCCCACTTGGCAGAAGCGACTTAAACTCCAGACTTGTTTGCAGAGCCTTAAACCATCCCAGAGCTTCGGTTGTAGAGGCAGTTGTTCAAATCGACATGAACTGTAAGTTGTAATTTTTACTTACACTTAAGGTATAACTTCTAGTTTGTTGATCTTTAGTTTATCTAAATACAAATGAAAATATTGCTTAAGCATTTTTAGTCTGCCCAAACCTGATCGGGATTGTCCCGCAAAATATGTTACTCGCCACCTACGCTGACGCTGTCTGTGTACCACACGCCAATACCTTGCTTCCACAGCAGATATAAGCCCAAAACTTTAGGGTAATGAATATTGAAATGGTGCTCGATGGTTGATCATCATTAGCCTGACTTCCAGCTGCTTAAGACCGGAAGACCGGTGTTAACATGTATCCCGTTTAAGCTTAGTGAGTCTTGTAGATAAGATACCGAAACGCAGGTCTGCTAAGACGACTCTGGCTACGTCGACTACAATCAGACACATCCGTAGACGCTCTCCACAAGGAAGAGTACTCTCAGCCCTTCTATGTTGCCATCGCCTTCTTGGGCAAACATTTTCCCAGACTCGCCGTGATCGCATAACCAACATGGATACTATCCGGCTAGGTCAGATGATCTCTACTCAGTGTTAGCCCAGCAAAAAAGGAGCTGATCCTCTTTAAAATTTAGTAAGAAGAACTCGCATGGCTAAGCTGTGAACTAATAGGAACTCTCGCTATCCTGAGAATGTGGTACACGAAAGTGAAAGCCATTCCACTTTGACCAAACCAACATATTTACGGCTTCCCCACAACTTCCAAGCAGGATCGAGTATGCAGTTCCTTCAGAATTCTCAAGCTCCCCTTTCTACGGTTTTACTCCATTCAGGCAAGAGTGGATAAATGGAGGCACTCTCACTTCTAATACCTGCCAAAATCAGGCAAAAGATCTTCGCGTATGATCGAACTTCGGCGATCATCAATACCTTTAATCATTAAAATATGAGTAGTTACCGTTAAACTTGCCAAATAATTTGTTGTTCTTAATTTCCGTTAATTATAGTTGCACCTTTGAATATAAGACTGCTGGGGGCTTATCAGCCCTTATCAGCTGGACGAAGATATGATCTCCTGTGCCAAAGTGCTGGATCCAGGCCGCCTGCTGTAATCACTTGGTGGCAAAATGGCGTTAGACTGGAAAAGACCACCGAAACTGTAAGTTGCAAACTAATGTTTATAATTTATATAATTTACAACACATTTATAATTATTCAAGTATAAAATTCGTTTGTTTGCTTAGTTTAAGCTGATAAACATTATTTTGTTTACAACATTCGATGCTTTGCTGCTGATGACAAACTTCATTCTGCCGGTTTCCGAATCGAATCTCGAATTTGCTGCAGATATATATTACTCCGATTCATTACTTCGACAGTTATTAATGGAATTTCATTTCATATCCACGTTTCTCTCTCCGCTGTGAAGCAAAAAAATTCGTTATTCTGAATGATTCAGTTATTTCTATATATATATATATATATTATTGAGCAGCATCACTAGACGAGTCGACATAGCTACGTTGGTCTGACCAATTTTTTGCTTCCACAAGCTGCTCAGTTTTAACTGCCGCAAAACCCATATCTCCCATATATAATGTAGCTCAAAAATTGTGGTATGTTTTTCAGGTTATTTCAAATTTGTTGTTGTTCATTTTGAAACTAGTTTAACAAACTTTTTATATATAAACATATATAAACATGATATATATATATATATATATATATAAATTATCCTTTACAAATATTTTTGTTATTGCAGACTTCGAGTGACGGAAATCAGACAACCAGCACACTTTCAATAAATCTGAGCAAAAGCGACTCGGGAAAGTTTTTATCATGCAAGGCTTACAATCATGCTATTCAGTCGGATCCCCTTGAAGATGGTTGGAAATTGGATATTCAATGTGAGTATATATATTAAGTGTATTCATTTTTCAGTTTTTAATTGTTTGGAGTGCTTGAGATGTCCTTTTTGAGATTTGTGGGTGCAGATCCGAGCATCTCGAGGGGCTATCCGTAATGTACCGTAATAGAACCACGGTTATCAAATAACATTCTAAAATGGAATCCTGGACTCTCGCTCGAAAAATCTATATAGTTTATCATGACAAAGAGACATAAATCTAGCCCAGGCAATGTTAAAAAAAGATGAATGCCAAATCTGACTTTTGGTAGGAAACCCTTCATTAATAATGAACACAATTGTGTATGGAGACCTTAACATTAAGTCTCTCATGGACATAATTGATTGAATTCCAAAAAAGCTCCTCAATAATCGTCAATAACACTACAAACCACATGCTCAGCACATTCCATAGAAGAATTCAGTTGCTAGAAAAATATATTGAGGGCAACCTACTTTGATGATGATTCTGATCTGAAATTATTGTTTTCCAGAGGTTAGAAATGTTGTCCGAAACACCTAGCTCTAAAACTCTAGGAGCTTAGTGCTCACGGAAGTAGACGTCACTATTTCATCCTTTATATATATATACGTATACAACCTTTCAAATTGTAATGCAAATTTATATTCATCTTAATTGCAGATATCCCTGAAGTGTTCGTTCGCTTAGGAACATCTTTGAATGCCAATGCCTTGCGTGAAGGAACCGATGTTTACTTTGACTGTTTTGTTATAGCTCACCCTCAGGTGGTTAGGATTGAATGGAGACACAACGTGAGTATTTTTGGTCTTAAACCATTATTATAAGAAGCATGCCACGCGAATGCGGCAACACTCAATGGGAACTACTCAGCTTGCGTGGGGCTTATCATACTTGTCGAACCAGCTAAATAATAATATAAGACAATAAAATCCATTAATTATATATATAAAATGTTCAATTTGAAAAACGAATGTAATGATTTATTTTGTTAATAATTAATTCTCTTCTTTGCTTGAAGGATCAACCATTATTGCATAATATATCGCAAGGAGTTATAATAAGTAACCATTCTTTGGTTTTACAAGGCGTTACAAAGGTCACCGCTGGTAACTATACATGTGTGGGGTTCAATGCAGAAGGCGAAGGTATCAGTGAACCATTCAATTTGAATATCTTATGTAAGTTTCTAAATATACACATATATAATGCCTCATATTCATATGCTAATAATAAATATCAACATTAATTATGTTTTATACTAAATATTAATAATTTTGAGTGCCAAAAACTAGTTATACTCGATACCAATGGTGGAGGATGCACATGAAGCTTAATACTAGACACTTATGTGAATATATATTAATTTGAAAGAAAATCAAATTTTATGGAAGAATATGTCACTGACAAGCTGCAACTCCGATCCCATTAAGTATTAAGTAGTCATTTGACTTGACTGACAGGATACACCTCGGATCCCATTAAGTATTAAGTACTCATTTGACATGGATGTCCGTCTGTAAACACGCCAGGAAAACTGATCAACAGCCGATTTATTCTAGCCGTGTCCGTCTGATCATCTGTGAATCTCTGAAAATATACAAAAGCTATAGACTTTTAATTGGAATTGGAATAAGCGAAAAAATATTATATATAATCGATAAGAATTTATTTTTGAGCTAGTCTTATTATTACTAGTAAACCCCCAGCTAGCCCACTCTCAAATCTGAAATCAACCACCCACCTAGACTATATCATCAAGTGAACTTGCTTTGTTAAAACATTATCTGCACAATCCTGAAAATATTGAGAATATTTTGGTGTACTACAATGCTATCAAAAATGAATTTAAAACTTGAGAAACATTTCGTTGTACATCTTGAGATCAAGATTGTAATATTCACATTCATTTATTCATTTATGCACTAAAAAGTGGATCCATTTTGTGTTTAATTAAAACGTGTTCATTTTTTTATATAGATGCACCGACTTGTGCTCAGAACCAGCCAAAAATTTATGGTGTTGCAAAGCAGGAAGA
The DNA here is from genome assembly GCA_035044385.1 of Drosophila neutralis. Taxonomy (NCBI): domain Eukaryota; kingdom Metazoa; phylum Arthropoda; class Insecta; order Diptera; family Drosophilidae; genus Drosophila; species Drosophila neutralis. The sequence goes on from JAWNME010000147.1 coordinate 840,680, forward strand.
TGCTCACGTGAAGTGCATGGTTGATGCAAATCCATTTGACGTCGACTTTAGTTGGACATTTAACAATTCCGCGGAAAGCATTGATGTTGCGACAAATCACATTTCTCGTTTGGGTAGTTACTGCAAATTTGCTTGTATATATTTATCTTTATATATCTATCTATTATAAATATTTTGTATAGGAACGACATCTGTGTTAACGTACACTCCAGTTACTGAGCTGGACTATGGGACGCTCCTGTGTGTGGCAACCAATAAGATCGGCAGACAGCGAATTCCATGCGTGTTTCACATCATTGCAGCAGGTAAAATGGGAAGACCCCAACTTCGTAGTGGGTTCAACATTGGCTTGAGTTAGACAAGAGTCGGCTGTAGCCCAAGTATGGTCAAGATAACTTTAAAACTGAGAAACTATTTGGCATACGAGCAGACTTAAGGGCATTCCCTTGCTCTCTTATTATTATATGTATACGATATTGTTTTTGATGTTATCTTAAAAGATTAGTCAACTACTCCTTACTTTTATTATATTAAAAGGACGTCCGGATCAAGTGCACAATTGTACACTGCTAAATATTTCAATGACATCCCTAACGGCAACTTGTAGTGATGCCTTCAACGGTGGCTTGCCACAACTCTTCATTCTGGAGCTTCACGATGCAAATAGCAAAGTAAGTATGTGGCAGATATAGGATTACTGTAAAATTAACCATAAGCTAAAATCTATATGGAATGTTTTTTACGAGGCGATATCTGTGCTACTTTACACTAGTTCCTATCCATTTTTAGAGATTCAAACCTTAGGAAAATATACCGTAGAATGTATACGTATCACATAATATGAGTTTCATTTTCATATTTTGAGTACTAACTGAATTTTCCCACATGTTTAGGAAATAAGAGCAAATATTACATCATCCGTGCCGAGGTTTACAGTTTCGGGGCTTATGCCAGGCAACATGTATATATTATCAATATTTGCATACAACTCTAAAGGACGATCGGATCCTACAATAGTTAACGCCGCAACGATGCGAATGCCTGAGAAACAACTAACATTCGAACAAAGTAAGTATGGGCATATATCATATATCAACTTTGAGCAGTACTTACGTCTGCAGATATCTGCACAACTGTCTCCAAATTCTGCTTATAATCAAAGATGTAAACTACAACTTTCTCCTTTGTCAATATTTTATCTATGTTGTTTTCACGCATTCTTTGCTCGTCAAGTCTAAGCAGTTGTTCCTAGTAAGCTGCCTTCCTTTGGTAGTGCGCGAATTCTGCATTTTGTATCGATATTTTGTATCGATATTTTCGAACAATTTGTTTCGAACAAAAGTAAATTGTACAAAAGTATAATACTTATAGCCTTTTGAAATTGAGTTTTCAGTTTTATGCCTAAGATTGCAGTTTGCTCTTGTTGTATATGATTACCAAATGCCGGCTCGATCATTGAGTGTATATCTTCTAGTTCCTAAATCTGTATACCTGCATACTTCGACTATCTTTCTTCTTTCATTTTGTCAAATTTAAAATTGTTTCAAGTGATGCTTAAAAATTACATTTTTAGAATAATCTTAAACATAATGTTGAATTTTAAAATTATATTTCTTATTTTTAGCCCATAAGCCGCGAGCAGAACTACTATTCTCACCCATGATATCATTAACTATTGGATTAGCACTGGCAATGATTATAGCAACATTTGCCATAGTACTCGCTCTCCGAATTCCGTGCGCGGCTACCTCAAAAAGGCGACAAAAAGTGGTCACTAACGGCAATGATTCGAGAGATGTGTCTCCAGGTCCGAGCGATCAAAGTGCTAGCAAGGATGTGGACGAAAATGATGACAGAAACCCGGATGTGGTGCCCGAAATTATTGATTTTGATGATCAAGTAAGTTAACATTAAAAAATTGGTGTTGAAACTTTAAAAAAACTGACAGCTGCTCAAGCAAAAAAGTTGAAAACACAGAGAACACAGAATCGAACCCACTTGATTTCTATATTTATAGTATGGGATGGTATCTTACATAATAACTGGCCAACAACTGTTATTTGGTAAATATCTACAACTACTCTGACATAACCAAACTAGTTGTTGAAGACAGGATAAATTAAGCATTACACTATTACTCTTAATATTTTCTATAATCGCAAACAATAATCGGCCGATAGCTTTGACAGAGCTCAAAAGGAACCAAACTTATTGACAAATAATTCGAATATACATTCATCAGGAAAGTTAGCCTAATATACCATCTTATTCTTTTCAAGAAGCGAAGGGACGAAATCATGAGACGTCTGAGTTTACAAGCAGGTGGTCCTGCGAGATGGTATTGGTAGTGTTGTCCTTGTGAGCAGGCGTGAATTTGGAGTTGGTGATTGGTAGTCATAGAATAGTCGTATATGAGAGACCTTACTGAATAGAACCAGAGCGTCCTTCAGAAGGATATGCCAACAGATCATTCCTATTTGCACTTATTTGTGTTCTCAATGTTGCGAACATCTTCGGAGCCTTGTCTTAAGAGTAAACTCTGAAATTTTAACAAAGATATTGCAATATTTTGGCTGAAAACATGAATTGCAATATTAAATAGAAAATGCTAATGCTAATTTTATACAAATTTTAGCGAGAAGCGGCTCGAAAAACACAGCAAATATCGACCATTGATACAACGACCTGCAACCCTCGAAGAAGTATTTTGGTTAATGCACCCCTGGGACAGAGCTTGGATGCAACAGATAGGGCGTTCTGTGCAGCTCACAGCATTGGTTATTGCACTTTGCGATTTGGAAGGCAGGTCCAAAACAAACGACCGATTGGAACACTGCCAATGGTAAGTACACTGAAAAAAATCAAGTAAGTAAGCTTACAAATATAAGAATTTAATTAAATAGTTTTAAAAAGCTAGCAAAAGTTATTGATGTTGATTGATTTACTGATGTTTAACATCTTTTTCAGAACGTGACTCCACATGTTTACTCAAATGCGATTGCCCAATGCACTCTTCCACGCCAGTCGTACCAAAATGAGTGGCCCCGATACGCCAACAACGTACCCGAGGCAAGCCATGCCGGATTAAATTCGACATTTCATCAAATATCAACGCCAGCTGAAAAGTGCGATGCACATTTAACTCGAGACACTACGGAAGACTATGCCAGCTCGTCGTCATCTGCATCGAATAGTTCTATGGTTTCAGCGCCCAACACCTTTGCTCAATCTCGCGGTCGAACCATAGCATTACACCACATGAACCAGGTGCAATCTGGCCGGGTATGTGTTGAAGCAGCCAGCAACGTGATCAGCTCTGTTGAACAAACCCAATCAGACGATGAGGCTACCGTCCAAACTCCATTAATGATAAAGCGCGATAGCTCCGTATGACTATAGAAATGCCACGGGACTCACAATTCGGTCCTGTGATGTTAAACACTAATTATGTAATTTTATTAGAAATAATACATTAATAGGAATATACGTACATTTTATATCACGAAACTTTATAATACAATTTTAAGAATATTTCAACCGCCAAAATATCCCTAAGAGAGTATTAACAATTTTCTATTTGTATTTTCTTAAGCAATGAAAGCAATCGTATCAATTACAAACATACGAAATTTTCGTTCCTTATCTGTTTTAACAGAACACAATATGCCAAATTTTTACAATTGCTTAAAACATTTTTGTTGAAAATTGATTTAACTGAAACATTAAATAAAACCGGATACTCAAATAATTAAAAGATCTGAATATTTAAAATATGTATGGACTTTAGCAAAGTTAATAAACAATAATATGCAACAAATAATACCGCTCTGCTCAACTTTCTACAAAGTTCATTATTTTCATCGCTCGATTTGCCACCAATGCTTCGACCTGGTACCAGTCAATAGTTACTGAGAGAGCTACGATATATGATGCAAGTGGGGAACAACTTCTTGATTTGTCATTTGAAGGTCCTCTCGTAGCCCATTTTTCGACCATCCTTCTGGTTTAAAGTTTAATATTATTGGGGGTCTCAAGCACTACTACCTTTAACATCTATTGTGCCTCTTTATTTAATGAATTGATTGTTTCTATATTTTGCTAACTTATAATTGGTTTCTGTCAAGAGGCCAGTAGTATTTTAACTGTGTTCTTCCTCATTGATTTTGCTTGCTTGAATCTATTTTGATTATAGCTTTTTGTTCAGTTCTCATCTCGTCCCTAGATTCTACCAATGACAGATTAAGTATGATCTCAATGTCTAAGAATGTGGTCACTTCAAGTCCGTTTTCTAGGTATGCTTAGCAGATTTGCTTTTATGGAGCCCAATATAATCGTGGCGTGAGCTCCATTAGGATGTCAATGACATTGCAGACAATGTGTAAAAATTGGGGTGGTAGGCACACTTGGAGAGGTTTATGAAATCGATAATTGCCAATCGATAAAACCATATGTATGCAAATATTTATAAGCTGGTCAACAAATTATGATTATTATCTTCGTCACGTCAAAAATCTTAGAGCTGGAGGCACCAAATTAAGGTACATTAATCATTATTCCATAGTTTAGCAAATGATTAATGATGAAGCGCTACTTAATCAACTCTCTAATCAAATATTAAACATATGAAGTCAAACAGAATTTTAGTGGCACCCACAAATTGCAATAGGCTTGGATTTTGAAGCACTTTACTAAGCAATAAATAAATTGTTGAACTTTCATTTATATTCAAATAGCCTTTTATTATTAATTTTGTTCTCTTTATATATATTAATGTTATAAATGTTGAAATGAACAACTTCATGCTTCCTGAATGACTAAATTACTACTACTAATTAACCGCCTCTGCTCGTTTGGCACCTTCCGAAAATCCTCTTGTGCAATACTGTCATCTGAAAAATAAATGAGACATAATAAATAAAATGTGGGTTCAACAAACAAAATATATTGCAATTTCGTATTCAAAGCAACTGGCTCCAGGTTTTTTCTGTTCACAACTCTATGGTAGATTTGTGTCGAGTGTGCTAACGATCGCTGCTGTGTGTTAATCAGAGAAGTAATCAGAGAGAGTGATGAAATTGGCAAGATCACACATTATTGTTGTTGATTTTAAATAAATCGAACCATTTGTTTGTTGTTGGTTTATTCGTTTATTCGCCGGTCAATGTAAATGTATTATTAAACTACTCATTAGCATGTTTTTAAGTTGCTCAAAGGATTCTCTAAAATCTGTGTCATTTATGTTAACTTTTGATCCCTTTTAAAAGCGAAGTGTCAGTGGCATTGTAACTTTCGCATAGTCCTGCATAAACGATAATATCCTGTTGAGCCAAGCAAAATATAAATTTCCTTGTGCTGGTATAAGCAGAGTTTATTCAAAGCTTGTTTTGTTGAGTGGTTGCATGTGAGTAAGAAATTTAGTGCATCATAAAATCAAGGAAAAGTTATGTTTGCACTTCTCTGGTGTTAATCAGCCAAGGCACGCGGTCACAAGTATGAACAACATGTGGTCTATTTGAGGCACTGAGCAAAATCATGAGAGCAGTTTGGAAGCCATCTCTGCTAAGGGATCTGATGACATTTAAGTGTCCGTAATTTTGAATTTCTATGAAAAGCGGATGTCCGAATTAACAGAATAAATGTCTAAGATGTGCTCACATTGAACAGAAAGCGCGTATCAACTTACATATTCCAGTAATGCTGCTCTCCACATGTAATTTGTTATCTGCTTTATTATAATAGACGCTGCTATCGTCGAGTACGAAGTCATCATCCGTATTATTGGTGCACTCGATTTCCCCGAGCTCTGCTTGTAATTCCTCGCGGCGTCTTTCGATGAGGCACTCCAGATCGCATTTTGTTTTCATTTGGAGTTTTTCTGTCTGGGTCGTGTGGACGCGTGGTTGGTAAAATATATAGGGTTTTGTTTTTGTTCGAATCTGATTTTGTTGGCAAATCACTGAGGATTCCCATGTTTTGAAGTCTTTTAGACGGGCCATTTTCTTCTCGAGGCATCTTATTTCGAGCTGCTTACGCTTTCTATCTAAAAATAATGAGTCGCGTTCTTTTTGAACCAATGCTTTTTCTTGCAGCTCTTGCTTTTCTAATTTCTTTTCTATTTGAGCTTTCTTATCTTCGTTTTTCCTCAATCTGGACTCCTCCTGGCTGAATTTCTGCAAAGTGCCCAGAAGGGAACCAAACATGCGACGATTCCGAGCCCTTGATTCGGAATCGACTCCCTGGGCTTCGACAATTTCCTCTCTCGACGGCAATTCTCGTATTACCCGAGAATTAAGTCGAGGTGTTGGTAGCCACAACTCTTCCTTGTCTGAAAGCCGATTAAATACCATTTTTGGATCGTAACTACGCCGCTTTTGTTTTAAAATCTCGTGGCGTTGAATGTTTTTATCCTGATTTTGCTCATTTTTCTTGCTTCCGGCATCGAGATTATACTTCTCAGTTCTAAAAAAAGGAGAGAATACGTACTAATACATACATCGTGTGAGTATTGTAAAATAAATACCTGGGTTCCTTAAGTCCTCGACCAACAAATCGCCGAATGTTGTCATTTAGTGAGATTAACGACCGTCTAGCAGAGTTAAGTTTTTTTTCTAAGTCGCCGATGGAGGATAAAGCAATATTGTCTTCCATTTCTAGATATTTTTCTTTTATTATTATTCGAAGGTAGGGTTGTTGAAAATATATTCACTTATCGATATATATTGTCTTTCAAGAATAAATACTTATATGAACAATTTTTGCATGACAACAAAATAAATATCGATATGTTTAACGATATTTCATCGCATAAAAACAACAAAATATATAAAACGAATTTACGGACCTTTTACACCTAAAGCAAAATATCGCTAACTGCATTACAGATTTTGCATTTAAAATGGATTGTTTATTGTGAATAAAAGTCCATAAATATGTTATTATTAGTAAATTATTTTTGGCGCAAGCATTTTGAAAATGTTTTTGAAACATTGCAAATCATAGCTAATTAACAACCAAAAGATATCTGCTCCAAATAATTATATCTTTTCTAAAAAGTTTACTTCCTCGAAAAATTACAGGTGTTTCATTAATCTCTGTTAAAAATTTTAAAATTAAAATGCAAGTTAGTTTTCAGATGTTCGATTTTTTAATATATTATTCTTCCCGAGGCTTCTCTCCCGGTGCAGAGTATGGAGTATGTAAAATTATATTCACAATCATCAAAATGAACTAATACTTTAATTATTAATTTTATAATTGTTTTAACATTCTGGTATAAGTTATTTGCAAGTTAACATTCTAAATGATATAAGAACACGGAAATTCACTACTAATAAGTTCGTCATGCAAAAGAACAAGCCAGTTCATCAATAAATGTGCCGTTGTCATAAATCTGTCACTGTAGATGCGCCTTACAGTTTAACACTGACACGAAAATTCGCTGCTATGCTTACACACGAATAACAGAACCAGTTCAAAAGAGGTGGTTCTGAAAATAATTCCACTAGGCAATTTCAGCTTTTGTTATCTTACGGCTAACCATTTAGAATAAAGGTGCAATATTAGTAGTGTATGTATTATACGGCATATTTATTTATAATTTAATCATTGTAGGATGCAGGGGCTCGGATTACAAAGCATAAAAAAGAATCCTGCGGTAAGTAATTGATTTTCTTTCGGTTACGTAACGCGAGTGATGTGAAAATCATATTAAAGTCATATGTTTTTACTTCCGTACGCCTGTCTCTTGTAGTTGATTCCGCTGTACGTCTGCGTTGCGGCCGGAGCAATTGGCGCAGTTTACTATATGGGTCGTCTGGCTACTAGGAATCCGGACGTCACTTGGAATCGTTCAAGTAACCCAGAACCATGGCAAGAGTATAAGGAGAAACAATACAAGGTGGGTTCACTCATAATACTATATATATGTATAATATATGTATATTTAAATTTATAAAGGTGTGATAGCTATATAAGAATCACAAGTTTCGCAAGGACTTATGTAATAATTATTAATTTACTTGTTTACTTTCAGTTTTACTCACCCATTAGGGATTATTCCAAAACAAAGAGTGCAGCTCCAAGCTTCGAGGAATAATTTTATTTATGTGGATATTGAATTAAACTAAGTTTGTTGTCCAAATAAATGCAATAACTTGCTTGCTACTACGATTCTCTATCGTCGATTTAATTTGAGCCATGTTCGAAAGTTTAACAATCGCTATCCAAAAAAAAAAAAGCCTCTTTGCAAAGGACTGACTGAAGTAGCTGAATTTTTTTCTTCTGGAGAGCATAGCATTTTTCAGCACACATCACACAGATCAAAGTATTTTGAATATTCTACTAAAATATCAACATTTAAGGATAGCAAACTTATTATTTTAATCAAACATATTTTTCTGTGAGCTTAACCCGTATAACAAAGTTATTAGTACCATATTATTTTTTATTATTAATATAGAAAGGGACAATGTGACGCCATAATCTATCATATTTAAACAGGAAAATATGCGGCAGCGCAAAAAAAAATGTATATCTACTGGTGTCCCCCCTCGGCTTTGAAACAACAACAAGTAGTGTATAAAACCATTCTTGTTGTGCTGTGCCCTGTGCCGACTGCTAACGACAGAGATGGAAACAAAGTTCTCTCTCTCTCAGCACACACGAACGATATAGCGGTAAAAAAAAGCTCCAAGGCAACATTACAGTCCTTTGCAGTCTATCGGCTTTTTTCTTTCAATGCAACTCTGTTACTAAAGCTGCGACATCAAATTGATAAATAGTTTTTCACAGTAAAACATTTCAAGGCAACAAAAACCATTTTTCAATAAATAATTTTAAAATTAATTAGAACTTAGACGTGTAGATTGATTATATCGATTATCTGCATATGCAATTATTTGTTAAATAAATACGGGTAATCCTCCGTATAACACGGTCTCATTTAATACGACCTTGATCTATGACGGACGATCTATTGGAATAATTGAGATAAATTCCCTTTAACACGATATCATCGTTCTGCGCAATAAGCAACAAGAATTTTAAACATAAAAACAAAACTATCAAATTTTAAGCTCACTCCTTCTTTATGTGGCCAATTCACGCATTAGATCCATCCATAACAATTGTCATACAAAATGACTTAAGGGTATAGTCATAGCAACTCTGATATGAACTTATATATTCCCGTTACTTCTGGTGCACTTCAAGATCTCCAATCCTTCTGAGTCAGCTCTGTTCTTGAAAAGTGTTCATATATTTGCGCTCGGTGTAGTATTTATCGAGCTTTTTCAGATTCATTTTCTTTGCCATGCGTAGCTTTAACTGAGATCCAATCTTCGGACTTCAATGGGATTCTACTTATTAATCTTTCGTAGTTAATAACCCGTTGAACATTTCTCTGCCCTACATATTTTTATCAATCATAAATTCCTTAATTTTAGTAGGTAATATTATTTTTTCTGCTTCTTAAATTTTCACTTTACATGTTAAGAGATACAAGTAATAAATAGAGGAATAATTAAATTAAAATTTGAAGTGTACAAAACACAACATCATTAAATCATTTAAACAAATATTTGCAGGGGATTTTGAATTACTTCATAATTAATATAGTATCTATACTGTTTAGTTATCTATGAATGGTCTTACTAATTTTGTGAAATCAAAATTACAAGCTTCGGAAGTGATTTCACTTTGGTGTGCCCAGGATTTTCCGATAACTTTTTTATTGAGGGTCACTCTGACAAATTGTTTTGATTTTGTATAAAACAGCTGGATTTGCTTGAACACCAAAAGTTCAAATCGAATGAATATAAATTGACGGAATCATTTCTTTGTATAATGCAAAATGATCAGTAAACAGGAAAATTGCTGTAAATTCAGGAAATGAGTCATAAATTTAATAAATTTAAATAATTATTTGGATTTGTAAAGAAATGTTTGTAGTGATTTTACATAAAAGGATAACTGGAAAGGATTACTGTTTCTCCCCATGCATGGCGCAAACTGGGCTTATAACTTTGAACCCTATCAGAACATTTATTTCGCATTCAAATTTTTTTAAGGGTGTTAGCAATTTAATTCTTTCAACCTTAGGATTACACGTCCCAAGTGAAGGTCCTTTCCCTTCTGATTGCAGCTGTTTCTTGGATCAGAGTATTAAAGTCGTTTAGATGTAACAGAAACGCTAAACGTAATTTAATTTGCTTTAGGTTTCTTAATGGCGCGTCTAAAGGATTTGTTGCAATGGACACACCTGATGTGCCTTTCGTGTAAATTGCCGAAAGTAAGAAAAAGCTCTTACTTGCAAAAGTTTTGATGGCAAGCTCTTAGAGCTTTTGTCAAATATTGTGAAAGTTAATAAGGCATGTGAAAATAATTGAAAATATTATAATTAAATTCGGCAGTATTCTATTTATTGATTTCAAGTACTTTATAGCATGTAAATAGTATGAGTACATCTTCGTACATAAACCTGTGCATTAGGGTTTATATTCCGCTTTGGTTTTGTAAAGCAAAATATTGATTAAACGCATTTCTAAATGATTGACACATGCGTTGTAAATGTTAGAATAATACCAAATAAATTAAAGCTATAATTTTTGCACACTGGTGTCTTAAACGTGTACAAGCGCAATACAAAGATGACAGCTGAGTTTAGTTCGCGTAACACTTTTCGGAAAACTGGACTCGGCAGCAATACCCGCAGTATTATTACCTCTGCCAATCCATGCGGTGGTAGCAGCGCATCGCTTCTCCAAAAGCAGCTGTCATTCAAAACCCCCATCTGTTCGAATCAGTTTGGCAAAATTGATGAAGTTGAAATTATCGACAACTCAAACATAGATAACTTGGCTGGCCGATATAACAAGGTATAGTGATACTCCAGCTCTCGTACAATACTCGTATGTTCCAAGAATACCAACCACTTTAATTTCTAGAATAATATTATTGGCTGGATATGCTGTGCTCCTTGCATATGGCTGCGCACCTCAGCTGCTGTTCACAAGGTGGCAATAACGTCCGCAACATTATTGGTGACAACATTACTGGTCGCTTCACCAATACTATTTTTAATTAGTACAGCCCCCTCGCCACTTCCCAGGGATTGCTACATGGAGGGCGATGGGTGCTCGCCAACAATGTCATCTCCATCGGAATGTACGGAAGCAATTTGTGAAACAGTGGCTGCCAACATTCAAGCAAGACTCAATTGGAATAAAGATCCTTGCTCCGAATTTAAAAAGTTCAGTTGTTGGCGCAGTAATTTTAATAAAAATATAACGAATCTGATTGAAATGGGCAATTCACAAAAATCGGTTGATACTCAAATGCAGTGTGAGTTGTACATTGATTTTCTTACATGATTTAATAATAATGAACAATACAATTTTTTAGTACTCTTGCAGAATTCTAGTATAAATGGAGATTTTAAGATACTCCAGAGTTTATTTGAGAGCTGTTTGAAACTCAAAACAAATTCAAGTGCTTTACACCGTGTATTCGATACTTTAGGAGGGTACTTAACGGTTGGTGTCACCGGTCCTTCGTCCATAGCATCTCTTGTAGCTAAAATATATGAGCTTGGGCCAAGCCCACTTGTTGATATATATTATGATCTTAGTTATGGCAGAAGACCGCATGTGCTTCTCATCATAAGTGGACCAAGTACATCATCGATTATTTTGGAGGTATGTTCATTTCAATTGTACATTTATTTTAACTCTATGAAATTTGTTGGTTATTATCCAATTTACTTGAAAATTATATTTCATATTTCAATGGACAGAAACTGATACGGTTCATTAACAATCTGTAAGCTAGCATCTAGGTATATTGATGGTATTATCCTCTCAACCATCTGGTTGCAATTTCCTTCATTTTATGAGTTGAGGCTGGCAATTATATGTGATTATATGCCTTAAATACGATATACCAAATTTTATTGAATTTTATGTTGATATTATTTTATTTTCAGAATAAAGTTCGTTGGATGAGCCCAAAAGCCCCTCCAAATCGATTACGGCAAGGAGTACCAAAGCTCTTACCCGATTTAATTGACCATTTTCTACCAAGCTATTTGTCCTTTGCTCAACGAGTATCTGAAAAAGATACCATAATAGAATTTGTGAAGGATCTCAATAAGGTAAGGATTTTTAAGAGTCTAAGATAACTTTCGATGTAAGTGAACGCAGATCAAGTACGAATGCTCTAGTCGAGAGAACTCCTCTAGGAGATATCCTGAATCATTTTGACAAACCATTCAATTACGATTTCCTTCGGTGTTTCGTAAGCAATTTTTGTAGATTTGTTAGAGTCTATCAAAAATATATATTCTTCTATTGTAGTAATCGACTAATATCACTGTTGGGGAAAAGGTATCAATGAAATTATATAGACCTGATCTGCGTTTGGGTATGTCCAAGTCGGGTACTTTCGATTAGAGCATTCTTACGTCTTACTTCTAACGTTTGCTAAATTGTAGAATACAAATATTATACATATAAATTTGAATATTTATTTCAGCTTCAAGTTGAACAATCACGCCGAGGCTTTTGGGATAGCTCTGTCTTGTATAATATATCCAGTTTGCAGGTCATGTATCCAATTGTAAGTTACTATTGCAATATATTGCTAATATTTCTTGATTTATTATATAGATACGCACATACATATAATAGTAAGAACTAAACTTTGTTTGTGAAAAGAAGCAAACTTATACTGGCTATAGACAGTCAAATTGTGAAGTCAACTTGTTGACTCTGGATCTACAACTAGAAGATATAAATGTAGATTTGCACAAATGGATGTCAAATTACTTCAATGATCGCGGTTCAGATTTCTGCGTTTCTTACACAGTTTTCAGAAGTTGGATACATACACATACATACATCAGGCCAAACATGGCCTATGTGTGCCAACCTTTTACCTTTTACAAGATTAGTTATCTGTATTACACTCAAAAAAAAAATTTGCCTAGAAAATTTAACTCACATAAAAATCGCCCTTAAAACCAGAAAGTTTTTCTGGATTTTAAAAATTAAAAATTGTTTCATATCAATAAATAAATGTATTTTCGTATGTTGTTTCAGCTAAATTGGACTCTTCTCATTCCCAAGGACTGGAGTGGACCTATAGTTGTAAGAAATGCCGATTATCTCAGAGCGCTACAAGCCTTTCTTACAAAGTATCCGTCTCGCATCGCACATAACTCAATGATATTGCTAAGCGCACTTGAACTGTTACCAAAAGATTATCCCAATGCGGAGGTTTGCACACGCTCTACAATGTGGGCCTTACCGGAACTGGCGTCAGCATTATATATTTCTCAATACTCTTCAGTAGATTCAAAGGACATCATAAAGCGGGTAAAGCAAGTTAAAAAACAAAAACAAATGTACAATAATTTGATCATATATTCATAATTTCAGGCGGAAATAATTTTCAAATCATTAAAGGCTCACTTAAAACGCGCTCCATCATTGAAGGGCGCCGCACTTGTAAAACTTTCAGCTTTAAAAATACAGTCTCAGACCTGGGAAGGATTTTCGAACGTGACACAAATAACTAATGCAATGGACCCTCTTCAGATCAGCCCAGATAGTTGGCTGGAAAATATTTTACAAATATATAAACGGAATAAATTAGTACCCAATTCAATTAATATGGATGGTAGCTCCCATGACGCGTAAGTTTTATTGACGGATAAATAATTAAAAAGATAAAACTTAACATATATTATTCCAGATGGGCATATCCCATTGTGTCGACCATATTCTATGATACATTAAGCCACTCGATAGGTGGGTATTTTAACTGTCACTCCAGCTGCGATAGAAATAAATTATGTGCTTGTATTATTCGCAGTTGTTCCTTTGTCGGTTATATTAATACCATATTTCAATGCAAGCTTACCACCCTATTTGCATTATGCGTCAATTGGTGTCTCCATTGCCAAGGAGATTTTGCGATCGATAACGAAAAACTTTGATGATAAGGCAATGCGTTGTGTCCCCCATTCGGTTAACATATTTTCAAACTTTAGCCGCATGGACATCTTAATTCATTCTGGAGGAATGCAGATATCATATCATTCGATGCTTTCGCTGACTGGCCCTATCAAGGGAATGGCTCGACTTCCTGGTTTGAATTTGACACCAACACAAATATTTTTTCTAGTTTCTGCTCAAGAACTTTGTTCTGAATCCAACTACTTGGGAATCGACACAAGCGCATCGGAGTTTGACAACATGTAAGTTGACCAAGCAAGTAATAACGATCAGACAAGTATTATGTTCTAGAAAAGTGATAAAAATAGGTTTTGCGGGAAAACTGCCGAAGGGTGCAGATTATAGTGAAACTGTTCTTCATCGGTTATATTCAAGTTTAAAGATTTACTTAATATTTCATAAATAATATATATGATTATATATAAGTGTCTGCCTATACTAAATAAATGATTTATTTTGTATTCCAGATTAGGTTGGCTCATTGCCCAAGGCGGTAGTGCGACTGAGGTTTTCAAATGTCCGTCGGGATCTATGATTAATATTCAAAAAACCTGCAATGTTCTTTAAATGCGATTTGTGTATTAAATGCAAAATAAACCGTACTCTACTGAAGTACCTTGTTAAGATCTAGGATCTTTAATAATTTGATTCACACGTTTTTTTCCTAATGGTCGGGAAATATATGTTTTACAGCACGGACAGCAATAATCTTCATTGTTGAAATCTTTATAATGAAATGAAGACCGGAAATCAGATCGTTTATTTGATTTCGCTGCGCTGCAAGAAGTTCTCTTGTATAACATGGACCGGATAGCGGATCGGGTATAGGGTATAGCTGTGCATTTTGGGTAGAATCGATATGGTTTTATTTTTCCATTGAAGACGTCCAAAGATTAACGATGTTGATATCATTTGCCATCTTTAACCCTTGTCGCCATCCACAGTTGCTGGTTCTGTTGGGTCAGAAAGTTCCAATTTGGTCGACGTTAAGATAAAAATATCTGAATTTGAACTCGCTTGTTTTATTTTGGCTAGCCTAGCGCCACAAATATTTGAATACAACTTGCACTCGCTTATATACCCATATCTATTGTACATATGTTAAGTATTCGATACACTGACAAAAATTTGCATTAAAATTTATATTAGCACATATTCGTTAAATACAATTATTTTAAATTAATATTCTAACATTTAACTGCCCCGCACAAATAAAATCTTACATATATTCCATAAATTAATAATTATTTCATTTTGTGCCTTTTTGTGCACCGAAAACGTCAGATCCGTTTTTATTGAATGTTTTATCTAACATTGCACCGATCTATAGACAATTAAGAAATTGTGATTCTCAGGTTAAATGATCGAAATCCTAGTTTTCTAGCCTTAAGGAAAGAGTTCACAATTTGAATTCCTCATCTTAAATGCTGTCGCAGGTGTCCTTGCACATCATCAGAGCTGCTTTGCTGGGTATCTAACTGAGCATCCTTACTGAAGCTGTTTGCGGCAACTCTGATTGATGAGCTGGAGACAAGTTTAAGGTGATTTATTTAAGGAAGTTTTATCTTTTCGTTAACAGTAATCTAACTACAACATTTTTTGCCTAAAAGATCTTTTGCTAGCATTTAAAAAAAAAAAATAAATAACTGAACCAAAATTTGAAATTACATGCAAACTTTTGAATGCAATAAATATTTATTTAAGTGTAGCTGCAGTCAAGGAAGCCATTCTCTTGTCTATGAGTTTAGCTGTACTTAACTCTCGGTCTCTCTTTCCAATTTCAGAGAAAACTCACGGTGCTTTAAGTTTACCAAGTTCCAAAGATCCATAAGTTACTCAAAATATCACCCCTACCTTCTAAGTCTAAACTTCGCTGTTGCGGAATTGGTTAGGAAAAAAAAATTCTGCAGACCAATTTGAAATTGGTTTCCATTCCATCAGAAAGATATATGAAAGACTTGTCTAGTGATTTGTGCCTATAAGTTGATGCTAAGAATAACATACTAGTTTCCCTTTAATAAGCAAAACCTCGGAATAAAAAAAAAATATTTTATGAAAAAATTTAATATTTTATCTGTTAAGCTTTCAAATCAACCACATATCTATGAAAATTTATAGAAGACTGCTTTTTTTTTGCATAATCATGTTTTCGGCTAAGAATGATCGAAAAGTTTTCAATTCAGCAAATTGTTGTAACTTTCCGAATGAATTTTAAAGTATTTACAGCAATAATGAAAATTAGCCCCGAACACATTTTGGTTGACTAATATTTTGAGAATTTGTTTTTGCAAAAACTTATTTACTAATGTGACCGGGCCGCCGTTAATATTCCAAATGTTATACATTCATATGTATGTAGACCTTTTACTCTGCTTAATTGTAACAAATTAATTTATATGTATATCAACAAATGTTAATAGCTTATAGATAATGATCCCATTTGTCCAATACAGCGGCCTTCCTCATCGAAGCTGGCTAAAGTCAATCGAGACAGCTTATTACACAATATTCCGTTCCCATTATTTTGAATAGGATTCGGTTCTGCAAATACAATCATAAAATAGATTTGAAAATTATTGCAACTTTCGCATAATTTGATTAATATTTCAACAAGCTTACCATCATGAAATTGTTCGGCCGAGTTGCCCTCTTGTCGCTTTTTTCTCATTTGCTCTGTGAAGTGCGAAATGAGTGCGTCAATCATTGCAGCCTGCTTGGAAAACACTTGTACTAGTTTCGATATTTGTATTCCATTTTCTACAGCGTCAAACTAAAAATATACGCAAATATATATATTTAAAAATTATTGTGCTTGTGAATGTAATTTCGTCGTATACTAACCTGCAGGAATATGCATGTAAGACACTCGGAATCCTCACTATCACTTGGCTTAGCATAATCCCATGACATATCTTCATATCGGAGCCCCAATAATAGAGTCTTGGTATTTCATGAAAATTAAATTGTTAATACATAAGTAAGCAAGTTCAATTATATATTGGTGGGTTATACGACTTAGTGTTATATATGCACATATATATGTACATAAATTATATACTTTCAAGATAGTACTTACGTTTTCCACGCAGTCTATTATAAAAATTCCTCTCTCGTTTACAGCAAGCAAGACTTCCATATCCTTATGGTTGACTAAGGACATAATGCCTCTAACGGGTTGCTCCATTTGTCCGTGAAAAAAGGCAGCACTACATTTTTTAAATCAGATATAAAAATCAAATTAAATAAAGGTCAAAGAGCGTAATGATGCTTAAGAGTTACTACAACGATTAATTTGCTAATTTGTTACTAATGCTGAGCGATATTCATTTTTTATATAAAGTCACCTTTAACTACAGTGCTATTTCATGAAATATATCTTATTTGAAAATATATAAATGCATAATAATTTGTGCAACTTGTTTATTTTATTAAATTTAGTGTTATTCTTAAGGTACTCGAAGCATGTTGAAAATACGGTGCTTGACAGATACACGGGGCCGATAAGTCGATAACTCCGATAAGTTTAAATCGATAAAAGCACACCAAAATTGTATGGCTAGCTGGATTTGGAAATTGTTAGCAATATCTTTTAAAGATCGGCGCCCCGGCCATTGCATATCAATCATGGATTTTCTGACGAGAAGTCTAAGCTAATTAATTAAATTGTTTCAAACGAATAGATGTTGTTTAGGTTCACATAATTAAATCATAAGCTATTTGTACGTGCGCTGCAGATTGCGCAGACACACAGCAAATAACTAAATGTCAGCAAATAATATTGCGATCGCTGCACTCAGCGGTTGCCTCACACTGAGGTCATTGCACTCGATGGCATTAGCTCAGCGGTTGTCTCATATTACGATCGTTGCCCTCAGCGGAAGTACAACAACGGTCGCCCCAAGTATGAAATTGGGAAATTGCAATCGCTGCACTCGTTACACAGTACGGCGTACAAAACTGCCGAATAATGTATTTTTATATGTGTATTTAGAGTTAAGAATTATGTATAAATAAAGCCCTGCTCGTCAGAGCAAACAGTTCGAATCTAATAGTCGACTCCGCTAGTTTGATTTCTACCATCGCACTTACAGTGCGCATCGAAGGAACTCACTCTCCGTAGTCCAACTAGTTACAAGTGCTAGTTGCGACGCCTTTAGTAGTCAGTTTATGTGCTGAATGCTTTCCTTTAAACAAACACAACCAGATGTTATATAGGAGATATTCGATTTATCAAAAAACTAATCGAAGCAACGAAGACTTATGTATATTATATATATAAATGGAACAATACTTTCGTACAACATTATCAAAGATTTTATCAAAGAGAAAATAATAAAAAGGAAAAAAATACAAAATCTACAAACTTACCCATAAAATGGTAGTGCCCAGCAAAACTCCAAATATTTGCGCATTAATTTGCGAGTTGTGGCTGTTTGCGGCACTCGCTTGAATTGTTCTAATAGTTTTATTTCTGCAGAGTTCTTTTTACTAATTGGCAACCACAACCAATTTGAACTCTTGGCAACATGTTTGGGTAAGAATCTTGACTGGTTTTCCCTAAAAACAAAAACAAAAATTGCTCAGTAAACTCCAATATTATTATACTGTGACAATCACCTGAAAAATCCGACTGTGTGCGTGTGAGAATTGTAGGGGCCCAGTTCGATTCTAGCTTGAATACCGCCAAGCATGAGCGAGTGAACCGGCTCCATAATATATCTTCCTGCTAATACGTAATGTTTTGCCTCCTCATACAGTAGCTCCACAATTCGATGGTCCCTAAAATGTACCTCAATTAATGTAAATAAAGATCGATGGATCGATGAGTACAACTTACTTGATCTTTTCTTCATCGCGCTTGGAAAAGAATACATTCCGCTTAAGGACAATCATTGGCTCATCATATTTTTTTTCAATCGGTGTTCCGCTGCTAAACTTCTCAAGCAGATTCGGCCAGGCTACTCTGACAATGTATGGACAATGGTGAGCTTTCAGCTGCATTTCCAGCAAACTGCTGGTCATCCATAATCCAAAAATGCTCTGCGCCAGCAATTTGTTAGAAATTCCTAATTCTTCGCATCCCAGTGCAGCTGCAAGCATCACTTGAGAAGGACACTGAACCGTACCCTCGATCTCCATGTGCACGGCAACTCTTGACATTAAGTACACACAAGTTGGTATGACCTATTCAAAATGTACAAGAATTATGTATATATGTATATATATATATATATATTTTTTTTTTTTTTTCTGAGTGTATGAAGCTTACATTTTGTAGAGTACGGGTTACAATCGAATTGGATTTTCCGGCGCTTGTGTAAGTGGAAGAGGAGTTGCCTGCAACGATTCGTTTTGATACCACTGGATTCTGTTGAGCGTCATTGCTGCTGTTGCATTTTTGTTGAACTGGTAAAAAATTTTGAAGAATACCTGAACATACAGCAAGATTAAAGTGAAACTAAAGTAACGAAAGCTAAAGCTCTAAAGCCATTCTTACCGGATGCACTTCGAACTCCGGTGAGAGGGCCGAGTGAGTTGCCGGTGTTAATGATATTGCCACCGATCTCTGAGAGATGAAGACAGGGATCCTTGGCTGACATGGACATCGCTGAAGTCACCTGGGCCGACGAAATGCAATCGTTCTCATTGCGACCGGCGCTAACAACGCTCGAAACGCTCGCAGACGATGCAAATGTGCTTCCGACAGCTGTCTGGATCTGAGCTGTGGTCACTACACGATGCACTGTATACATCACAGGGGGAACAGGCACATTGACTGGCACCAGTGAGACTGGTGTTTGTTGTGACCCCAATTGGTCACATGCTGCCACATTGGCATTGCTTAAATGCGTTTGTGTTGCGGCCCCAACGCGTCCTCCACTTCCAACACCGGCATTTGAATACATTGCGCAATCAACATCGATGGTATCCAAGACCGAGTTGGGGCTGCATGCGGTCTTTTGTTGATTTTGAGTTTGCATCCGTTGGCCATGAGCACTCTGATTGATGTGTTGCAGTTGGTGTTGCACGTGATGGTGATTTTGTGATGTTTGATGCTGTTGTATTTGATGATGTTGTATTTGTGCAGTGGTTTCGTTGCTGCGCTTGCCATTGTTTCCCAAATAGTAATCGTCGCGACACTTCACATCCGTGGTATTGTAATATAAACGTGATCTGTCCATGGAAAGACTTATCTTTAATTTTTCAAGTTATTTTTGAAGGAGGATGACTCTACTTACTGGTAGTCCTGCGATGTGGACTTCTTGCGATTATATTGTAGCGTGCTCAAGGGAACCGACATTATATTAATGTAATTGCCGGCATTATTTGTGTTATTTGTGCAGTGACTGGTGTTATTGCAACTGGGAAATGCGTAAGGATTTCCCATGTTCCGATTTCCAATGACAGATTTATTGTTCCCATTTCGTGGAGCCATATCGCTCGAGTTGTAGCCCGACTCTGAATGATTTGAGCTACATGCCAAATAGTCCTGACCACCATTGTTTACATAATTCATTTTGCTTAGCGGCGCTTGGGAAATTGATGGAGATGAATTCTGCTGCATTTCACTTCGGCAATAATATTGGTTTGCCTCCATATTGTCATCGGCTATTATCAAATCGACTGAAATTTAAGTTGCATTATGATAATATGGTTAGCATATCCATTTATATTTATATTATTATTATTATTTGTCTGTGTCTGCGCCCCGCGGCCACTTGGGTCTCAAATGTAAACCAATACCAG
The DNA here is from genome assembly GCA_035044385.1 of Drosophila neutralis. NCBI lineage: Eukaryota > Metazoa > Arthropoda > Insecta > Diptera > Drosophilidae > Drosophila > Drosophila neutralis. Next base: position 861,439 of record JAWNME010000147.1, read on the forward strand.
ATATTTACTGCTTCGAAGTGCTCAAGCTAGACACCTGGTTCAATCTGTCGCCTACTTACTAGGCCCGGCTGAAAGTTGCAGTTGTGGCTTTAATGCTAGAAGACGCTCAAAAATGTTGCCAGGATACGAAGGAAGGATACGAAACTCACCTATACTTTCTTGTTAGTAAATGACTTCACATGATTGATGTGCATATATTTGTGCGTATACGTTCTGAAAATTATAAATTGAAAATTGCAATTGTATTTCATTTTCGACATAAACAACGTAGAATATGTATTTATATATGTATTTTTCTATTCCCGCAAGAGTCCTGTAAGAATTAACCTTTAGATGCAACCATCAAATTGTAGCTATACGTTTCGGAATGTTCACACAGAGAGACGATTATCAAAAACATAACAAGAATTATGGGGTATATTAGACACGCCCAAGATAACATACCCTTTTAGCCCGGAGTAGGGTATGGGGAATCTAATTTAGGTTTTAATCCTGGTCCGCGTGGGTAAAGCTAAAAAATTCCGGTAAAGAATTCGGTATTCATTCAAACTTTTTATACGGTGTTCGCTACTGGAATGGTGCCGGTACGCATCTGTCTCTCCGTCAGTATGATCACAAGACTATGAGAACTATACCAACTTGAACATAAAGTAACGGGATTGGCCTTTTTGATGTTCCGCTACGATGTTTTGATTCTGATACGTTCGATTTGGATCCAATAAGTTTAGTAATATTAATTATTAGAGAGATATCAATTTGAAATTGAGGCTTAAATTCCGATCCCGATTCTGAATTTCATTCGGTAGTCATGCGGTTCCGACACCTATTCCAATTCCGGTTGAATACCCCGTTTGTAACATATATTTGTTTATTCTGTAAGATCATGTCAGCACATTATCTCCGGTCTACAAGGGTATGTTATCTTGGGCGTTTCAAAAACAACCGTTATTTCTTGATCGAGATAGGCTTAAAGATCATCTTTCGACTGATTGTTCCTACGGCAGCTATATGATATAGTGGTCCGATCCGAAGGTGTCTTCGTCAATGCGTTGCAAAATATAAAAATACATTTATTCGGGTCGGATATGTCTTCTTCAACCTGTTATTTATACTGCTTGTGTTTCGGATATTAAGTTTCCTTATGTTCCAACTGACCAACTTACCTGCCTGTAATCAGATGGAGTTGAGCTGTAGAACTTTTGTTTACGAGGCGGGTGTTTTTCCTGTGATCTGTTTATACTTCTAAGCTTAAAGTTTACTTAATTAATTCTTGAAGACTTGTGGTAAAATGTTTTTTTTTTTTATTTTGATACGCTATACTGCCGACACTGTTCTGAGCATGTCCTTAGGCTCGACACTGAGGTTGTGATTAAAGTCCGTGACCAAAAAGCATGTCGTCATTGAGCGCCCGATTTCCATTTGTAGGTATGTACGTGTTCATTGTGAAGTGTTTGGGTTTGAGCGAAAACATGAAAATGTATTGAGATTAGTCCAAAAACGATTTAATTCGAATGTACACATAATTTTTGGATTGAATCGATACCCTCATCGCAGCTCACAGCCCGCAGCTCGCAGCGAATGCAAAGCCTTATACACAGGCTGAAGGACTTTCAAGTGTACATATGTATGTATTTGCATGTACATAAATGTGTATGTGCCTGAGAACACTTCATCTTGTGGCAAATAAGTAATCCGTAAGTGTGGCTTGAAGGACGTTGTCGGAAACAATTTACACAAAACTTTTTTTTACGTTTAGGCCACCTTTCTTAACACATGTTCCACAAATATAATGAAAATGTATGAAAAAAAATCGTTGTTCATATGTCGAGTATTATTGTATATACCAAACAAGTGCGTTTTGAAATACACTTTAATTTGTATCTTTGAACTTATTTACGCGATTTTTTTGCGAACAATTTGATTTGCGATAACCGAGTGTTTCTTAAAAATACACAAATTTCAAAACAGGAATCTTAGCACCAAAACATACATAAATATAACACATTTCGTATACTAGAACTCCAGTAAACAAATACATGCATACTCGGGTTCCACATGCTCCACATAGCGCCTGCGCAGAACTCGATGCACGTATCTGTGCTCTCAGCAGTGCTACCAACTATCGATAACCAAACTAATGGATCAGCTTGCATGGCAACAGACAAACGGACGCGGCTAGTCGTACTGATTTAGAATATAATGGAATATTTTTTCAATGTGTTAAAAAGCTATTATATTAGTTAGTTAGGAATTCAAACTCCGAGTCCTTTTCAACTTGATTCTTAATATATCTAATATAAAATTTCAGGGCTAGCTTTCCGAGCATTTCCTATATCATTTCAATGTTTGTGCTTCTTAAAATCTGAGTCAGTAACTTATTTCGACTAATTTGAAGTTTATTAGCGTGACAACGCGAAATATCAGTCCAAATAGCGCATGCTTGAAATATAGACCTAGAGGGAAACCGCTTATTTTAAATCGGACAATTATGAAGGGATATAAGATTATAATATGGGAAGTTACTCCATCAAGTGTGTATGCAGTATGGTCCCAGAAGAGGACTTTCTTGTTAAGTTATAAGAATTTATTTTATTACGTAGATTTTCACACCTATCAGCATTACTTCAGAAAATGAACTCAATATTTGAATTCGCAGCCTCAGCCTCAGAGATGAAAAGCCAAGTTAAATATCTGCCTTGATTTTTTGTAAAATGTTCTCGGCAGACAGCCGAATATGTTTTAAAAGAAGTACTAAAAATATCATAGAATCTAATACAGTAACCATATTTTATTATTATTGTATTATATATATAGATATGATGTACTAAAAAATCCCAATACTAACAGTAATAAAGTAAATAAAATCAAAATTTTTAACTATTGGCGTTAATGAACTTTTAAAGCCCTCCTAGTTTCAAATTCAACACATTATGGAGACTGTCCGCAAAGAGATATATATATATATATTTATATATACATCTATAGTATATTGATTGTAGTTTGCTTCATATATCCTGCTTAGTAAGCGTTTTGTGATTCCGTTTCTGCGATTGAGGAGTATTATAAGCTATCGATGTATAGGCAAATGACAAAAATCACACTTCAACTGGATATTACATAGATTTCTAAATTGAATCCCTATTCATTATACGTAGAAAATACATTTATATTTAAATCGCTGCTGGTTTTGGGCGTGATGGGCCAATAAGTATTGCAGGGTAGTCAGCACTGACAGCTAAACTAAACGATAGAGGAACTAAGCTCGGATCACAAAATAAGCTAGCCTTAATATTAGAAATTAAAGGGACGGCCAAGCAAGCAATGGAACAGAGAAGCCCCGAAGATTACGAGGTCCATATTTTGGTGTAGAATACACACAATACGTCAAACAAGCCAATTGCAAATGTTTTCGGCAAGCAATTTCCATGGTGAAGAATATACTTACCCAACATTGAGGTCTAAAAAGTCACCCAACTAAACTAGGCATAGTCAGGGGTCGTCATAGGCCATATGTAAGTCATATTTATTGAAAAATTCCCAATTTTTGTAAGGTTTTCAAATGAATGCGCCTTGCAAAATAATTATTTTTACTGAACTTTAATGGAAACGCCCTAAAATCAGTATTTGGAGTTTCCCAAAAAATTTACGGAAACGGAAAATTAGAAATTAGCGAACATGTGCCCAATATAAACACAGGTTAGACGATCTCGGTTACTAAGGGATAATGATAAGATTATTTCCTGCTAAGCATAATGAATTTCATTCAAACTCTTCAAGTCTCAACAAGGCGTATTTTATTGTTTAAACTGCTTTTATCAACTGTTATATACAAGTTTCATATAATTTTGAATTATGAAATAATAATGAATTCTGATCTAGTTATTTTCACTTTCTTAATTTCTGCAACTGCGGTGCCGAAACCTTAACTTTTCCAGGGATGTTTCTTGCAAGAGCTTCTTCTTTAATGCTTTTGAGTAAATCCTTTTCACGATTATTACAGGATTTGTCCTTTGCAAAAATATTAAGTGCCAATTTGGCAGCTTTTCCTCGTTTTCCTGTTCCGGGAGTCAGCTTCACCTTAAACCTGTAAGTATTTGAATTTAGAAAACAAAGTGAAACCATTAAAAATATAATCGATAATGCTTCAATAATTAATAACCCAATGATTTTGGGAAAAACTATCTACTATAGATATGTTCGAGTACGAACATGGGACGCAATGAGATGCTGATAGCTGGCCCATGCAAGCCAGCCTTGTTCATCGTTGTGCCTGCCTCTGATGTTGGATTCGCAACTGCTGTTTTTGCTGGCGACGGGTTGCCGGCGGCTAGCGTCGCGACGGTAGCCGTGATCCGGTCGCTGTTAGGCGCCGAAGCGGTCGTCTTACAACCGGCTGCGCTCGATAGGAGTGAGCAAGCAGTCGCCTTACAAATGGCTGCATAACATTTCTAAGAATTTCGGCACGATGCGGTCGCCTGAATCACAGCTGCATAACATTTCTAAGTATTTAGGCGCCAAGCAGACGCTTTACCAGCGGCGGCTGCATATTATATGTATTTAGGTGTAAGCATTTTATATAAATAGCCTGCTCGTCAGAGCGGGCAGTTCGATTCTAATCGTCGACTCCGCGCGTCTGATTTCACACCATACGTGATTCAGACAAATATTTAAAAATAAGTTTAAATTTTCTTTTTTAGAGTTTACCACAATTTGCCCTAAATAAGATCAGCAGGAGTTGGTATGGACGCGTTTCCAATATGAATAGTCTTATGCATTTTAGAATCGAACTTGTTTGGACCTGCTTTAATACTCACTTATACTGTTGCAATGCTTGATAAGGAGCGACAACTGGAATGGCAAACAACAGTTCGTCATCATCAAAGGGCACTCCAGTGAGGGTATCCAGCAAATCGGCGTCAACGATAACGGGCGAATCGTCGTTTTCATCGATTTCAATTTGATTTTTGACAATAGGTGCGTCCGATTTTTCCACCTGATGTATTTTTAAAGTATTCTGTTTCTCATCTTCGTTGTCATTGTTGGCGATCACTTTCTGATCTTTTCCTGAAGAATTTAGAATCATCATTCGCATTTTGCGCTCCTCTTCATCTTGATCTCTGTATTTAGATTTCATCTTCTTCAATTTGCCTTTCTGGCCTCGTTTTACTTTGGATGCATTTATAGGCTCCGTCATTTCAGTCACGCTCGCCTGATTCCTCTCAATGTCTGCTTTGTCAGAACGTACTTTAGCTTCTTTACGTTTCTTGTTTGTTGTTTGAGTCTTCTTGCGGGACGGCCCTGCTTCTATGATGACTGTTTCCTCTTCGTTTACTATATTATTTTCGTGTGGAATTTCAACAGTTGTGGTCTTCGAATCTGCACGCAGTAGCTCTGTTTTGACTGTTATTCGGCCGGTGTCATGTTCAACCATAACTTCGGTGTCTGGGAAGGCATTTGCATTTGCAGGAACACTTTCTGCCTCGTTACCTTCGCTTATTTCATCGAGTTCCGCGTACGTAATTTCTGCTTGCTCAACTTTATCGTCTTCATCAGCCACATCGTCAGTATTTCTAATTTTCCGTTCTCCTGCATGACGTTGAATGAAGCCCTCTTCAAGTTTGAAAAGTAAACTGAGGCCCATTATCAGATGACAAGATGGTAGAAAATTCTTTTTTCCACGAATCATAAAACTGCCTGTACCCAAATATTCTCCAGTGGGTGCCGTTTTGCTAACTTGATTACTATAGACCCAGTAGGAATTTGTGACGACTTTTGCGTCCCAGGCAACGCTGTATGATATCGCCATGGTGCCAGCTTCCAACAAAGTTTTGGGTGGAATATCCCCTCCGGTTGCATTGCGAATTATAACACTTGATGCGCCTTGAATGTCGGCATGAACATATATATCTTTTGGCCGCATGTACCTGTTTTGGAATACAAATACAAGTTAAAAATTGGAATCAAATGCCAAAAGGAATGGATTTACCTTTTAACAATAAGTTCATTCTGCTGCGCATCCCGTCCTCCAATGACAAGGTAGTTCTCTGAACTAACAAACCAATAAAATTTTTCAAACCAAAAGACTTTGCGTGCCTTGGCTATATTTGATATAGTGCGCACTTCTTTGAGCGTTTGTTGTGTTTTCCGTTCAGCTGATTTCAGCGCTTTCTGTGATGCATCGATGGTTTTCTTTTCCTTTAGAGCCGCTGAACGCTTTTGGTCATAATATCGGCGTGCATTAGCCCAAGCGGATAATGCCAAATCGACATCTACTATGATCGATTCATCATCGTCATTACACTCGTATGGATCCGTAAGGAGTAACGATATGTGATTTATCTCCAACTTTAATTGCTTTATTGAGCTGGCAACAGCATCGCCATTTGTTTGAGCCTCCTTTACCAGCTCTTGTATGTCTGGCCACGACAATTGACTGGCGATGGCCGACTGAATTGCCAAAATGGCCTTATCCACCAAACTTTGATTAGACGTTATTAATTCGGCTTTCCTCTTATCAATATCTTGTAATTTATTTAGCTCGTCCAATCGCTTTGTGTGATCCTTTTTGACATTCGAAAGCTTCTTGAGAGCTTCTCGCTCTTGATGCAACGTTTTAATATCGATTTTCTGCGATTCTTGTGTAGAAAAAAATTCATCGACTGCTTCCATAAAAGTTTCATATTTTTTGAATGGCTGATCTTTATTTTGGACAAACAAGTACGGATGGAACTCCACATTTCTATAAAAATGTTCAGTGTTTTCGGTATCTAACGGTTTCTCTTCTTTAACTTGAATTATGTAGCCATTAGTGCTACCATTCTGTCCAATTTCTATTATATCACGTGCGCCCTGCAAATAAAAGTTTGGATTAGTATTCATCCTGTATTATCTACACAGCAGGATGATATGACGTAATTTATGATTGACAAGTTACATATGGTTGGAGATTATTTAAACTATATATAATAATATATAATTATTGAACAATATTTTATTTCATTGTATTTAATGCTAATGCCTTCTATCTATATGTATCATCTTGGATATATTCGGGCGTGGCATATGCCGCCAAAAACCTACAAAATTTTGTAACTGTAGCCTTAAAATTGTGGGAGATATGTGGTGTGAGGAGCCATATAGCTTTGGCATATGCTTTATGCGCCCCTCGCAACAACTGCAACAAACGACATTCGGATCTCGTGCCGCGTCAGCATATTTCGTAAACGATTAAATCAACTGCAACCAGCGATCAGAACCAAAGGCGCACTCGCCTTCGTCAGCATATTATACAAGAAGCCCACCGTGGGAAGGCTAACTGCACATCAGCAACCTTGAACTGCAACCAGCGATCACAACCAAAAGCGCACGTGCCTTCGTCAGAATATTCTACAAGAAGTCCACCGTGGGACCCAAATGGACAACTGACACCACCACTAGCCTCCGTCAGCGCATTCCACAAGAGGGCCAGCGTGAGACCCAAATGGGCCACCCGACACCTCCACCAATGGGACGGAAGCGTCACGCCACCGAGGCGACGCAGGCCTATAAAAGGGCGTCGCAGCACCTAGGAAGAGGGTCAGTGCAAGATAGGCGGTCAGTGCGAAGTCTCGGACTCAGTGCGGAGTCAGGTCAGTGAAGTGCAAGAACTAAGAACGGAGTGCAAAATCTACAAGGGAGCGCGCCACGAGAGTCAGCGCGAAAACCAAAACTCAGAGGAGTTGGAAATAGGCGGTCAGTGCGAAATAGAAGCCAGAGTGCAAAACCTAAGAGCGGGAAAAGTGCGACATCTACAAGAGTCAATTAATATAGAAGCAATCCCATTGTGCCCTAGCCATAAGTGAAGGGTCAATAAAGTCTTTAATTAATGGATAGACCCAACGTATTGTCAATTACCGTAAACACAACTGATATAAATTCGTTGCACGAACCCACAGCTCGACTGAGTTTTAGGCCAGCTAAAACTAACCGAACTGAAAAGGTTCGTTACAGTGGCCTTATCGATTTGCGATTATAATATATATTATATATCGATTTCATAGCCACCTAGTGGAAGTGGCACAGACCAGTATGTTAACCAAGTTTCAAGTCTCTAGGTCTAAGGGTGTCGAAAAAATCAAACCTTCAGTATCAGAGTACAACTATCAATATACCTTTTGAATTTTGTGACTGTAGGGGACGGACGAGGGCGAACCTAAAAATTGTCTCTTAGGAGCAGGCTTTAAGATTGAGTGATGATCTAGCGGGACCTTTCGCCACTTGCAGAGTGATACCTATATTCTACTCTTCCAATTTTACGAATTTGTGGATCAATTGTGATGCTACAACTGAAAGTAATTCATACAAACCTTTATTGCCATCATTAGCTTTTGCAGATCGGTCACTAAGTCAAATAACTTGGTTTTGCATGTTTTTTGATTACGCTTATTTCTTTTCGTATTTTGTGTTTTCGACATTTCTTCATTTGTTGGTTCGTCAGCATCAGGTGAAGCATTCACAATGCAATTTTCTATTCCGTGTTCGACAAGGACGTGTTCAATGACAGCTGGACCACAGTCTAGGACTGGCATTAAAATACTCCTCAAACTTTCACCACCTTTTGAATTCTCTATTATTTGACGCAGTGCGTCTTCAGACATGGTTTCATAGTTTCCCTCCTTTGCCCGGTCAATTGGGTATTTTTCACGCATGGCAAAGCGAACACTTTCTCCTTCAGTGTGCGGTCGCAGGATGTAAAGTATGGTTAGCTCATAATCAGTTAAGATTACGTTTCCACGATCGTACAGCTCCAACAGAACATGATAAGCAGCTTCTCCAGTGCCAAATTGAAAATCAACAATTCTGTCCGCACCCAGTTGACGCACATGCTGAAGTCGCTTATTTTTCAAATGCTTTCTTAGCTTCATGCTGAAGCCCGACGGCGCTACATTTTTGGGCCACTCAAACGCAGTTGTGTGAAATCTAGTGCCAGACTCAATTAACAATGTCGCCTTCTCCGAGGCACCACTTCCATGAAGTCGGAATAGATACGTCTTGTTGTCAATATCATATATTTGGTTTACGCGGAAGCCGACAAGCCTAAAATTAAAGGAATTTATAATTAGTTATTGAAAGAAATCAACCTTATTCAACCTATATAACTTACCTCTGAAGCTCGGCAACGCCACATATAATATCATAAGAATTAAACCGTGATTTCATGGTTTATAGCTGATTGAGTCGTCTCTTTTACCTAAAGGATGAATGTTTGTTTTAATAATAATTAATTATAATAAACAATAATATCTGTTGAATGTCTCTCCATTCGTAAATATCGTGCATGTATAATTGCCCTCGGTCGACTATGAATGGCCTATAACCCACTGGTTTCTTCAATTGAAAAACTCCACATAAAAATCGGTGTAAGACAGGTCGGGAAGCGGCAAAACTGAAATCCACACATGTGTTGAACAGCTGTTCGAAGGCGGCTATCGGCAAACCATCATAAATCCAAATGCAAAAGTAAATTGTCAGAGAAAAATAATTTTAATCGACAAGAAAAAATTTTACTTAAAAAGCCGTTGATGCCAGAATTTAATTCCTTAATTTTCTGCAGGACTTTTTGTTCCAGAAACAAAATGTATTGCAATTTCGTTAGCGAAATTGGTTTTCGATCTGAAAACGGAGCTTGATTATGGAGAGCAGCGACTTCTTACGTGCAACCCAGCAATGTGTCGGGGCTATTAGCGAACAGCTGGACAAAATGTAAACTCCCATTTTTAACGGGATCGGCTAAAAAGGGATTTGCCAAACCATTTACAATAGTTGTCAAAGCACGTGCACGTGCCCAAAATACATTAAGAACGCAGAATTGATGAAATATAAAAAAAAGGTTAGTCATAAAATAGGCACTTACATGCGCAAAATAATTGGGAAGATATATATCTTTCTTTGTTTTGTCAAAACACTTTCTTGTACATTCTTGTACACTTCGGCCAACGCTAAATACATTCGATTTGCTCGAAAGAAACGGGCTACCAAAAATTTGACATTCACACTGCTTCAACACCAAATGTGCAGTGTAAATACAAAGACAACAAGTGAGTGTTTTCGTGGCTAAACAGAAAGTACGCGGTTTCTTTTACTATTTACTCTTGCAGTTCTCGAACACACACAAATACATATGTAATCATATACATATGCAGACAACATGGTGAAATTGATCTATATGTTAACTGCACATAAAATAAACGTATGTGTGTATAAATACACGTTCTACTTACTGTATTATGCCTCCACGACTATTGTTATTTCGATTAGAAATGTTCTATGCACATTCCGGCAGGGCTGCGAAATTAATAACGATATATGAACATTTATATCGATATATCGTCAAATGAAATAAGTTTGCCTGCCAACTATGTTATCAACATCGAATCGAATATTATTGTGCAATATTTTAGGCCACTTGTAATTTATTATTAAAGTTTGTTTTTAATAATTATTGAAAATCTAACGCTACTTCATAGTTTTTAGTATTTACAGCAAATTTAAAATCAGATAAACAAAACACGAAACATACTCGTTGCTCCACTCATTGCAACTAGTTCCAGAGCCCAAAGAGATCAACGTGACGAATCCGTAGCTGGAAATAAAAAAAATAACTGTTATATTTATTTATAAAACAAATAAAATAAGTAATAAATATAAAAATAAAAACAAACAAGCAAACCAGCGCCAACAACAGGCGAAATAAACGCAAGCGCCGCCACCAAGGAGGAGATCGCCCGGAGACAACTGCAGCAAAACAAGAACCAAGGAATGGAATCCACGAAATGTGGGAGACGATTCGGAGCATCCAAACATTCCAGTGAGTTTGTTTCTGATCGTCCCTAACAAACTATTCATTAGTGATGAGCAATGCCTGCAATAGTGATACTCATTTTGCCCATCAGTAATGCAACCTTAGCAGGCAATAAAATAAAAACAAAATATCTATTTATGTAAACTTTAAGTTAAGTACATAATTGTTAATATATTACATACATATGAGGCTTTAGTGTTGGCCAACAAAATATTATAAATTCGCAATATACACTTATTAAACTAAGGCTACTGTGGATAATGAGAGATATGAATTGAAACGAATTCAGATGAAGTGTTAAATTAATTAAACGAGCGAAAATGGAATAATAATATAAGGGAATTTCTCAGATGAATTTTGACGAGGAATCATTAGGAAGGGAGTGACTGTACAACATCCACACAGCCAACACAGTAGCGAGCGGACTAGGCTGATGGAGATATTTGTTTTTTGTTGTAAAAAAAAATGGACAAATTGTTGTTAACTTGCCGCCCGATATATCGCGGTCGAACCCCAACTGAGCCGATAGCTAGCCGGCTGGGCGATATATTGTGGTTTCCGATATGCAAGGCATAAACAACTATGTTTAAACATACTCGTTGCACTGCTTATTGCAACTAGTTCCACAGTCCAAAGACATCAACGAGGAGGACCCGTTGCTTGAAATTTTTGCCGCATATTGTAAAAACAGTTCGATTTTTTACTACAATCCTAGCTACTTTGCTTACTATTAATGCTGAATGAAATTGTTGTGACATCAAACGAATCAATTCCTAATATTGAAAATTAGAACTGAATTTTCATTATTTAGGTTTTTACATCAACAAGTAAATATATAAACTCAATTATTTTTTTATTTGATTTATTTTCATGCAATCTAATTTGTAAATGGCATAACGGTTTGAGAAACGGGACCCAATGCCAAATCGCAAAACCAAATGTTTATTTTTTATTTTGTCTTCCCAATTCGCACACAACGGATCAAATGTATTGCCGTGCATACAAATAAATTCTTTCAGGACACACGGTCTGGTTTTTAGTCAATTTGTCGCCTTCATATTGTCTAGCTAGTGATTAAATGCAAGTCACAAACAATAATAATATAATTATTATTCGATATATTTCGTAAAAACTAAGCCAAAAAATGGTTGTGTCCTCAACCATCTCTCTCTCTCGCTCTCTGTTTGCTTTGGCCCGTCTATTTGCCCGTGCACTTATAAAATGTTTAGAAGTTCTTCAAGGGTATGGAGAAGCGTATAGACACGAATGAATGAGCGAGAGCAAAAACGTTATAAGTGCCGTTACGCACGTGCAAAGCAAAGAACGAAATTCGTTCGCTACTTGAGCGACTTGACTGCTTCTCAGAGTTTTGTTGAAAAATGTGTAACCCGACAAGTCGCAATGATCGAGCACACCAATACAGACGCAGTTTTATTATTTTTTTTTTTGGTCACTGTCTTGAGTTTGTCGTAAATACACAAACACACAAACGGAATAACAGCATAGTTCAAAGAAAAAGCGATAATTTTCTGATTTTATAAAAATTGTTGACTTTGTAGACGCAGTTGATGATGATTAATTTTGCACTTAAATATAAAAATATAACAAAACAACATTTTCGGAGCTTTTAATTTTTAGAAGTGATGGTATTTTGTTTGGAAACAATCGATGAATTGAGCTAATCAAATCAAGGTGTATTAATGCATCATTAAATTCAAAATTCGATATGTAGATGTTCATTTACATAAATCATCATCTCCTGTCTCCTATCATAGCTTAATTGAAACAGTGTCAAGTAAAAAATATAATTGCCTGCCATAAACTAAATATTCATTATTTTTCAAAAATTCCAAAGACCGATGGTAGGTACATATATTAACCATTAATATGAATAATTGACCAAGGGCAGAATGGCACCAAACAAGATTTTCACCGAAGAGGAGGTGCGGAGTATCATCAAGAAAATAAGGGGAAATCCCAAGCTATCGGCTCCGAAACTGACTCAACAGGTGCAGGATGAAATGGGGAAAAAGTGCTGTGTGGAAACTGTGCGCAGGTTTCTGCGCAAACATGACTTTAATGCCCGTTATAAGCGTGAAAAATAAAGGGACTTGGATGACGTTTGCCAAAAACCACTTGGACAAGGATTTGAAGTTGTGGAACACAGTCATATTTGCGGATGAGTCCAAATTCAACATTTTTCACTCAGACGGACGGAATTGTGTGTGGCGACAGTCCAATACTGACCTGAATCCCAAACACGTAAAGGCAACAGTCAAGCATGGTGGAGAAAGTGACATGGCATGGGTTTGTATCTCGTCAGCCGGATTCGGGAATTTTGTGATTTTTGTAACAACAATGGACAAGAATGTGTACTTCAACATACTAAAGGAACATTTACTCCAAAGTGCCGAGAAGGTAGGAATCCGACGTACTTTCCGGTTCAACCAGGACAACGATCCCAAGCATAAGGCCAAGATCGTACAGTCCTGGCTTATAGGGAACTGCCCCCACATGATAATTCTACCTGCCCAGTCTCCAGATTTAAATGTTATTGAGAATTTGTGGACTCTGCTGGGAAATAACATCCGGGAGCACAGCATTTCTAGCAAAGAAGACCTCAAAAATGCTCTGCGGGATGAGTGGAGCAAAACCTGCCCAGAAGCTACCAGGAAGCTGGTATCTTTCATGAATAATAGGTTAAGGGAAGTTCTTAAGGCTAAAGGATATCATTCTAATTATTAACATCCTTATTTAAGTTTTTATACTCAAAATATATTGTTTTATTTAGACTGGTCCCAATAAAATTTACCCTCAAAATAGGGTACTTTTTTGCATCACTCTACCTAGCAGGTGGGGAAACCCCAGTGTATTGGGGTCATATATTAATTTTGGTGGTTAATATATCTACCTACCATCGATCTTTGGAATTTTTGAAAAATAATGAATAATTAGTTTATTGCAAGCAATTACAAGTGAGGCACTGTATGTATGAAACATTGTATATTAGCAACTTTAATATATGTACAAAGTAATTAATTAATTACAGAAATAACTTAGTACTCTTTTTTTAATGTACTAAAAACCTTATCACCTTATTTTACAGGCAATATGGATAATGTCGAAATGGTTAAGCTTACATATCTCAGTAAATATATTTTATTTATTGAATATATAATAACAAATGGAGAGAAAAACATGAAATTCAGACAAATTATTAAATGGATTGAATCAAATGCAAGGTATTTATACATTTAAATATATACACTAACCAATCATAACTAACCTAACTTTTGCGATTGTGTTGAACAAATGTTTGTTTTAAACTATTCGTGGTGCTATGCTCGTTTCCTAACATTTGGAAATAATCATGTATTCTTGCTGTTTGCGCTATCATCTTTTGATAGCTTTATTTTCAAATAATAACAATGTTATTTCCAACACACGTTGTAAAGTTTATTCAAAGAGAGAGCTATGCGAACAATAGATTAGCTACAGCATCCTGCGTGCAAGAGAAGCCCTTTATGGAGAGAGAGATAGAGCGCTGCACAAAGAGAACGGTATACAAAGAGAGTGCTTCTAACGTTGACTGCCGCTCAAACTACGCTTAACATAGTATGGATATAATTGCGACTAACAATGGGCTATTCATATTAAGCCACACAGGGCAGTAGTAGAGAACTGCGGATTCTATGACAGGAAGTAATTTATTGCTTTTGATTTTTGATTGCTTCATTATAGCAGTTAATTTATTGCATTTGGGTGGGGGAGCGACAGGTGTGTCCTTTTTTTATGAAAATCGAAAGGTCTAGTCAGGTGGAAGATCGCTCACGCACTTGTGTGTGCGTACGTGATTGTGTTTTTTAAGGAGTAGATCAGCACTGTACGTTTGTGCTCAGGAGTGGTAACTGTCCAACCGTCCGACTCAACAACACGGTCATACCTCAGGAGAACCATGTTCGCTACCTGGCTATGTATCTGGACAGGAAACTTACCTGGCGCAAACACATACAGATCACGGCAGCAGCGTGTAGATCCAAAAGGGCGAAACTCAACTGGTTGCTAAAACCATCCAGCAAACTCAGCTTGAGCAACAAGCTGTTGGTGTATAGAAGCATCATCGTGCCTACATGGACATATGGGATTCCATTTTGGGGCACAGCGGCAAAATCATGCTAAGAGACATCTCTGTTGCGCCACCCTGTGTGAGCAATATAACGATGCACAGTGACTTCGGTGTACCGACAGTCATGAGGCAAATAAATCGCAATACAAGTCGTTAAATTACCGGTTGCATATGCATGTCAACCCATTGGTCAAACACAACCCGCGTACGTTGAAAGGCGCCTTCACACCAGCGACTTCTGGACAGTTGGACGCTAATTGTAACGTTAATGTGCAACAAATGTTATATTTGATGTTATGTAATATTGTAATATGTTAAAACCAGTTATACGTTTAGTTTTAGATGGGCTAAAACTCAGCCGAGCTATGGGTTCGAGCAACAAATTTATATTTGATTGCGCTGCGATAATTAATAACACATGAACTTCATATTAACTAATGGTTTTATTCGGCTTCACTTATTACTATGGTACAATTTTAACTGCCATATGGATATCTTTTTGATATCCGGCGTTCCATGTACCAGCTAGACCTTCTCTGACTGACTTCGCTCCTAGATTTCGCACTGACTGCGGTGAGTCTCAGACCTACTCTTTCCCGACAGCGAGTTTCGTACTCGTTTCTTACTTTTGACTGCCTGCCTCTGAATGACTGACTTCCGTATCTGTGACGCCATCTTTTATAGGTCGGGTCCCGTTGGTGGCGTGATCTTTGGAAGTTTTTCACGGCTTTGACGCTTCCGTCCCATTGGTGGAGGTGTCGGGTGCCCCATTTGGGTCTCACGCTGGCCCTCTTGTGGAATGCGCTGACGGAGGCTAGTGGTGGTGTCAGTTGTCCATTTGGGTCCCACGGTGGACTTCGTATAGAATATGCTGACGAAGGCACGTGCGCATTTGGTTGTGATCGCTGGTTGCAGTTCAAGGTTGCTGATGTGCAGTTAGCTTTCCCACGGTGGGCTTCTCGTATAATATGCTGTCGAAGGCGAGTGCGCCTTTGGTTCTGATCGCTGGTTGCAGATGATTTCATCGTTGACGAAATATGCTGACGCGGCGCAAGATCCAGATGTTGTTTGTTGCAGTTCTTGCGAGGGGCGCATATAGCATATGCCAAAGCCCCCCACAATACCTCTTCGACGTTTACAATTTTTACGCGCTGGTGCATGTAATTCTTCTGTTAAATTTCTACTACTCATGATTCACATTTTAATTATTGATGTTCATATTTCCTTAATTTTCATATTATTTTTCTTTTATAAGCGAGAACAAGGTCTGCTTCCTTTCGAAAAGTGCTGACTACAGAACATTTTAATAAGTTTGTATTTATTACCGATACTTTGACCAGTTTCCATGTCCACTTCCACCAAGTGGAAATTACTTTTCTTTTTATTCCGCTCATTTGAGTAATGTCCGAACTTGCTAATGGTCATATAGATTATATCTCTTAGCACACACAAGTCACATTATTTATGTATTTCATTATCAAACATTATAGATTCGATTTTTATCTATATATTTTGACTTTCACCATTAATTAAACTTCTTAATAACTCTATTTGCGAATTAAAATTCGCTCGTAATGAACTTTCTGATTTTTTCAAGAGCTCTTCCACCTCGCATCATTATCTTCATCCACATTGTTAAGACGTTTGTTTGAAAAAATAATGTTCTGATCAACACCAAATATTTGATTTTACACTTGATCTTTCTTTACCATCGGTACTCGAGAAGAAGTGACAGTCATTGATACACTTTCTAAATATGCATGGGGACATGCGTTGAAAACAAAAACGGCAAAAGAAGTTAATCATGCATTCTCGAGTATTCTTAAGGAAAATCGCAGAAATTTGCAGACCGATGATGAAATTTATGGAACACTGTCTACAATCATATAAAGATCTTTAATGGTAGTAAATTTCGTGCTGGATATTATGTGCGTATTAGGAAGCATAAACATACATTTGAAAAGGGGTATACACCAAACTGAACAACTGAAATCTTTAGACTCGGTCAAATACAAAATACCAATCCAACTACATATATATTGGAAGACTATCAAGGTGCAGTTCTGAAAAATGGTTTCTATAATGAAGAGTTGAGGAAAGCAAGATTTCCAGACACTTACTTGGTTGAAAAGATAATAGGGCGACGAAATGATAGGGTACTAGTGAAATGGCTTGGGTTCCCAAGTGATCAGAACTCTTGGATAAATATCAATGAAGTTTTATAAAAAAAAGTAAAATAAAACAAGTAAATAAAAAATAATAATGTATTCAAAAGACCTAAACCTTTCGGACACGTGTATTACTGTGTTTTGTTAATTTATGTATGAAACAATTGCATACACAACAAATGGAACCTCTAAACTACGATTATAACTTTTAAAACTAAGGCTTACCTTATCTTCTGAGCTCTGACACAACCTTCCCGCACTGTTGACGATGCTCTGCATGCATCCTCTCGTTGTGCGAGAAATTACGACACGTCTTGCAGAAATAAAGTTGCGCCTTGTGGGATGTAATTTGGCGTCTTACAAGCCTGAAATGATATGAAAAAAAGATATATATAATTATGTATTTGAGAGTTGTACCGGATGCGCCAATTATGAATTTAAGAATCCTACCGGCTGCGCCAATTATGTATTGAGAAGTGTGAATACACCAATTGAAAGTTCGACAACGGTTTTTAATGAAAAGTACTTAAAAGTATTCTTTATTTTAAAATCACGTCTTCTCGGTTTCCGAGTTACTCCGGGCAATATATTTGAAGCCCTCGATGGAGTTGATGCAGTTGCTCTTATTGTAAGACCCGTCACTCCCCCACCCAAGAGCAATAAATTAACTGGTGTATACGCCTTTTCAAATGTATGTTTATGCTTGCTAAAGCGCACATAATATCCAGCACGAAATGTACTACCATTAAAGATCTTTATATGATTGTAGACAGTGTTCAATAAATTGCTCCCATTTGATGAATTCACTTCAATTGGTGCCATCTGAATTGTTCTATGATGTTTTTTGAAGCAATTAAAAATCAAAAGCAATAAACCACTTCCTGCCATAGAATCATACGCAATTAAAAATTCTTTGCTTGCTGTTCAAGTATGAACATAAGAGCTGCTGATAAGTGGCTGCATAATATTTTCTATGCATTTAGGTTTAAGATGCTTATATAAAGAAACGGCTGCACTCGATAAGAGACCAAGCGGTCGCCTTACAAACGGCTGCACTCGATAAGAGACCAAGCGGTTGCCTTACAAACGGCCGCACTTGATAAGAGACCAAAGCGGTCCCTTACGAACAGCTGCATAATATATTTCTATACATGTATTTAGGTTTAAGCATTGTATATAAATAAAGGGCAGTTCGAAACTAAACGTCGACTCATCGTGTCTAATCATTTGTTAGACACTTGCTCTCTATGAATATTGAAACCAATCTAATTAAATAAAGAGGTATGAAATATAAATCTACCACCAATAATTTATTGTAATTCTTTTGTTAATTATTGAGAGATTTCGAAATTAAATTCAATCTGGTATTATTTGCACTGATTTTAGAAATTTCACATTTTTACTTTATTATTCATTCTTTGCATTCACAAAATTTATCTTCTGGGATAAATAACCTAATTCTTTGGATCTCAATATATTAAATAGTTTAGAACACAGAAAGGGTATCTTAAAGACTTTGTCTCTGAGCTATTCAAGTCACTTTCCACATTACGGTGAAAGTAAATTAAGTATTAACAGGACTTCTTTTATATACTAAAGCTTAAGTTTTACAAGCATATTTATTTTGCTGGAAATCGAGCCTCTGCTGTCAAGGGTTTCATTAAGCGCTGGACAAAGAAATTGTACAATCGTTTCATTACTTTTTCGAGTATTCGTCCCATTCGTCAAAAACAAGTTTTCCCGTTCACCTTCGGTGTATAAACTGGAATTTTAATATTAACTTACGGACTTACCGTAGTAGACTTTGATTGACAAACATTCCCATTCTTTCTGTTCGTAGAAACACTTTTTGCGTAATCCTCTCCCACAAACTAATAAATTGCTTATCCTGCAATAATCAGTCAAATTGTTTTTGCAGTACTCCGATCAGGAATTTTGTAATTCGCTGAAATCTATCAGCGCGATGTCATCAAACTTGATATCCGCAACAAGCTGTTGCAAATCTCTACACGAGATGTCAAATCATCATGTTATTAGCCTAACTTGGGCACCAGAATATAGAAGGCAACTGCAAAGCTGATGAGCTAGATAGAGGAGGCACTCTATTACCCCTCCTATCAGATATGGAAGGTATATCAATGCCTATAGCTACCTGTAAGCTTTAAATCAGAGAAAACAATAGACACTGGTCAAATTACAAATTGCTAAATGCCAACTGTGGTCGAATAGCACGCCAAACCTGACCAAATTTAAATGGTAAACGCAGTAAGGAACTGTGAACAGCTTAGAGCGTATTCCCGCCAAATGCTCCAAGCACCCTACAATGATTTTAGCAGAAGTTGCAGAGATGAAGAGGTAGAATCACGATGAAGTGAGACCCACATGGTAGCACAACGGGTCAAAAATGGCTACCGTCAAACCTAATCTAACCTTATGGATCTTATGCTGCTGGTGTAATGTTCTTTTCCCCTTAATTAGTCTTCTTTTACTAAAACTGTAGTGTTATGTCATTTATCTATCGAGATTTCCGTAAAAACGAATTAAAAAGATAAAATAAAAATAAACCAAGCAAATAAGACCAGCAATAATTGCAAATGCCAACAGCTACAACAAGTACATTAACAAGAACACCACCAACAACAAAAACATGTTAAAAACAACAATGCCAACAACAACAATGGCACTAACAAAAACACCAATAATAACACCAATATCAACGTCAACCAGGCCATCAACAACAACGCCAACAACAATTTCAACTACAACAATGCCAACAAAAAGAGGAAAATTGCCACAATTGAAGATGAAATCGACTTGGATGCAGTGCCATCTACTTCAGCTGGTGCTAGTGCAGCACCTCAAGGGCTCCAGGATCTGCTGTCAGATTTTGACGCAGACATCGAGTCAGTTGACATGGAAGAGATGGGTACAGTTGTTCACCAATTTATCCGACGAGTGCGTCTACTCATAACGAAGTTGCTCACGATGAGGACCCAAATCTAAGCGCTGCCGCCGAGACCCGTTATTGTTCTCAAGCAAACGCTCCGCCTATTCAGATCGCTGAACTTCTGCCTCCAAGGCCTTCCAAGTCTCCTACCCTTATTGCTGAGGGTATCACCAACGTTGTTGGACTGCTGGAAGCACTAAATGCTATAACCGCTGCCTGACAGGTTTATACAGTGGTGGTGGTACAGTAGGAGTTATGCCAAGTGATATTGACGCTTACAGAGCAATACAGAGATTGCTTACGGAGAAGCGAATCCCGTTTCATTCGTACCAACTAAAGGAGTACAGACGTTTCCGCGTGGTGATCAGAGGACTGCATCCATCGCTGCAGTAAATTGATTGCCTCAGAGATGAGTTGGCCAGACTTGGGCACGCAGTGCGTAGTTACCGAACCATTATAAGTTGCGTTTTCAAGAAGAAAAGTAGTTATAATTACCGTTGACTTTCACACTGGGGTCAAACACAACCCGCTGACGATTAAAGCGCCTCCACACCAGCGACCTTTGGACTGTTGGCTGTTGACACTAATGTGCAAGAAATGTAATATTTAATGTTATGTAATATCCGTTAAAACCAGCTCTATGTTTATGGTATTGAATCAATTTCCTGTTATTTTTCGTACCTTTTTCAAATGAATGTTTTCTAACTTTTGAGTAGTTAGATTAATGCAATGTAAACAAAATTAAGAATGGTTGTTTAATAATGCAGGGGAGGGACAATGATCTCCCGGGTCCTTTCCCACCGTATAACAATAAAACTTTGTTTCTATTTTTGTGGGCTGAACTTATTAGTTGATTTGAATCTGAATCGTTCGTTATCTGATAATTACCTGGCCGCACAAGCACTATTTTTTTGTGGCTCTTATCTACCATACCAAAACACGGAAATTTCAAATTTTCTTATATAGAAAAAAATCGTCAATTAAAGCAAATATGAGGATAATTAAACGAATAAAAGCTTCGTTTAATATTCTTTTGATTCTGTACACTTTTCTGAAATATTTTATTTTTGCATTTTTTAGCTTAAAAAGAAAAATGGCTGAGCAAATTGACAGAATCCTTATTTTGCAATACAAGAAACTGCTGCGACAAAATAAGGTGCGTATAAAAGTATTTATTGGGTCTACAATTTCTAAATATGTCGCTCTTTTTACAGCCTTTGCCAGGATGGCTTCATGAGCTCTTCATGGATCAAGTTATTCAAATAGAATTGCTCAGTTCGGAAAATGAGGAGGATGATAATAAAAATGAAAACGCTGCTTGTAATATGGAAAAACCAGTAGAAATAGCCCATCCAACAACGGATATTTTGACGATTGATAAAGAATTACCAAATGGAAGCAGTCCTGGACAACAGCTGGATGTGAACCCAGTTGTGTTATTAGAAAAACTGCCGCCATCGTATGTGGAGCAAATATTAAATAATCCCGAAGGACTTCAGGAGAATAGTGCTGAAATGCTAGAAGTCGTTTTAGTTGAATCAAGCAAACAGTATTCGCCTGAGATTGAGAATTATCGACCACAAAAGGCTAAAAGAAAACAAAATGATATTAACTTTGTGTGCAACATCGACTCAAAAATGATGGAACAAAACACGAAGATTTGTATTGTATGCAATTGTAGGCCGCGTAATCTCACAAGTCATTTTATACAAATGCATAGGACCGAATCGTATGTTTCTCGCTTGAGTGAAGAGACTCTAACACGTCTGCGTAATAAAACCTCATATATGATGCAACTTGGCGAGCTAAATGGTCGGAATATTGATGGTTGTAATGCTGTCAAATTTATGGTCACATGTCCGTTTTGCGAAACGCGTTTAACTGATGTTTTTCTAAATTTCTACAACCACTTTTCATCACACACTGGTGAATACGGCTACTGCTGTAAATATTGCAAACTGCAAAGACCGTACTTCCAGGATATAATGGATCACCAAATGCGGTCCAAAAAATGCAGTGGTACGGGTGCTTTAACAATTTACTCATACAGCTCGAATCGGCCGCTTATTCATATTTTTCGATGCACCTTATGTAATTTTGTACAACTGAATTCAGCAAACATATCGAAGCATATTGTTGACCATCATGGTACCCATTACGGAGAAAGCTCTATTGAAAAACTAGTTATTGCAACAATTGATGTTGGACAAATGGATGCTATTTCAACATCGCCAACAATATAAAAAAAATAAACTATCGAAAATAATTCCTAAGTTAAGCATGCTAAATGTTTTTGAAGTGATATATTATTATGAAACATAAATAAATAACAATAAGAAGCATAAGTTCTTATGAGATTTACGCAAGTTTGTGTAAATAAAATAAACAAATTTGAAATTATTGCTGAGTCAACGGCACGCAAAGATAAGAATTAAAGTATTTAATTCGACAGCTTAATTTTGAATCTATAATAGAGAGGTAATTCATGAGCGTTATGCTTAAGAGTAATATATATTGAAGCTAGAAGCCAGCTCTTAGCCTCTTATTCACAACACTTGGTTTTGGTTAGATAAAGGTTTGAAGCCACCGCGAAACCTTTTCACAACAAGAGCAAAAAATCAAAACGATCGATAAACGATGAATAGCTGCAGCAGTCGGAGGATCAGCGAACGCCCATTATCACTTATTTTGCACTTGTCTTACTCAGTGTTTAATAAATTAACACAGCGTGTATATTTGTAATTTAATTGTAATCGCAACTAACAAAAAGCTATTTATTTTATGCTCGCAGGGCGCCAAATTAAAATTTGTAAAAATGGAACGAATTCAAGCACTGACGAACCCACGAGAATGTGTTTCGTTTTTGAAACACGGAAATGAGCTTGTAAACGTAGTGGGCAATTCATACATGGAACGTATGGGATTTTTTTCAAGGATCTTGAAACACAAGCAACAAGTTACAAATTAATTTTATTATTGACGTTTTCAATCTTTTGCAAAGCAAAAGAAGACGGAAATCGATATTGAATATATGACAAAAATACTAAATGCAATAAAATCACAAGGGAATATGCAATTCATATGCTGGAAAGTTTCCGTGCGAATCCAAACATAATTTTAATATAGCACTTATTTCAAAACATATAAAACGTTCATTTCTTGCGCCATTAATTATTTATAGTAGTAGTATTACATACATACATTTAGATTTTACTAAATTACCGTATTTGTGGAAATATAAAGTTGCAGCAATAGATTAGCAATATGCCTCTTTGATGTGTAAGCAACAGTTAGTCAGTTCCGATTAATAATCGTCGACGGAACTTAGCTCCGATATTTGCAGATCAAGAAAACCGATGCTACCTTGACGCACATGCTCGTTTCTTCACTCAACTCAATAAACCCAGTTCGAGAACTGGTTGCTGGGCACATTCGAGAGAAGTGTGCTAGAAAAATTTAATCTTTTAGTTAGATTGTCATCTTCAAGGAAACTTTTCCCATTTTATTTCTTTGGCAAAATGGAGAATTCGGCCAATAATCGCTATGAACTATTATTTATGGACGATGACGCAGCAGGTGTTACCCCAATTGTTCCCGACAAAAAGAAAACGGATCAGAGCGTAAAAAAGAGCGAAAAGGAAAACAAGTCGAACCCAGTCAGCAATAATAAGAATAAGAACAGTGCTCAGACCAAAACAGCAAATGTGAACTCCGCCCAAAAGCGTAATGGCGCTTCGAATGCCGCCATCAAAGAAATGCGCCCACGAATTAATCGCGCAAATGTGACACAAAATAATTCTTCCTTTGCACCCGAATACAACAATGAGCTTCCACAACGCCAAATTAAAGATCGTGAAAACAAATTTCCAACACGTTTTCGAGCCAACGAAAAATTCGGAAAACGGGAATTCGACCGGCAATCTGGTTCCGATAAAACAGGTAAATAAATAATTATTTAGTAAATATAGCCTATATTTAGTGCATTATTGAAAGATTCCAGTTTTCTACGAAAATATTTTAAGTTGCTCCAGTATTTTTTTTTTTGTTTTAAATGTTTCTTAAATGTTTTTTTTTAATACATATGTTAAACAAAGCAGAAAATCTTTGACTTTCTGTGTTGGAAAAGCTCTTAGGCGGTGCATTCTAGAACACACATACAGCACCCGGCATAAGCTTTGCTTCTTTTGAGAGAAATACACGTTTTCGTACCCTTTTTGTGCACATCTTCGGCTGATTGTGAAAACGTTCAAACACGAATAACACTCGAAAAGGGAATTTGAGTAGATAATCGCCACTTGAGAGCCAAAGAATCACCTAAAAAATACCAAAAGGTCGCAGTTGGTGTTTTAAATAAGGAAAAACACTTGCGCTGTTTACAAAATATTTTTTGGATGGTTTTCATTTGCTTACAAAACAAAAATTGTCGATGTTAGATTTGTGCACAAAAGAATTGTAATACAAAATTGATATTTATTTATTTAAGGTCAGTTTAGAGATGACGAAAAATGTCGCATACAAGTTATAAAATATATGGAGTTTTTGATTATCGATAATGATTTTTTGATTTGTAATATGTGCTTGGTCTGAAATAGGTCTTGCGAATGCCATATTTGATATTTCAATATTTAAGTATGCTTCTTATTTTTTTCTAAAAAGTAATAATTCTTTTCAGTTTACATGTTGAATTTTTTTTTCCAAGTAAATAACTTTAAGGGCCTTCGAATAAAAATACAGGAAACGCGAAAAAAATAAGTTAGCTTTTCATCTTGAATTTTGTAAGAAGTTTTGATTATTATTTATTTAATGTCAACTAAAAAATACAATATATATATAAAAAAAATTCCAAATAAATTAAAATATAATGGGCGTATTTAAATGCAGAATCGTCCAACATTTGTTGCATGGATTGGGGAAACCCATTTTAATTTATGTGTTGAGCATTTAAGCAGAGTTTCGTTTATAATTAACTAATTGATAAACTTTGGTTTTCCTGTTTTGCTTTTGCAGGAATTAAACCAATTGATAAACGTGATGGCGCTGGCGCACACAACTGGGGATCTGCCAAACAGGATATCGCGGACCATAAGGCTGAGGGCGCCACCGTTCCTGGAACAGACAAAGACGAGTCTGCGAATAATGAGCAATCTGGTGAGGGTACAAATAATTTGATGGAAGATGAGGAAGCAAAGCAGATGACTCTGGATGAATGGAAGGCGCTTAAGGAGCAGCGCGCCAAGCCCAATTACAATCTGCGAAAAGCTGGCGAAGGTGTCGATAACTCTGAATGGAAAAAGATGATCGTATTGAGCAAAAAGAGGGGAATTGGCACTGAAGATGATGACGAGGAACTCGAGTTCGACGCCTCAATGTATCCGCAGCGTGTTGGTCGTCTGCAGCGCCTTTTCGATATCGAATTCAAGTTCAATGA
This sequence comes from Drosophila neutralis, assembly GCA_035044385.1. NCBI lineage: Eukaryota > Metazoa > Arthropoda > Insecta > Diptera > Drosophilidae > Drosophila > Drosophila neutralis. The sequence continues at coordinate 886,948 of JAWNME010000147.1, forward strand.
TGGTCGCAAATCTGGCTTCCGCAAAGGGATGCGTGGTCCTCCGGCGCGTGGAGATCATCATCTTCGCCAGGAAATGACGTCTAACAACAACAATGGATTTGAAAAGATGACTTCCTATAATAAATTCGGAGAGAAACATCGTTCGGGACTGAAATCACTCAAAGTCGATGATGAAATTCAATTTCCCACTTTGGCCTAAGCCACTTTTATAGCCAGATCAGATATTTTCATCTAAATATTTTAACATATAATCTTAACAAAAGCATGTAAAGGGAGGGTTAATCACGCAGCTTAGCATTTATTGTGCTAAGCCAACCAAAGTCCTTAGGATTATATGGATGACTTTGAATTTTGTACTGAATTTACGCATTTAAATACGCACTTGGAAATAGTATAAAATGTTGAAATAAATATACTATATTTAAATACTGAAATCGAATCACTTCCCTCTATCTGCAAACATTATAACATATTGTCCCAACTCTGACGGGCAGACTACAAAATTTGGATTAGACGTACCTAACGACCCCATAAGGTATGTGCACATATAAATTAAACGGTTTTTTAGCGTTTTTAATAAAAAAAACTGAACTGTTTGGTTTTAGTGCAGAGTCGACGTTTAGGATCGAACTGAACTGCTCTGATGAGCAGGCTCTTTATTTATACAAAAATGCTTAGCCTAAAATCATGTAAAATGCAGCTGGATCGGGGCCTCACAGCAGCTGGATCGGGGCCTCACAGCAGCAGCAGCTGGGTCGGGGTTTCACAGCAGCTGCACAGCAGCTGGATCGGGGCCTCACAGCAGCAGCAGCTGGATCGGGGCCTCACAGCAGCAGCAGCTGGATCGGGGCATCACAGCAGCTGGGTCGGGGTTTCACAGCAGCTGCACAGCAGCTGGATCGGGGCCTCACAGCAGCAGCAGCTGGATCGGGGCCTCACAGCAGCAACAGCTGGATCGGGGCCTCATAGCAGCAGCAGCTGGGTCGGGGCCTCACAGCAGCAGCAGCTGGATCGGGGCCTCACAGCAGCAGCAGCTGGATCGGGGCCTCACAGCAGCAGCAGCTGGATCGGGACCTCACAGCAGCACAAGCTGGATCGTGGCCTCACAGCAGCTGTGCTCGTTGGTTGCAGCTGCGTTTGGCGAAATGTGCTGACGCGGCGCAAGATCCGAATGTTGTTTGTTGCAGTGAGTTAGTGTATTTTCGGTGAGTTTGGGCATATTGGGGATTTAGGAATAATTGTTCTTAATTTATATATATTTATTCTTGATCAGTACACAATGGCCTCGATTTCGAAGTGCCCGTCTCGCCTATCTGCGTGTATCTGAGCAGAACTCAATGAGTTGCAAAGCTATCTTGGATAAACTTGCACTCGGACGAATCCAAAACTGGCTTATACATTATTTATATCTATTGAGGATTAAGCAACCAAAAATGAGTATTATATATTCACACATCATATCTGGTTTTTCGAAATATTTAAAAAGCTTCAATTCTATTCTTCTGTTCTTCTAATTTAGAGATAAAGACTTGAAACTTGGAAAATATACTGGTCTGTGTCCGCGTCAATGTGTAAGGGTGCTTGACCCTTATTTTTGTATCCTTCTCATTATTGAGCTCCCCGCAATCCTTTCACATTTACGTGTTCCTATTAACGCTCATGATGTGCATCTTTTCCCTTAGTATACCGATAATATTTATTGAACTCTTCTCGATGATGATGAGTTCCTAATTGTTCAACATTGATGTTCATGCATTTTTGTCGCAACAGATCCCATTTGTCCACCTAAATAATTGACAAGTCACCTTGCAACGTATGTGTACAGTTACACATCTAGGAACATTAACCTCGGTATGTCCACCAATAATGATGGCGTCAAGGCAGCACTCGGCCAAATCAATTTTCCTTGTTGCTAAGTGCAAAAGGCTGCACTGTAACCTTCAAGAAAAGTCGTGCGTGTGTGTGTGACAAATCCAACAGAGCCGGCGCACAAGAATCAAAACGTCGTCTCAGCATAAACACATAACACTCCGTCAGCGCATTTTATAAAAGCAAACAAAATCCGAGAACTTCCTAGAACTAAAGACGCAGCAACAAAGCTACAGCGACTCAGCTACAACACCGCATTGGAGCATTTTCAATTCTCCAAATATATAATTATATACATAATAATGTATACAAACGATATTTCCTATTTATACACCAATAAGAAAAATGTTTACTGGATCAGCAGCTTTGTAATTCAGTTTTTCAGTTAAGCAAAAACATCATTATCGTCGAGCTTTATTTCTATAACCACGTGCATTGTACGTCTGTACGTTACCTTGATGAAGCATAAAAATGAAAAGTAGAACAACAACTAAAGGTTTAAAATTGTCACTTATAAAATAAAGAGCACTTATAAGAAATGATATTAGCCCGCCTAGGAGCCCCATAACTTTCAACAATGTTGACCAGAATGTAACATCTTTTCGAGCCAGCACCTCGAATGTATCGATGACTCTCGGGGGAAGATCCTCATAAATGATAATGCATTTCTTTTCCGATAAATCCAGAGTGCCAATTGACATTCCACCATCCATCTCGGCTCGGCAGACATAAACCTTTTCTTCTCGCCCAGCTCTTGTTTCAACAGAGACTGAATTGGCTTCCACAAATCCATCCACCCAGTGATATTTGTTGTTAAAATCAACAAGCAGCTCGAAGTTGGTTGCTGTAAAAGCGGCTTCTTTGGTGCAATAAGTAGTATAACCAGTTACCGCTCTGACACGTGCTGGCAGGAAAGAGCCCTCATGATGAACGCGTCCCACGAAGTTATTGTAGCCCTCCGAATCGGAGCCGCCGCTTACAGTGTATTCAGGGAACGTCTTCGACTTGTCGCATTTGACCCAAGTATCAGTATTATCATACAAAGACGACACCCATGCACATAGAACCATCAGGCCTCCAATATAAAATTCCTTGTTTCGACGTATAATTTTATAGTTCAGTAAGCCTTTAAAAACTGTGAATAAATATGTTTATAAAATTGATTAATTTGAAAACTGTTTTTTTCTTCACATTAGTTTGTCAATTGCTTGTTTATAATTTTAACATTGATAGGATGGGTTGAATCACAGTTTATAGACTGACCAAAATTTTCGCGAGCGAAATTGCATTATATTTCGCTTGTGGCACCTAAAAACAAAGCGGTCTACTGAGAGGCAATTATGGAATAAATTTATTTTTTCGCCTTTACTGCATTTATAAGTTCACTTTCTTCTTGAAGATTCGAATCATTTCTCATTTCCGGAGCAAAATATTTCGCTACCAGTTTTTTTTTTTTTAATGAAGTTTCACTTTATTGATAACTTTTTGATCTGTAAACTATGCTTAAGGTGCGAAATTGAACCATTCTCTTACCCAGCACCAGGCCTTTAAAAATATAGTATATCGCAGCTCGAAACATTGTTGTAACTCTCCAATTATTGTACTTTTTTTGCACTTCCTATCTTGATTTAACTTATCAGTAGTGCAATAAATCAAATAACAACAAATTGATTGCACTACTACTATAATATTTATTTCCAATGGATGATGGACTCCAACTTTTTTCCTTTTGTTCTCAACAATTGCTTATATGAAGGTTTGAAGAGAGCAGATAAACGACACGTCCGATCATCTAGAGCTCTGTTGAACAACTAAATTAGCTGCAACAGCCGTCAAATCAGACAACGCCCTTTATCGAGAGAGAGCGATGAATAAAGAGAGAGCGCTGCTGACGCTTTGCTGCAGCTTTCAGAACAACAAACTAGCTGCAGCAGCTGTCAGATCAGCGAACACCCGTTACAGAGAGAGAGAGTGCGCTGCACCAAGAGTGCGCCGCACCAAGAGAGCGCCGCACCAAGAGAGCGCTGCACCAAGAGAGCGCTGTATAAAGAGAGAGCGCTGATAACGCTAAACTGCAGCTCAAACTGAACTTAAGATAGTGCGGCTATTTAATCAAGACTAACAATATTATCTATTAGGCCACGCAGGGCTCCAAATTCAAGTACGTAAACAATTCATTATCATTCCAAGTGCTTTGTTGCTATATTAAACCAATAGTCCAATTTAAACTCAGATAACCCAATAGAATCCGATTTTCTAAATATAATTTTCTAAATAATTTGTTACTGTTCAATTTCCCTTTTAATCTTAATTAAAAATTCATTTATCCTATCGGTCAAGTAAACTTCTTTTTTTGGCTTTTGAAGACAACTTTTTTCCGAATGCGTGCCAAATTGTAGCTTTAAAAAATACAAAAGTTTGTTAGAGCAAATTATAATTGGAAAACATTAGATGTACTTACAAAATGTTTATATTCTGGAGAGGTGGATTCTAGCAATAAAATTCGATCTTCTATTTTCTTAATGCGGTTCAACACATTGTCATCATCGGGGCTAGCACACATGTAGGCTTCTATATTTCGCAGTCGTGAATTTGCCAGCTTATCTTCAACCAAATCGTCACAGCCGGAATGCGGTGTCATTAGCTTATTTAATTGGAGTGAATAGTTCGGCCGCACTTGTGGCCCGCAGCAGTTATTCGCGCGCCGTACTACGAAGTATAGAATTATACACATTTAATTTATGCAATTACATTTTTTTGTATAGATTTATTTACCTTTTAAGTGTCCACTTGATTGTTGTTGTTTTACAAGATAGCTTTGAGTACGGGCACATGAGAACGCTGCTGTTTCTTCGCAAGGGTCTTGGCTTGGCTGCTGCTTGAAATCATTTATATTGTGCAGATTTATTTCATCTCGTTTCCGTTTCAGGAAACATTTGACACGCTTATTCAAATCGCTGTCATTGACACGGATTTGTACTAATTTATCGGGAATATTTTCTATTGTCTGATCAATATTGCAAGAAGAGAAATCGAATGTCCTCAAAGATGCTTTAGAATATTCTGCTGTATATTGAGAGAAAAATGTTAAAACGCTTTCCACTACTTTTGTTGTGGTTTTATTTAACAATTTGTGTACGTTGTACAATTTTATAATTTCTTACGGGGCCATGGGCACTCCATATTTTCCTTCCACTCTCCAATTGTGTCGTTTTCATATATTTCCTTTTTCCAGATGGGGACGCGTGTTTTCAGCTGATCTACGGCATAAGTGACGGATTCCAAGGCAGCTGCGCGATGGGGCGCAGATGTGGCAATAACAACGCTTGCTTCCTTGACAGGAACTGTTCCGAGTCGATGGTACACAATAATATGTTTGAGATCGGGCCAACGGTCTCGCAGCTCAGCGCAGATTTTACTCATCTCTTTGAGGGCCATTTTCTCATACGATTCGTATTCCAATGATATAACCTAAGTAATTATATATTAAAAATGTTTATAAATATTTATGTATACAATTCAGAAGCATAAGCCAATTTCACAAATAATAATTTGATCTAGTTATGTTTACATTTACAATTGAAAAGTATAAGCTAATTTCACAAGTAGACCCTTGAGCACCTAATTAAAAATAATAATCTTACTTTTTTCCCATCGAAGTTGTTACGTGTTGTTCCCACGAAAACCGAAGAAGCGCCGCAACTCTCATCGATCAGCAGATTATGAATGTGATTGATGTCAATTTGGCTGTTAACTAATTTGATGTGATCCATTTTTGGTCTTTAGCCACCACTTATTGGTGGAATTACGGCAATCTCGTCTCCTTGTTGTAGACTAATCTCAGCGTTTAGATCTTCAATGTAGGTTTCGTTGTGCGCTAGAATCAAGTTTTGACGAATTGAACTCAAGTTGAATTTATCAATCAATTGATTTAGCAAATTTTCTGCTTTAACGACACCTTCAACAGCAAATTCGGCGCGTGAAGTTTTTGCTAGTTCGCGACTTCTTGCAAAAAATAAAACGTTGATATTAACAAACAACGATTTGTGTTCTACGCTCATTTTTTGGACAATGCACCGTAGTGTTTAGTTCCGGACCACTTAAGCTAAGTTCGTTTGAACCTATTTTCAAGCTGACCGGCTGAAAACTATGCGTCCCTGGTTTTCGTTCATTTAAAGAAGGACAAGATAGCATCACTGAGTTATGGTCCACAAATTGAGTATGGAATCTTAATATATAATATATATATTATTTTACATTAGTGTGGAATTTTGTTATATGAAATATATCATATTAATTAATAAACATAATAGTGTATAATAAACAATCATTTATAATATTTATTATATATTTTGAATATCTAATATTTTGTATCCCTTCATTAACTTAATTCACAGATTATTCATCAATAACAACGGAATATACATCAAATTTAACGCAGTTAAAATATTAACAATACTGCTTTTAATATATTATTTATTATCTATTTGTATTAAGAAGTATCTTACAGAATGGTGAGAATTTTTTTAACACTGTGCAATAGTTGCACATTTACTCTGCATATCTCTTTCACAGAATAGTGAAAAAAATTATGTTTTTTGATGAGCGTTCCACATCATCGTTCCGCTTGCTGCTTGTACGCATTTCAGAGCAAAAACTTATCGATACATTGCAGGGAAAAATCGACAATGAATGGCAATCGAAAAACAACTGAAACTATTCTTTGCTCTGCTGCTAACATCACAGTTCTTTTCTCTCGTTGTCGTCGAAATTTTCGGTCTGTCTTCGTACAAGTGCACATAGCAAATTTAAGTTTTTGCAAATTTGTATGGAAATTGAATTCTATGCTGAGCTGTTTTGCATACATTTTAAACAGTTACAACGGAAATAGAGAGAAAACAATTTTCTGCGTATAAAATATATGTAAGGTAAGTTTCCAATGCACACATGTGTAAACAAGAAATATATATATGTATAATGAATGTATATATGCAATTTTCATTGTTAGGAACTTCACCTTAGGAACATTAACTGCCCTCTTGTACCGTGTACAGTGGTTGGAGTCGGCTAATAGCAGAAGGTTAATATATTGTACAACAAAAACATTGGTAAGTTGCCCCATAAATTCTATTTTAGTCGCTGTTAATCGAGTTGGAAACATAACTGTCTCAACTCATGCACTGAACATGTGCACTTTCACATATATGTACCCCATCCACACACATCCCATATATGTCAGCGTGCGTGTAAACCGAAAAAATCAATGCGTTTTGTATGACATCATGCCAAGTGCGTTCTCAACCGGTCCTTGAAATATGTATTTTTTTACGATGCGTAGCAACATTTTGCGTAACTATGCAATTTTTTATAATTTGTACATGAATATATTTGAGAAATGTGTGAAATATATTTCTACGTTACTGTTAAATGTGTGCAAATGATTGTAACAGGCATAATCATCTTCGACCAAATCAAGTACATTGCATATATATCTGCCTCATATCTGCATCAACATCTATCTTTTGTGAAAACGTATGTCCAGCGTTCCCACATGATCTGTGCTGGACTAGCTTTCAGTAGAGCTAAATTCGAATGGGTTACTTATCCAAACATAAACAATCAAATTATTTATTAAGGTGCAGGTGTATTTTTGGCCTTTCTCAGCATGTTTGTTTCTCTTAATATATGTGTCCTTTTATATTGGACCTTTAGCGCCTAGTTGATTGTCTTTCGAACGTTTGAAATCCATTTCAAATCTCAATACCTCAATTCCAATTCCACATATTAAATTATATACGAAGTAAACTAAATGATTAAATTCAAATGCGAAAATAAAAGGATTTTTCTCCTTCTCGCCAGCACTAATATAATTTTTACCGCGGCAACCAAACACTTGGCTTAATTCTAGCTGAAATCTTGTTTGTCTCTCGGGAAGAACAATTTATTTTTTATCCCCAATCGCACACCAATTTTTTTCGAAATTACATACATGTTTTTAATTGTAATTTATTGTTATCTTTTTGTACTTTTCTGTGTCCACTCAATTTAGTCGACATTAGGTACATAAGAAATAAAAATTAAAAGTAGATGTTATGCTTATGCAGATATGCTTATGTGTACTTTCTGGAGTCGGAGATGATTCCATATAAAGCAGCGAAAAAATGGCAACACTATGTAATATTTTTTTCTGATCAAAAAACAAACAATTACTTTTTAAAATTGCTCTTTGAATTCTTTTATATATATATATATATATATATATATTAATTGGATGGGAAAAGTACGAAAAAGTAGCGAAAAAAATAATAGCACCACTTACGCATTCCCTTCAGAAATATGTTTCTTAGATTTGCATTTATAGATAATATTTTTTTAAAAAATTTGACTTTGATTATCTTAATTTTATTGATCTTATTTACTATGTGCAAAATATTGTATATAAGTTGCTCAATTGATTGGGTGCCATAAGAAAATGATCCGAAACGCCATTAGCTATACGAAGTTCAAAACTTGAGCTCAATTCAATTGAAAACCTGTGGTCTGAGGTCAAAGAGGCATTTTCTACTTCTAGACTGCTGCATAACTTGTGTCATTCGGAAATTCTGGATCGAATTAGCTATGCCTCCATGGCTATGCCAATATATACTGAATTTATATATTTAGTTTATAATTCTAGCTTTGTTAGTAAAGTTTTTATTTATTTATCATTTTCATATCTATGAGTGCACGTTTGAAAAGTGGTGCTATTTTCAGTTTTCGTTCATTTATTTCATTTTTCATCAAATTTTTTCAAAAAATTTGAAAACGGTGAACGTAAAATTTAAAAAAAAAACACTTTTGAAAACATTCCTTGTGAGAGTGGTGCTGATCTTTTCGCAGCTGTATATATATTTTGTCTGTAAGAGCTAGAGATTCAAAAAAATATATTAAATATATTGAATCATTGAATGATTCCCAATTTTGCTCATATTCTGAAGGTTACGATGCACTGCGGAATTCGATTAGAGACACTTAATATATTCCTCATAAAATTGAAAATAAAACAAAAATTTTTTGTTGTCTTGTTTGTTTTTTAACTGTTGTTAAGGTGCGACCTTCGATTAAAGGCAGTGCTAATAAAATTAGTATAATATGTAGAAATTACATGAAAATAACAAATTAATAATGTGTTCAGCCTCCAGATTTGTTTGTAACTCCCCATCTGTTCTCTATGCGATTTTAGTTCGGCGGTCACTCCAAAAGTTTAAAATCCTTATTCCGAAAGCACCCACTACAGGCCCGTGGCACATGTATTGGAGCATTATCCTGCCTGAGAAAGGCAATTGGGTCCTGTTGATGCTTCATAAAGTTCACTAAAACTGCATCCAACCCTCCTCCTCTCTCAGACTTCTTTAAATCAAGCCGGTAATAATTTAAACCGTTTTTAAACCAGTTTTCCTTTAATTTTAACATGTTATCAATTGCTGATGCCGATTGACGTAGTTTAATTGATATTGACCTGTTGCCCAATCCAGTATCCTTGTAAGCCAGGATCATAGCTATCTCCTCAGGTGCGAGTAAATAAATATGTATATTTAACTATCCCATTCGAAGAAATTCCACACAACGCTTTACTTTTCCGAAGTGACTGCCTTCAATCGAATTTAGGACCCAAAAACACAAATAGGCAAAAATCTTGGGAAAAAACTAACGGAACTTTCATTCGTATGCATCATAAGAGTGTAAGAAGAAGAAGCGCCGTTATAAAATGCGCAAACAAGGTCCCGTTAGCCTTGGTACAGTTTTTAGCAACATAAACACGAGTGCCGTTAATCGAATTCCGCAGCATATGTATATATACATGTATGTATGCATGTGCATATATTCTCATGTAGCATATACTCATCAAATATATTCCATGTTGCCTACCCGCGATCCACCGAAATTGTAGACACGTGCATAGACTCGAGTCTTGTCGGTGTCCGAGAATTAATGGTCGGAGATGATGCATTTGTAGCAACTCTGGCATCAGTGGTTTTATGGTAATAATATGTATTGGGTCGACTTTTGATCAATTTTTCTCTAACTCGAATTTAATAAGTCCATTTATATTGCCTGTGGCATTTCGAGGCAGAGAAGTTGTGTGTACTGTCTTTATTAATTGCTTTATTTGTTTTATAAAAGTACTTTTTTCCTCCAATTTTATAGCAATACAAAAGCCACAATTAAAATCGAATAATGCAATTTATATAAATTAATGTAATTGATACATAATATATATATATATATATATATATCAGCCGACGATATGCAGAAGTAAGAATAGTTCAATTTATGCTATGTACCGCTTAATGTTGAAAATGGCCGCAAAAAATAAGAAAAATAAGGAAATGTTTGATGCACCTGGATTTTTATCGTTACTACCAAAATTGTCACTGATCGAGGTCATGAAGGTGAAATTTAGAGCTGACATCACATGCCAATGGGAATCGATGGCTATTTGTGAAATCCCACTGAAAAAGAAGTATTTATGTAAAGTTTGCGACGTGGTTCAATTTGGAGATAAAAATCTGTTTCAGCATCTTGCTGGAAAGAAACATTTTTTAGCGATGGAATCATCGAACTTGCAAATACATTACCCAAAGGAAACTGGCAATAAAACTGCAACAAAAAATAGTAAACCTTTGCAAAAACAAACAAATACTCCAAATGAGGGTGTAAAAGATAAAGAAAAACCCACACAAATCGTCGATGATTTAAAGAAAAAACCTTCGCCCACTATTCAGGCAAGTAAGCCGCAAGCTAAAGAAGCATCTTCTAAGACGCCGTTAACATTTACAAAACCAGTATTAAACAAAATTTCTGCTGCTAAATCTACTGCCCTTACTGTGGCCAAAGCAGATTCAAAGCCGAAAGCCATCGCAACCAATAATGATTCTTCTAAGGAACTGGTCTCGGTGACCAAATTAAAATTACCTGTTGGTCAGAAAACACCGTCAGCCAAATGCGATGATGTAAAGGAAAACCCAGATATTGTATCAGATCAGACTAAGAAAAATATATCACAGAAATCTAAAGATAGTTCACCTCAATCTGCCAGCAATAATTCAAAACCAACTAAAGAATGCCAAAATGAATTGCAGCAAAACGAGATTTTGGAATCAATTGATTTAGATAAAATACCGGATCAGAGTGATATTTGTATCGTTGAAGAAGAAATTGGAAAAAAACAAACATTAAAATCTCCAGCTCGAATAAATGTGGTAGTAAATCCAATTGGCTTGGCAAAGCGAAAGCCAACCCAAATTTCTTGTGTTCCACTATCGAAACTGATACCTGTAACACATTCTGAGAAATTAAGTCATCGCAATGATGAATACAGAAACAAAGACATTGATAGTGATGTCGCAGTGGTAGCTACATCTGAGCCTGAGCCTGAGCCTGAGCCTTTCAAAAAAGTCGATATTTGCAGCCAAAAAGAAGACAAACGATGTAAAATAGACACAATCGGACCGAGCAGCAGCTCTGAAACGGAGAGGGTGAATAACAGAAATCGCCCCAACTATCTTTCAAAATTGTCCGTTGCTGTTGCTCAGGGTTTCACATTTGAATCGGCATCGAATGTTGGCGATATCATGGGACTTTTGGGAGTTGAGTACGTTATCAAAATTGTCAAATTCGTGAGAGACAGAGCAGCAAGGTTCCTATGCAGCTTATGTGACATAACTGCCGATGAGATCTCAATGCAAAACCATCTGATTGGCTACAATCATCGTCTAAAGTATTGCGAAAAACATTTCCCAACCGCTATGCGGCAGTATAAACAATATATGGAACATATTCCAAAGGAGATGGTCTTTAAGGTGTTATCACCAATATTAGAAAAGCTGGCAATGGCAATTGAAAATCACCATGGCCGAGAAAAGTCCTATCTTTGCTTTGAAAACTCTTTTTTTAAGAATCGACAAACCGTTGTTTCAACAGTTTCTCATCGCAGACACGCATCCGAGGCGCTTGGTCCCTCATTTACCCATGTTGTCAGTTCAAAGGATGTGGATGTCCTGATTTCAAATGCTAGCAAGAATAACGCTAATACGACAAACGACGAAACGCCAAATGTCGTATATAACGAGTCGTCTGCATTCAATCAAAATCCCAAAGCGTATTATCACAATCACAATCCCAATCACAATCACCAGCCAAGGGTCGCCGATGACTCCGTAGATGATGAGACGCATAAGCGAATGGTTGAAATGTTTTTAATGGAGACGAGGCAGACTACGCAACCCATGCATCGACATCGCCCAGCGTCGAAGAATTTGAAACGTAGTCGATCAAGATCGAATTCTCCTGAGAGCAAGCGAGGGCGATCGATGAACCAATTATCCATATCCCAATGGGACTTGGACCGTAGATCGTTGTCCCCATTAAATGAGGGTGATATTTGGCAGGCCTATCGACATATGGTCGATCAGGGTGTGCGGGAATTGAATGCATCATTTGATTTATATAAATCCGATCCTGAAAAACATCCTCTCTACAATGAAGAGTGGCAACAATTTTGGAAGCGGCGCAGGGATGAGCTCATTGCCGCTGGCATCAACCATCGAACTTACAATTTTCAAAATGAATGGATTTTGTTTTTCAATGCTCGCTTAGAGGGTCTCTACAATCAAGATGTTGAGAACATCAAAATGAAGTGCCGCGAAAGGTTATGTTTGCCAATGACCAATGCCGAACTATCCAACTCAAAATATCATGTTCACATTTCTGAAAATCCATCGGACTATGTTAGTCCGAATGAGACCAATGAAAATGACAGTGAGTATATTGCAAAACCCATCGAAATCGCAGAAGACGTAAATGTAATACACGTACTTCGCCTTTTAACTGCATTGGAGGATCATTTGGGAAGTTTGGGACCGAGTATCACGGAACTGTTGGCTAAGGCACTGCAAACGTTTAAATTGCATCCAAATAAGGCAGATATTTTACTGCTTACAAATGAGAATTGCGCTATCTTGGAAACGGCAAAAGAGAAGTTTACAGGACTAGTAATTTCGAAAATCCTAGATCCTCCTCAAGAACGCGCGTTGAAAAGGGCAATTGTCGATACTGAACAATTACTCAAGTATGCAACTAAAATACAGGCAGAAGAAGCAGAAGCCGTTTTGCTGGCAGAGTTCGATAATAATTTGGTTGAGTCCCAGCAGAAGTCTTCGAACAACAGACTAAATACGAAATTCTCGTTCAAAAGCGCAAATCGCCTCGATAAAGCCGAACTTGCTGCTAAGCTAGCTTCCTCGCTGATTTCTCAGGGAAAAACTAAAATTGACCAAGCACAGCTCCAGCAAATAGTTCAAGTCTATTCGCATTTAGAGAGACAGAAACTCCAGGATACGGCAGCAACAACGAACAAAAATAGGATTGCTTCACAAAATGAGAAGCCGCCTACTCAAGGAAATACCCACTTTGATTCAAATACAACGATGTTTGAGCAGCCAAGTCAGCAAACGCAGATCTTCAATTATAACAATAATCAGGCCGCTTTTGCCACAAACAACAACGAATTCCCGAGCTCTAATTTTATAAGCGGTACGCATAATAATGAAACTAGTACTAATAACTTTACTGCAAATGTGGTTGGCACCAATAACGGAGGCGGCAGAAACTTCAATCATATGGAATACTTCCGCAATGGACAGCAGCAGGACTCCCAGGGCTTCCGCACTGGACAGCAGCAGAACTCCCAGGACTTCCGCAATGGACTGCAGCAGGACTCCCAGGGTTTCCGCACTGGACAGCCGCAGAACTCCCAGGACTTCCGCAATGGACAGCAGCAGAACTCCCAGGACTTCCGCACTGGACAGCAGAAGGACTCCCAGGACTTCCGCAATGGGCAGCAGCAGAACTCCCAGGACTTCCGCAATGTACGGCAGCAGAACTCCCAGGGCTTCCGCAATGAACAGCAGAAGGACTCCCAGGACTCCCGCAATGGACAGCTGCGGGACTCCCAGGACTTCCGCAATGGACAGCAGCAGAACTCCCAGGACTTCCGCACTGGACAGCTGCGGGACTCCCAGGACTTCCACAATGGACAGCAGCAAAACTCCCAGGACTTCCGCACTGGACAGCTGCGGGACTCCCAGGACTTCCACAATGGACAGCAGCAGAACTCCCAGGACTTCCGCAATGGACAGCAGCCGGACTCTCAGTACAATCAATATGTCCACGAACGAGAATTATTTATGCAGATCCAAGACGTGTTTCGAAGCAACAGGAACTTTTAGTGCCATTGTTATTTTGGTCGGACTGATAATGGCACTGGAGGAAGAAGAAATCCTGTATCTACGGAGCCAAACTGGGGCTTAGATATAATTATTTTTTAAGTTTCTTATGATATGAACTGAAACTTGTATTACTTGTAAAATGTATAAGAAGATTTATCTTTACTCTCATGTACATACAGTTATAAATACCCTTGTTCATTCAAATAACCGTAAATACACTATTAATTGTCTGGAATGATAATATTCGCCACTTTCGTTTATTTTTTAGAGCAGCCGCCATGTATAATTATAGAAATTCGACTTATAACCCTCGTATAATCAGTAGCTCCCAATACAAATTAAGCTTGATTCTACTTTTCTACAAAGTATTTGGGTATATTGCTTTTTGACTAATATGCTTAATGTTAAATATAATGGTATATATATATATATATATATAATTAATGGTCTTGGCCGATCCACTCAGCACTTATGCTCCTAAAGCCAAGCTTAGTTTTTATCGATCAAACGTTTGAAATTTTTGTCCTGAAGCGTGTCCGATCCCATATCGGATATATGTACTCCAATTGTTAACATTGAAGAAAAATATATATATATATATATTCCTGATCGGCGTTAAGAATCAAGTCATTAGAAGATGTGGTCAGCTTCGCTTAGCTGCCCTCTCCTAAACTAGCATTTTTAAGGGTATACGAATAAAGATATAGACTTAATATATATTATAAGTAACTTTAGCCTAATTTGAGTGTTGGATCTAAATAATTTTAACAAATTAATTATTACAAAGACGGAATGTTGGAATGTTAAGGTCATAATTTAGTTTTTTAGATTGTGTTCGCGTTAAAAATGTTCAGCTGGCCCCATATATGGGTTTTTTGACGTGTCTGTCAAATTGTAAGTTCAGCATAATCATAATCATAATAATCTGTCTTTAACTTATAAAGTGTGAAATGGATATTTTAAATTAGACTTAAGCTGACAATGTAAAACTTCTCGCGAAATTTGGATGGGTATTATGGAAATATTCGCTGCTTCCTTCCGCATATTATGTATGGAATACGGAACTTTGCTGCTGGACGCTGCTGTTGTTGGGCATGTGTGTGAGTAGAATATTATAGGAAAATGCGAATGAATCTCGACTCCCAACCACCCAAGGATAGGGCAATGATGCAGTTTTTTTTGTTTACGCGCAGCTGTTTCTGATTATTTGATTGACAAACATAATCAAATTTAAGACGATGTTTTCAACAAGACGTCGCAACTTAAGGTCTCCCCCATCTCCCAGATGCTAGATGCACTCGAGCAATGACTCGCACTGGACACAACAGACACCTGCTTAATTTACAAATAATATTTAATTTAAGTAAATAGTATTTATTTCTGAAATTCAGACGTTCTTGCTGGTATATGGTCTATAACTTATTAGTATTGATTGAATTTAATCGACTGATGCTGAAATCACTTTCGTAGATGAATAACAATATATAATGTATACAATTTTTATTTTGTTTATTATTGATTAAATAAATAAATATTCAAATATATTACAACAATTACAGTTACAATTTTAGTACCTGATCTAGAGCCTTGAAACTTGGAACATATATTCGTTTGGGACTGCACCAGATAAAGTGACGCCTTAGCCGCCAGTCTCAAAAATCGATAATGTTCCACTGTTTTTGAAACAAAATGATCAAATTTTGAATATATATAAATAGCTCCAAATCGATACATTTGAAAGTGCAAACCACAAAAATTGTCCACAATTGGAGCGGAATTGCTGCTGACGTTCTTCAAAGATCGACATATATAGGGCCTCCGCTAAGTACTACAACTGAGCAGACTGAGCAGAAAAGTGCGTCAAGTATTTCTGTACAATTTTTGTCATTATTTTACCTGACTTCGCTGCGACAACATCGCGGATAAATGGAAAACCCAGAATTTTATTGAGCACACGTGCATGAGTGCGACAGGCCCTAATGGATTATGAATGTGGGCGAAAAGGCCAGCTATATTGCTATCTTGAATGCGTGCGAGGATAGCAGCAACACCCTATCCTTGTCTTTGTGTGTGCGAGCTGACACTCGATTTTCAATTTTTTTTTAGTTTTCGGGCCTGATATGCAACCTTTCGTAAAGTCCTGTGGTTTAACTGTTCACCAATTTTGTAACCACTGTCCGAAAAATATATGGTGAAAATTTCAGGCAGGGTATTACTGTGACGTCATACAAGATTCTTTGTTTTATGACGGACACACATATACGCATACATACAAGGATAGCTTTCAACGGGACAATGTCACAGTGCGTGGACGGCTGTTCGATCAAACTATTTCGCATGTCGAGACAATGATACCTCTTTTGATAGACAATGTCTTGTCCTGAGACAATGTCGTAGGTCAAACGGAACATCATCGCCTCAAGACAGATCGAAGATTCAGTACATGTTTAGACTAATGCCAGAATTCTGTTTTTAAATTGCATCTCTGCCTTATGTTCAAATGTTTTTATAATGTTGTAATCAAAATGCAAATGTAATGTTATCGGACAAATTAGGACGATCTGAGTCGATATATCATATAGCCATTTGTCTGTTGAGGTGAGCGCATCGGTTTTCGAATTGTGTGCAAAAAATATTCCTACCAAAGCCAGAAAGCTATATATCAAAAATTGTGACTTTTGTAGATACCAGTAATCGAGTTTCATTGATATTAGAGAAGAACGGAAGAAGTAATCAATGGAATAACAATAAACTTGATCAGTGCTCTTGTAGTCTCCAGACAGACGACTAGTCTTTTGATGCTCATAGGAAATATATCTAATTTATGGGTTCGGAGATGTGTCCTTCTGTCCGTTCATACTCTTGCGTAACTTGATTGTAACCCATTTAATGGGCTGGGTACAGGATGTAGAAAGCAATAAAACACATAGAGGTAATCGTATCCATGCTTTAGTATTCTCTTTTCTATCCAATTTATATATTTTTTTTAAATATTAAAGGTTATCTTTTTAATTCCCAAAAGCTGCTGAATATGGAGTCATTAAAGAATACTTTTGGCTCGATAAGATTGCTCCATCAGATATAGTAGAATCTGATCTAGAGTGAAGTGCCCTTCACAGTACCTAGTATAACCAAATTTAGTTCGCAGTTTCCCAGTTTTATAAATAAATACTTGTATAAATACTTTATATTTTATTTCAGAGCAATGCAAAAAAAAGTGTTAGACTTTAATTAGGAGTGTATAAATCTCCAAATAAATAATTGTATTTTTCAATATTCCAGAAATTGCCATGCCTGCTTCTTCATTGTGTGATGCGCACTTAAATTCATCGTAAGTTATTGTTCCTCTTATTTGCTCTACTTTAATCCATACTTGTGTATGTCCTTACAAATGAATATGGAAGATAGGAAAGGATCTGCAAATACAGAAAAGATATAGAAGGCAATTCTGATATTGACAAGTGCATTTGTTTTTATAAATGAAATTATCTCACAAAAACTGCTGTGCAGCCTTAATCAAACATTTATTTTCATGATCTATTATTTACTTTAATTCTAATTTAACATACTCAGTAATTGGACTGCTAAGAACTGTGCCCAGCCGTCGGGCTGTCCATTTGCCAAATTTATTTGTTCATTTAAATAAAAATACAAACTAAATAATGTAAAATTAAATCTCAAACTAAATTAAAATTGAAAAACAACAAAATAATAAAAAAATTAAATGTTAAAATTTGGGGTTATTCAGATTTCAAATATTCTAACACCTATTGCAGGGATGGAGGAAGTAATGTTTCTAATGATATAAATTTGACCGATAAGTATAACTTTTTCGAGATGAGCATTAGTCGTGAGTTCACTTCCATGAGCTCCTTTGTCTTGTAGGATATATTGTTAAATGCACCGGAGAAGTTAGGTAATATTCGTAGTTAAGAGAAAGTCGGTCCATCTGCTGATGCTAATGCAGAATAAACTACCATTTGTGATATGCAATACACCCATTTAGAATTACAAATATTACGTTTTGGATACACATGTAAATTTGGCCATAAACATTTGGTTAACAATACTATTTAACATTTAATTATAGCGACAAATACATAAATCATGATGACTGGGTTACAAGTGGAAAGCTTGGTACTCGTGAAGCAGTGTTAGTTTTCCGCACCAACATACTTAATCCAAAGACAAGAAAAACGCTATTAGAAACGACGCCCGCACAATTGGATCCGAAAAAGGGTCAAGATGGTCAAGTCTGCTCCACTCCGAACGGGATGGTTCTTAAAGGGGACGTATCACCAAAAATTGGCAAAACCACACGAAACCATACAACGCAAGGGAAACTATACGTGTCTGTTAACAAGCTGACAAAGTTCAATAATGTTGATAACTTAACAACGAAATCGCATGATTCATTTTCATCGTGTGAAGAAGTATCAAGTGATGGAGACGAAACGCAATATAGTGAATCGAAGTCAAGACCAAAGCATCAGAAGAATAAAGATATTTTGATGGTAGAAATTGAAGATAATATAGCAAAGGATAGTCGTCATGATTCCATTACTGCATCTCAATCAAATTTGGAAATGAATACTAGTGAGGAAGACCAAGAGGAGGCGTCCAGCGAGGAGGACAACGAATGTGGAATCAATATGCCGGCACATCAGTTGCAAATAACGTATAAATTTATCCAAACTGAAACCAAATTGCTAAGGAAAATATTCAATGTTCACGGACTAACTGAAGTCCAGGGCGAATCAAACTTTAATTTGCTGTGGACGGGTGTTCATATGAAACTTGACACGTTACGGAACTTATCGCTGTATCAACGAGTTAACCATTTTCCGCGGTAAGTGAATAAAAACAATGAAAGCATATTAAAAACAAATGTTTTTTGAACCATCCTTTTCTTAAGTGTTAATGATATAGCCAAGATAACAAAAAAGTCTGAGAAAGTTGCACTTCCCGCGTTTTTTACAGAGCTAACAATTAAATTTCCTCAAGGGATAATTATTTGCATAGGCTTTTGCTCAACAATTTCGTACTATTATTATTATTATCATTGGGGATAGTTAGCACTGCGACCTATAAGGTCTATTGTGCCCCCTTACTGAGCCTACAGCTCTTCCTTCAATCCCAACTCCTGCACGAATGCTAGAATCTTTGTTGGGTTGAGGGTTTCTATGTCCTTGGGCCCCATGATATGCTGCCCTAGGATGCTGCATCTTTTCCTGGTTAAGGCGACGCATTCTGTTAAAATGTGCGTCGAGGATTCCTCCTCGTGTCCGCAGAACCTGCATATGTTGCTGCTGTAAATACCTAATTTGGTTAGGTGCCTTCTCAGTCCACAGTGTCCTGTCAATAGACCTGTGAGTATTCCGAGTCTATTCTTCCCCATGGCTATCATTTGCTTAAATCGCTTTTGATTATAGCCAACTAGGAGACTTCTGACTTGTCGGAGTCCTGGTGTCTCAGCCCAGCTCCGTTCCCGCATCAGTAACTTATTTTACTTAGTGCACAAAAAAGTTGTTCATATAAGAAATAAATGTATTTATTGAGTATATATATAATAAACACTTTATTTCAACATTTTCCTTGTTTAGGTCTTATGAACTGACTCGAAAGGATCGACTTTACAAGAATATTGAACGAATGCAACACCTGCGGGGAATGAAACATTTCGACATTGTGCCGCAGTCTTTTATCCTTCCGCTGGAATCGCGAGATTTAATATTTGCCCATAATAAACATCGAGGACCTTGGATTGTTAAACCGGCAGCATCTAGCAGAGGACGTGGCATTTTTATTGTGAACTCGGTAAGATGGATTTTGATATGTTTAAATAAATTCAGTAATTTAATCAAAAACAACTTTGTTTGCAGCCAGACCAGATACCACAGGATGAGCAAGTCTTAGTATCCAAATATATCGTCGACCCACTTTGTATTGATGGGCATAAGTGCGATTTGAGAGTGTATGTATTGGTCACATCTTTTGATCCACTTATCATTTATCTGTACGAAGAGGGTATCGTCAGACTGGCAACAGTTAGGTATGACAGAAACACCGATAATTTGTGGAATCCTTGTATGCACCTTTGTAACTATAGCATCAACAAATACCATTCTGATTATATAAGATCATCGGATGCCCAGGATGAGGATGTAGGTCATAAGTGGACGTTGTCAGCCCTCTTAAGACACCTGAAACTTCAGGGATGTGACACTCATTTGCTAATGCTAAACATCGAAGATGTTATAATTAAGGCTGTCCTTGCTTGTGCGCAAACAATTATTTCCGCATGCAGAATGTTCGTACCTAACGTTAACAACTGCTTTGAGCTTTATGGCTTCGATATACTAATTGATAATACGCTTAAGCCATGGTTGCTCGAAGTTAACCTGTCGCCATCAATGGGTGTAGACAGTCCACTGGACACTAAAGTAAAGGCATGTCTAGTCACAGATATGCTTACCTGTGTTGGTATCCCCGCATTCAGTCCGGAAATGAGATCTCATTATGATAGTAAAACCACACGACTTCGTAGCTCTAGCTGCCAAAGACAAACAGATACAACAGAATCAAATACTACACATCGATCGACAAAAATAAAAAAGAAGAGTTCGGGTTCAGCTCCATTGACACAAGAAGATCAGCGCATATTGCGCAGTGCACGATTGCAATATACCAGGCGTGGAGGTTTTGTACGCATCTTTCCCACGGACGACTCAATGCAGCGGTACGGACACTTTTTAGACTCAGCTAATGGAATTCCAATATCAACACCAACTGTCCAAGGTCAAACATTTCAAACGCTAGTCACGCAACACAATTATAATCAAATGTTGCATTCAAATTTACACAACCCGAGCTCGCGATCCATTAAAGACGATAATTGTCAAGAAAATCGTATAAGACAGTACGAGCGAGCCTTGGAAACGGATTCAGAGATTCCATTTCTGAAGAAGCAAATTGTTGAGAAGTGCGAAGAAGAAGGACGAAGGCTTCGCAAGCAGATGCTAAAGAAAATTGGAAGTGGTTCGACATTAACCCACTTTCAGGCACGGCAGACATTTTGTTTATATTTAGAGTCAGTTCTGCGGCGATTGACCCAAGAACCCAAGGACAGTCATGAAAAGATTATACTTAAGTTTTTAAATAAGTACGGTGGGGGGGTGAAACCACCAATTTTGTTTCGTAGTACGCAAAATGTTAGCAAAGCTCGTTCGGCAATGGTGGCTAAATTATTGGGAGATTTCCTCGAAATTTACAAAAGAGATACAGAGTCGTATGTAGATTCGTTTGACCATTTTGGAATGATTCCATCCAGTGGCTATAGTTTATTTTTAATGCACGCTCAAGAGTCTGATTTGGAGGCAGTGCTAACTCACCACACAAATATTACCGGAATAATGCCATTTTTGTACAATCGAATTGGATTTTCAGTGCCACCAACGCCTCCCATTCCGTCCGGCTTACATGGGTTTTTAAGAGCTTTACCAGCGATGGTGTCAACTTCTGGAGTTGTAAGAGATGTTAGCAAGTATGATGGATATTTTAAGAACTGCGATAAGAATTACGAAAATGTTCAAGATATTTCATTAAGGTCAAGGAGCACAAGAGGTTCTAAATAATTAGGAAAATTTTTTACAATCTAGTCGCATAAAATATTTTTACTACAATCTCTTATTAAAATCTATTCCGATTTCCAAATTACTTGCATTCAGGCTGGACGTATAAATAAAGTTCACCAAAAAAACATGACTTCTTAATATAATACCCAAATACATATGTAAAATTAGATAGATTTTGTACTGAGGAAAGGACCAATACTTTGGTAAACGTCTAGTTTACCAATGGATTACTCATATTTGATATTTGATATCAATTTCCACGTCGGATTCAACGATGCTGGCGAACATTGATAAACGGTTAGTAAAGGGAAATATAATTGCCCTCACAGATATCAAGAAAATATATTTTTCCTTACGAGGAGCGCGAGTAGGTTATGTCCAAATTAGAAATTACACCAACAGTGCCGTGCATCAGCATAATATACATTTTCATATAGATGGTTGCAATGCAAACCTGATTTTAACTTACAAATATTAAGTAATTTTTGCAAGCCAAATCAATTTTTCCTACAACATAAAATTGTCACAAATTTGTTTTGTTTACAACAGTGTGACCAAATATTTTCGGTTCGTTTTTTTTAACATTTCTCCAGACTGTTGAATAACAGAAGTATTACATTAATGTTAACTCCTATGGCAACAAACCAAGATTACTCATTGCGCATGTCCGTTGTCTCTTAACAGAATCAGCTGATTTTTTTTGAATATCAGCAAAGTTCACTGCTAATGACTGCTAGTAAATATGTCATCCTTAAAAAGAGAAGCAATACTTAAGAAAAGCCTTAACGATCTCAGGATTTCGAGCTGTGCACTTCGATTTGCAAGACTATGTTTGCACATTAAATTTATTGTATTTTTCGTACATTTTATTCACTTATTTATATATACATTTTATAAAATAATCATTTTGTAGCTGTTATACATTCCTCTTTGGTATTGGATAGGTTTGCCTGAATACATTTCGTGGCTCTGTTCTCTAGCATGACAGCTTCCATGACTATTACCTCTGTAGTTATCAATCTTGTGTAGTATTCTACATGAGCTGCCAGTCATTTTAGTAACATCTTGGCCACAAGATCACATTTACCACATCAACTGGCAATATTTTGCTAGAGCTGAGAGATGAATCCATGGATCTAGTTTGCTATTTTTTGTTGTCCAATTATTTTCGAACTGAAGCTTAGGTTTCGGCTGGGCTTTTGTTAGATTTGTCCGTCTTAATGCGGTAGAAAGTATTTGTAAATGTAATTTCCTTCCTGAGTTAATAGTTTTCTCGTCCTCAATATGTTGTAATAGATGCTGTAAATTGTAATATGGTAATGGTAATGGTAATATGTCTGGAGTTTGGACTCTGTGATTAACTCCTGGTTAGTTAATATTAAGAAAAGTGTTTTTCATTCTGCCGTTAGACTTTACGACTGATCTGAATTAAAATACAATATGATATTCCTATGTTTCGATGCCAAAGCTTATAGGCCAAAGAGAAGTTATGAATTTGAGTTGAGAGCCTTCGATATTTGGTCTTTTATCGTGTATTGTATTATAAGTATTTCAGTATGTTTGATAACAACCACACCTATATTCAGATTTATCAAACATAAACTCTGAATATTTGTATTTATTATATCAGATATTTCCATAGGTAAATCTAAGTTTATTATGAGTAATTTGTGTACTTCATTTGTTTTTCAGTTGCATTACAAAATCGATTGTAAGCTTTAATAGGAAAATTTGTTATTTTTGATATCCTTTATAAATGACTTTAACTGTTAGTTTTTTGTTGATTTTAGTTAGTATTCACTGTAAGTCTTAATTGTGACAAGGGTGAGATTAGTTGCAACATGGCGATTTTTCTGCGAACATCTTTTCAAAAAGGAATATTTAAAACTAACTTTTTTCTTTGCATTTTGCTAACTAGGATTAGCTGATTTTATCGGAATTAAATTGAGTTATTTACGGCATTCTCCAGTTATAACTGCCTAACGAGGTTCGTAATAAAATTTTGCAAGTGCCTTTTTCCACGGCTGCGACTCCTATCTTTATTGGTATTGTTTGTGAATAGTAGTAGTACCCATAGCGACCATAGCTTTTCTTGTAATTCCTAATTACATTCTGTATCTCCTCGCCAGTAACTAATTGCTTGTGCAGAACACATTGAGATTTGAAGCATCCATCTTTATCCTTTATTTTTTATTATTCCTCTTTTTTACTTTGTAATATAGCTAATTCGTTGGAGGTATTTTTGTTTGCCTCTACGACAAGATGTGCCTCGGCTCACACCAAAATATTAATCAGCGTATACAACAAAATAAATTGTTTATTTATCTTCTGCTGCAGATGTTGGACTGAAGTAGGTATCGATCGCCAAGTTGACAGGGTACCCTTAAGACTATGATCCTTTTTGTATCTCAGGTAACGTTTTCTGTGTCGTCGCCGAACTATGTTACCTAGTTGCCAAGTTAACTAGGAATTTTATGTGGAAAATGGTTGCCAAGTTAACAAATTCAAATGTCTGTTCTTTGACATTTGTGTGTCTATGGTTCGCCAAATGAATCTTAATAGACTGTTTATTTACCTATCGGTAAACGAATGAATGTTATTAACCACTTCGTAAAAAAAAGTGACTGAATGTATTTATTTAGGTCGGGATCACCAAATGAATAAGAAGTGTGTGCAATTATGCACAATTACATATGGTTTTTATTTGTATATAGAATCAAAATTAATTTGAATCTACATTTTTTTGCCAAAGTGAAGAAAATTACAGCTTGTTCAGATTGCAGAGGGCCGCCGCGACAATCAGCATTTCGTTGAGGTGCTCCATAAGCCACGTTTGCTGCAACGCAGAATGATCGAGTATCTTAAATTCACCAAGCTTATCGATTGCTTCCTGCAGCTTTGTGCGACTGATGGGATCATTGGTGGGCATTATCTGCAGCGGCCGTTTCGGCTCAGCATCTTCATCTTCGTCCATCTCATTGGCCGAGCCTGGTTCCGCTACCAGCGTTAGATATTTGTGTATTATGTTTTTCAATTTGCTCGCCTCAATCAGTTGCAGATCATCGCAGCCGCCACGAAAGGCATCAGACACAAAGCTGATAATACTATTTGTATTGACGCAGAGTGGAAACTTGTAGGTGGCGTAACCGAAATGAAGCCTTTTGTTCACATCCGTCTCGACGCACTGAATCAACGAACGGACGTGCAAAAGGATGTCACTGTATTCCTGTGGCACAGATTGGGGGTACTCCGAAGAACGCTTTGCATCTGGCCAACGAATGAGCCAGCCTGGCCAGGGTGCGTTTAAACGTCTCCTCCTCTTCCGATTCGCGCATCTCGAAGTACTGGGCGAGCAGCGGGAAGGGCTTTGTGATTCCCGAAATGGGAAGGTATATGTTTTCAATTTTTGCTGTTGTCAAGTTGTTTGTGTGAGTGTGAATACATTCAATGTTTGATAGATGGATCAATAGCAACCGCTGCGGCGTTTTCATTACCAGGCCCATTACCCGGGATATCCGCATCAGAATTGTTGTCATTATCTTCGATAATCGCGGCTTCGCCATCGCCCATA